>CM040239.1:174245405-174743254 GCA_022545495.1 Chrysanthemum lavandulifolium
AACCCTCTCATCCGCCTCCCTACAGATATGTTTTCCGTGAAAAAAACATCACCCATCATCCTTTTTTCTAGTTGATTCAAAGGCTATGGATTTGTTATTATCAATGATAAATCAACTAGACGATCCAAAGGCTATGGATTCCTATTTTTTTTTTGGTCATTTAACGTATGATTCGTATGCTTTGGTTATGGTATCAAGAAGCCAAGGAAACACAGAATCACGTCCACCAAAGAGGTTAGTATGTTACTTTTTAGTTTTTATAATAACACTTTGATTTATAAATATAGTCATATGTTCATATTATAGTTACACAAAGTGGATAATTGTAACAAATAATAATATGAAATAATCCCAATCTTTTATGTGGCAGAAGATTATGAAACTGTTTTTATGTGTTTAGAGGTAATGTATAAATTATACGTTAGATTTGTAATTGAAGAGGGTCTTATGATTTGGTGGTTTTGTTAGACCAAAACTACCTTTTTTTTCTTTCTTTTCCATGTATGTTTCTATTATATTGCAATTAGGATCCAACATATAAATGGAATTTGCAAGTGAGCAATTATGTATTTGTCATTACGTGTAGTTGGATGTAGGATAATCATACTAGGAATTGCCTGGCCTTGCTAAAGTAATTTGTTTAAAGGTATTAACATGTTTGACGTGTTATTCATACTTGCTCAAGCAATTACATCTCAGACCTTGGTCATTATGGTCAAATGGGCTCATTTTGTTTTAGGTGCACATATATGTTTACGATAAAACATATATGTTTTGTGATTGATTATATATGTTTTGGATACATAAAAAAATTATCCTGCTTATTTATGTTTGTTAGTTCAAGCTTGTTCATGTGTGTTATGTTATCTTAAGTTTTATTTTAAAAGTATCTAATATTGGTACATTATTGATTCTAGGCGTGGCGTTCTTTGAAGGCGTGTACATATTGGAAGTACATATATGTTCTTGAAGCGTGCATGCATGTTTTGGAAGACATGCACACATGTTCAAAATAATATGATGAAAACTTCAAACACATATGTTTTCGCACATATGTCCGCTTACGTTAATTATTGTTAGTGCAAGTGTAAAGATAGATTATATTCATGTATTTCTTCTTATTATGTTTTGTATTTTAATTGTATTTCAATCTATATCAAATTTTGTGTTTAACATTATGTTCTTGGTTGTTATAAGTTTATATGATCTAAAAACACATATGTACATTTTCATTTGAAAACATGTATGTTAAAAACTATTCTAAAACCCGAATAATAAAATTAATTTATAAAACACATATGCACTAAATCGGCTTTTAAAACATGCATGTTCGTAAAAAGCAAACAAAAAAGGAAAAAAAAGGACTGCAAAATAAAAAAACGAAAATTGAAGGTTTTTAAAAACATGATTTATTTTAAAATAAAAATAATATAAAATTGACTTTACTATTATACCCTTTTGGATTAAATAAAAAGTTTAATAATTAAAAATGTTATATTGCATTGATATGTTGCACAATATGCATTACTAGGAGTACATAAGGGTTCTCGCAGTTCTACGCACTTAATGTAGTTCTCAAAATAAAGGCCCCTATATATATATATATATATATATATATATATATACACACACTAAGATTAAGCAACCCAATGGCAAGCATGACTTATAATTATTTGTTTTTGTTTTTGTTAGCGTGAATATTGTTAATACAAATAAGCCGTAAAAACGCTTTATTTATATTTTACGATCTTCTAATGTTTTATCGATAACAAACGTAAAATCATTTTAACGAAACAAATAAAATACGTGAAATGGTTTGAACTAATAGTTTCTAACATATTCACATTTTCACATAAAACACAAAACAAGTATAAGTGATTTTATGATTTAATATTACATATGTACAACAACTAGTGTTTACATATTTGGGTAAAATATACACATAACTAGTATGTAGTATATTGGGTAATATAAATGGGTAGAAACTTAAGTATCATAACCCATCGGGCAAATACATTTAATGTATTTGGGTACAACCCAAAGCCCATGACCCATGGAGCTTGACCCATAACCCATTGCATGACATCATGCTTATATCATATATGGATAATATCCATAACCGTGGTATTGACCCATACCCAATGTTTAGATACATTGAACCCTTGGTGAGCACTCAAAAGATACATTGTATCTAGCTAAAGACCCATGGATCAACCCATAACCCATGACCCATAACCAAAATACCCATGGGCAAGAGGGTCCCACCGGATCCCTAGCTTACGCTATCCGGATCCTTGTGGGAGGATCCAGGATCCGGGAAAAGTAGAAAGTTTCATCTATAAATAGAGAGCCATTTCTTCCTTTCTACTCACCACTTTACATATATACTTCCCCAAGTATTATAACCCTCTAACCTCATATCCAAGTGATCTATGTAGTTTGTCTTTTGGTTTTGTGTGATCTTCTAGTTTTCTCTTAAAGGCGAGATCACCACTTCTTGAAGACGTGCAGCTCAAGTCCATGAGTTGCCATGTTCATCATCAAGACAACTAAGGTTCTCTTGTTGATAGTTCTTACTTTCTCCATAGATGTTGGGTTAAAGGCATTAGTGAAGAATGCCTAAAGTGTCAAGATGAAAGCATTAGTGAAAGGTGCTCATCATCCGTGTCAAAGCATTAGTGAAGAATGCTAAAGGTGTCAAGACGAAGGCATTAGTGAAGGGTGCCAAGCGTTGTGTCTAAGGCATTAGTGAAGGATGCCGAAGAATCAAATCAATTCGCATTTGGGATGAATGCCTAGGTCGTATAATCGATGAGGTGCATGGTTATACATATAAGTATTTGTTTATTTCAAGGATGGTGATATCCTTGATGGTATTGTAACAAGGGTGGATCTCCTTGATATTAGGTGTTGTGTTGTGGGGGTAGTAGTTCCTCCATAGTAATGGAACTAGGTGCTTAGCCTAGTACCTAATAAAGGGTAGGCGACGCCATTTGTGATAGGATTAGTTCTCCTTGGTGTGAAAGAACTCGGTGGTTAGCCTAGCACCGTATAAAGGGTAGGCTGACGTTGTGTTAGGTGTGGTTAGCCTTGGTGTGAAGGAACTCGGTATTTAGCTTTGTACCGAAAAAGGTTAAGCGGCGTTGTGGTTTCTCCGCCATAAGGAGTTGGTGTAGTGCTTACGAACTCGAGTAGGTGACTCGGGAGTGGAGTAGGGCAAGGAAGGTGTCCTGTAGGTGAACCACTATAAATAACTTGTGTCGTGGTGATGTGCTTCTTACTCTTTATCTTTCATTACATGTTTATATATCTATCTATCAATGTCCAACATAAACAACCAAATAGATTGACATAAGTCGATCTAAATATTTAAAGGAAGTTTTAAATTGGTAAAACTATTCAACCCCCTTCTAGTTGTCCACAAATATGTTTTAAAAATTGCCATAGAATATTATAAGGCGATTAATTACGGGCATTTTATAAAAATAAAATACAATATATAAAGTTACATCGTGTTCTAATGTAATGCATTAAGTACAGTAGTAAAATTAGTACTCACCAGCCTTGGTCATTCCAACTCCACTGTCGATGATGGTCAATGTGTTGTTGGTATTGTCAGGAACAATGTGGATGAAAACTTGAAAAGCTTGGGTTGTCCATCAAACTTACTCTTATCAGTCAAGCTCTCGAAGTGAATTTTGTCCAGAGCCTAAAATGATATAAACTGCTTATATGACAGTTCTTAGAGTTAAAATGCACAATACTGCAATTAGCTTGCACATATAAAATCATCTTAATTTGTCAATCAAATACTAATACAGTAAGATGTCACTTGACAATTGATTCAAAACAAATTATCACTTATTGGTGGGTTGGATGCCACAAGTGGTTATAGGTCATGAAGATGCATTCAAGAAATAGGAAGCAAAATGCTAATAGTAAGAATTTTTACATGGTATCATGTAAATTACGGTGCTAAATGCTAATATCAAAATGCATATCTGAATTCTAGAAATTGCAATGAGGAAGCAATTATCGCTTTTAGACCATGGGTTCATGTCTTTTTATCACTTTTGTGTCTTTCCTTGATCATGATAAGCACAATACAATCGGGGAATATAAGGTCCTACAAGAGTATAGATATTCTAGTGATGTACTTCCTATTAATGATTTGATAAACCAAAACTACACAAATTTCTTTTGTTTTCACTAATTCCTTTTGGTGGTTCAACGGGTTTGTAGCAAGTCGCATTGATAAAATCTTGGCACCATAATGTGACCTTTAGTCAAATCCAAGATCAAAACTTGGGAAGTCGTATGTTGAGTTTGTATGCTCAAACCCTTCCTTATGTCATTAGAGGCATTATGCAGCTTGAGTCAATCATCATGTTAGCACCGTAAATCTACATTATAGCAAAACAACGATCAACAATTTGATAGATCCCAAGACACAAAAATTTGAAGGGGCTTTTGCAGATAACCAAGTCATTGCCACAGGGGAATCGATCATGGACAATACACAAGCACCTCATGAACATATATGATCCACTTACATGCATATCAACATATGGCTACATAAGGTTAAGTATGCAAATAATCTACTACAAGTAAAACGATATGTGTAGGAATAAGTAAAGAGGAAACATTGAAGAAGTACCTCAGTGTTACTTTGATCTTTGTTTTCTTTAGCTGGCTCATTACAGTTTAAGGACGATGTTCCTGCAAGAGATACACATTTCTACATCAGGAATCACTGATCACTGCACACATATTTATCCCCAAGCACTTCCCTTAAGGTAAAGAAAATAAGAGCATATGACATAGCTCGAACACAGGTGATAAATGATCACCTCTGAAAAACGACTCTATAGGGATTTTAGAGATGCAAACACTGTTTAAAAGGGTGTTTGGATGCAAAAATATGATATAATTTGATACATCATATTAATACACTCTCTATACATGACCGTAATTATTAACTAAAAAGCAAAGCGTGTCAAGTAAGTCTAGAACACGCATTTCGGATTATAATGTTCTGACCTAATAATCGCTTTATTGAGACGCTTTTTAATGTTTTTAACGCTATACCTCTTTAGACACTTTTAACATATGGTAACTCAAACTAAAAGTAAGAAAGAAAAAGAAGAAGATTGGAAAGCATATGGTAAACTCACATAATAGTCGTGGCTCATGCTTATTTACCCAACTTAACTCATCAATTAGCCTTTACATCTCGCCATTGAAAGAAGCATCTTGAATGTCCACAAAAAAAAAAAAAAAAAAAAAAAAAAAACTCTTAAATTAAGTACAAAACCATAGAAGCATATACGTCCATGTGTCTAACATTGGTTTCTTTTCTACATTCATCCGGTAATGTCACTCGATACCCTCTTTACATTTACCATTTTGAAAAAAAAAACGAGAACCGATAAGGTTTTAAAAGGTACCATTTGAGGGTCGTTTAAGTCCTTATTTGATCACTTTTGTATCCGTTATTGTTAATATCGTTCCTTTTCACTTTTTAGGTCTCGTGAAGGCAAAATCTTTGGAATGGCACTTATTTGGACGTAAAGGCGAATATATGAAGAAAATGGCCAAAGTCGAAATCGACACTCACGATTCTTTGAAAGTATAAAGCGCGGCGGCGGGTGCTATGTGCGGCCGTCGGAGAACTATTGTGACGGTCGAACTCAAAACTCGTGTTTTCAAGAGGCGGCGTCTAGTTGTGAAAGAGTAGGCCGTCGCTACTCGGGCGGCCTAGATGCGATCCGCACGACGCCGGTCGAAGAGACGCGCCACGGACATAAGGTGGCCCGTCGCAAGGTTAACGTGGCCAAGACGAAACCCCAATGATGGCGACACGACGGCCACTAAACATAAGGTGACGCCCGTCGCAATTGTAATCTTATATATAGAATCCGAATTTTTCGGTCTTGGTGTGAGAGTCTTTGGAGTAAAAACCTAAAACCGAACCTAAGGTGTCTTGTAAGTATTTTAGGGTTTTTAACCCTATCTTACACCAAGATAAGTCTTTGCTTCATTAATTCAATTATGTCTTTGATTAATTATGTGTATGCTTGCATGTTCTCCATGTCCGGCTAATTTATTTGTGTGTTTGCTTAGGAAGTATGAAACTTAATTATTGAATATTGATTGGTTGTTTCTTATCTTAGTTGATTAATGATCTAATAATGCGATAGGTCATTCATTGTGTACTTAATGCTTGATTCATCTTTGTGAACCTTAGAGTATGATTACCTGAGTGATTGTAGGCTAAAACATCCAAGAGTGCCTTAGAGTAGAGTCTATAATCTCTAAGTGGATTTGTAGACAAGACCCTTTGGTAAGTTCAAAGAGTTAGGAGAAACGCATACCCTACAACTTTAGAAACACAACGCAACTAGGAATAAGACGTGACACTCAACCATCAATAGGAGATAATCAAGGAGTAATACAAACTAAGTAAACACATCTTTAAACTATCATACGAGCACACATTAATTAGACATAGACTCCCACAACCTTAGTTTAGATAATTAGATAATAGTAGAGTAATCGGTGAAATACCAACCCCAAATCCAATACCCGAGATTCGTACCTTTCCATTTTCATAAAATATAAAAGATAAAAATAATCTTCCTCAACCTTAACCTTAGCGTAGTAACTCCTACTAGCATTCCTATTCCCTGAGAACGATATCAATACCCGTGGCTTACCCTAATTACTACACTACAACGATTAGGTTCACCGCCTGGTGTTATAAAACTTGCTCAAGAAAAGGAAGTTCCTTTGACCCGAACGACGCTGTAGCGTTATCAAGTTTTAGGCGCGTTGCGGGAATAGAATAGCTAGTTAGTAGTCCACCTCGTTTAGGTTTCTTTGCTTGATTCCTATCAAGTAAACTTTTTTTCATTTTTAGATTTCTCTTAGTCTATCCTTCTTCGTGACCTTTGTTAGTAACCTCATCACTCTTCATCATGGAGAATGATAACCAACCTCCACTTAATAACCCAACGAAAAATTTCAATGTCACTCAAAACCCAACCCAACAACCAACACAACCGCCGGGCCGATATGTGAGTAGAAACACCGACCTTGTGATTTGAGTAAAATATTCGATAGTACAATTAGGGAAGTCATGAGAAAGTAGTCACACGCTATAGTTGGTTCAATGATTAGCAATTCGGAAAATGGCATAATAAACAACAACGAGGATGTGGAAAATAGTGCTTACTTCAATCTTTACCCCACTAAGGAAGAGGTTGCGTACCATCAATACATAATCGATAATCCACAATCACCCATCATTAGGATATGCCCAAAGATTAGAGAGAAATCCCGGAACCTAAAAATCCCTTGTATGATCGGATATAGGATTGTCGACCACGCTTACATAGATACTGAATCCCCATTAACGTAATGTCATCCGCCGTCTACAATGACATTATGAATGAGCGACTCAATATTAGGAGAGACCCTAAGTATCCGGGAGGAGTTTGCAACTTTGTGGGAAGAGTCAAGGACGTGCATGTCTTTATAGGAAATTTCACCTACCTAGTTGATTTTATGGTTCTAGAAGATGTAGGATGCGTCATTGACTATAGTTTATCCCAAGTAGTGCTAGGGAAACCGTTTGTTGAAACATCTAGAATGAGCCATAACAAGCATGATGGAACAGTTAGGTTCAAGGAAGGAACCGATGAGATCACCTATAGGATGCCTTGGAAAACAACTGAGTATGGCCACTTGTCCATTTATGATCGAGACAACATCAAAGCTTTTGAGGACAAAAGCAAGGAAGATGTTGAAAAAGGTTATAAATTCATGTGGGTTAAGGAGGTATTATTATAAGGATTGCTTGACTTTAGGGCCTAGGTATAGAGTCGATGAAGATTTTGTCAACATGATAGAATTCTCATTGAGGATGCGTGAGAAAACGTAGGAGCATGACTACGAGTCTAGCTACAAGACTCTTAAATAAAGAAAAGCGCTTCGTGGGAGGCAACCCATGCTTAATTGTTTGCTTGTTAGTGTCATATATCTTTTATTAATTGTTTATCCTCATGTTTAAATTTGTAAAAATGCTTTATTTTGTTTTTAACTTCGTCTTAATTACATATAAAGGTATTTTACATAAGGGATAAGTGTAGGGAGGATTACACACATTTTCAAAAGAAACGTAAACATGAGAATAACAATTAACTAAAAGATATATATGTTTGTTTGTTCGAGTCAAATGCTTGTATCGAGTCATAAGGAATGTTTTGCAGAAATTTTTCCAGATTCTAAAGATGTAAATTTTCCGAAATTTTTCCGAAAATCGAAGACCGCTTTTGTCGAGGATAACCGACGGCGTCGAGATTGCAACCGACGCGCGTGGAAGGAGTAAAAACATCGATTACTTTTTCTCGTTTCGAGCTACTTATAAATTTTGGAATTTTCGTGTCTTAATTTTCTTAGAAATTTTGTAAACATCCATTCCACAAGCATTATATCCTAGTTTAAATCGAGTCTTATATATATTATTACCACCGATTTTACGAAGGTTTCGTTTTGTTTTCTTCAAGTGTGCGAGTTTAGTTTGTCAAGAAGAAGTTACATAAGATTGGAAGGAGCTTTTCACGCAATAATTCTTCTTGAAAAGAATTTAACCACCACTTTACACGGATCCTACCGAGCTAATCGGGGGAGTATTAGTTTCTTTCGTTTTAATTACCTTCCATTATCATAACTTTGATACTTCTGGGGAACATTGGGGACAATGTTCAGGTTTAAGTGTAGGAGGAAAATAAAAGCGGAACTTTGAAACTATGCTTATCCTTGACTATTTGATTTGTCCAAATTGTGATTGTGTAATAAACCATGAGAAAATGTCGGTTAGGGTAATTTTGGCACCAAATTTAAAATTTTTCATGACATATAGGAGTGGGCCATTAGTCTTAACAAAAGCGTCTCATGGATAGGAAGTTATATGACTAGCACAAAAACCCTTACCACCCAAATTCCACCCAAAATGTGAGGATCGCCCTTAGATTAGTAGGAATTAAAAGTATTCATCTTTAATGCTTAGAGTGTGAACCGGTAGTATATTAGATTCTAGAACTTGTTTTGTGATGCATTCCGAGATCGCAAGTGAGGCTACACTTGTGTAGTTAGGAATAACTAAATGATAAGAGGCATTAGGATAAACCCTTGTTTGATACCGTAATATAATTACTTCTTCCACATCGGTTGAGTAATTCCCCACACCCTTTGCGTTGTACTCATCTTTAGTACACGATACTAGTTAACCCCTCGTGAGCCTATCCTTTTCGCGGTTCTCGTGATGTTTCGTTTTTCCGAATATCAATGAAGAGCATTGTTTACACCCCACCCCAAATATACACCCAAATCGCCTTAGCCTACCCTTATGCACTCACTTTTAGTGCAAATGTTTGTTATCACCCTAAACCCTTAGTTCAATTATCTAGTTGCTTGCATAAGTTGCTAAGTCGAGTCATATCCTTTGTATACGCTTTTGGGACGATTGGGATTCATGGGAAAAGTTAAAGTTTATGAAATGACGGGAAGGGAACGTTAAATTAAATTCCTTTGTTTACGTAATAATGTACCCCAAGTGTTTTGATCTTTTCAAATCGGGTCAAATTAGTGTTAGAGCAATAAAAACTCAAGTGTAGGGATATGCTGTAAATCCCTAGTATTTTGATGTTATCATAGAGGATGGTAGAGTAAAGTGTATGAAAAAAAAATAGAAAGAGAAAAGAAAAAATAGAGTGATTAAAAAAAAAAAAAAAAAAAAAAAAAAAAAATACGGGCTACCATCCTACATCTATCTTTTAATTTATGTTTGTTTATTTCAGGTTATCTAGAGTTTAGAGTGTCAGTCTTGGCTTAGCAACGCCATTCTTCATATGCGCTAACATAAAGATTTTGACTTACCACCACTAAATAGCCTATCCCACCAAACCCTTATTTCCTACCGTATGCCTAACATTACAACCCTTTAAAAGACCTCTTTGATAGTCTTTCCTAGGTGCTTACAAAGCGATGGAGGTTTGATCTATTCTCAAGCCTATGGTAATCTATGTACTAGGACCGGTTAATGAGTGTTTATCTTCCATTTCCTATATTGTTATATTTCATTTATACACCGAGAGAGATGTGAGTATCCAAACACCCCATGTGAGGTGCTAGTATGTAATTTCGTGCTTGTTATGACTTTTTGGGCTTATATGTGTTGTGGACCGTTTTGAATTAATTTGAATGACCCCTAACTTATAAATTAATTGGCTAAAGCACATTTGCTCGAGGACAAGCAACAAGTGTAGGGATATTTGATAAGGTTTTAAAGGTACCATTTTGAGGGTCGTTTAAGTCCTTATTTGATCACTTTGTATCCGTTATTGCTTAATATCGTTCCTTTTCACTTTTAGGTCTCGTGAAGGCAAAATGATGGAATGGCACTTATTTGGACGGAAAAGCGCGAATATATGAAGAAATGGCCAAAGTCGAAATCGAGACACCTCACAGTTCTTTGAAAGTATAGGCGACGGCCGTCGGGTGCTATGTGCGGCGCCCGTCGGAGAACTATTGTGACGGGTCGAACTCAAACTCAGTTTTCGAGAGCGGCGTCTAGTTGTGAAAGAGTAGGTCGTCGCTACTCGCATTGGCCTAGATGCGATCCGCACGACGCCGGTCAAGAGACGCGCCACGGACATAAGTGTGGACGCCGCCAAGGTTAACGTGGCCAAGACGAAACCCTATCGAGCGGCGACACACGGCGTCACTAAACATAAGGTGACGCCGCAATTGTAATCTTATATATAGAATCCGAATTTTTCGGTCTTGGTGTGGAGAGTCTTTGGAGTAAAACCTAAAACCGAACCTAAGGTGTCTTGTACAAGATTTTAGGGTTTTAACCCTATCTTACACCAAGATAAGTCTTTGCTTCATTAATTCAATTATGTCTTTGATTAATTGTGTGTATGCTTGCATGTTCTCCATGTCCCGCTAATTTATTTGTGTGTTTGCTTAGAAGTATGAAACTTAATTATTGAATATTGATTGGTTGTTTCTTATCTTAGTTGATTAATGATCTAGTAATGCGATAGGTCATTCGCTGTGTACTTAATGCTTGATTCATCTTTGTGAACCTTAGAGTATGATTACCGAGTGATTGTAGGCTAAAACATCCGAAGAGTGCCTTAGAGTAGAGTCTATAATCTCTAAGTGGATTTGTAGACAAGACCCTTTGGTAAGTTCAAAGAGTTAGGGAGAAACGCATACCCTACAACTTTAGAAACACAACGCAACTAGGAATAAGACGTGACACTCAACCATCAATAGGAGATAATTAAGAGTAATACAAACTAAGTAAACACATCTTTAAACTATCATACGAGCACACATTAATTAGACATAGACCCACAACCTTAGTTTAGATAATTAGATAATAGTAGAGTAATCGGTAGAAATACCAACCCCCAAATCCAATACCGAGATTCGTACCTTTCCATTTTCATAAAATATAAAAGATAAAAAATAATCTTCCTCAACCTTAACCTTAGCGTAGTAACTCCTACTAGCATTCCTATTCC
Source organism: Chrysanthemum lavandulifolium (assembly GCA_022545495.1). Taxonomy (NCBI): domain Eukaryota; kingdom Viridiplantae; phylum Streptophyta; class Magnoliopsida; order Asterales; family Asteraceae; genus Chrysanthemum; species Chrysanthemum lavandulifolium. The sequence goes on from CM040239.1 coordinate 174,257,003, forward strand.
CCAGAGAACGATATCAATACCGTGGCTTACCCTAATTACTACTACAACGATTAGGTTCACTGCCTAGGGTGTTATAAAACTTGCTCGAAGAAAAGGAAGTTCCTTTGACCCCGAAGGACGCGTGTAGCGTTATCAGAACCCAATATAGTGGAAAGTAGATCATTCACAATAATTTTTTACCATTAAGAAAACACAAGCATATGAATATTTAAGGCGTGACACTGAAAAAATTATGGATGGCAAAGTCCTCCCCCATGTAATTTCCCATGCCTAATTTACGCACTACAGCCAACACAATCTGAATTAGAGGTGGTGCTAATTAACTTAAAATGAGGTAAGTCTAGGTTGTTTATACACAACGGACAAAATTTAAATAGTAAGAAAGAAAAAAAACTACCATTCTGTCAGTTCAAACACAAAATGATAATTGTGAGCATATTAGCACTGAACCTATGAGAGCTCAAAAGTTGGACGATTAAAGATATTAGTTGTGAACGCACCTCCTGAACTAACCTCCTGAACCCACCCCATGAACCCAACCCCTGAACCTACCTGCTGAACCAGTAGGAATCAATCTAATGTCTACAGGCAGAAGTTGAGGAATATATAACTTACTGATGGTAGAGCCACTTCATCCTAGCGATCATATAATAAAGTGTCATAAAATTATGCATGTGCAGTTCAGCAGTCGCATTGTATTTCTTATTTCTTACCCATCGCCTCTTTCGTAGAATCTATTATCACTCTAAACACGCTTATGCTTTCGCCTTAGTTGATTCGTACCCTTTTTTCGCCTTCTCTTTGGCCCATTCTAACAACCCTTAACTTCCCCTATAGCTTATATAAGTTAATTAGCTCTTTTTTTTTAACTGGATAAGCTCATAAGCAATAAAAAACAGTTATTGAGATGTCACATAAACTTCAAAAATTGAAGGCCATCGAGATTCACAGATTCTTGATGTTATTGATTTCATATATAGTATCACAAAATTCAAATCTTAGTCCCATATAACATACCATCACGAATAGGCTTGTTGTTGCTATACGATGACATAACTTTATCGTGGCATAATTTCGACCTTTGAGTCAAGATCTTGCAACGAATAAGCTGTTTTCGGAGGTTCTCCTAGAAATATAAGACATAGATTTTAGAAGCGATTTTCATAACGGAAGATATGACAAGAAAACAATAGCCAATCAAAACCAAGAATAAGAAAACAACATAATATCTATTATGCGAATTATAGACCTTAAAGAGATCGCATACAATAACAATGAACGAATAATTTTTGGCTATTAAATATGATGGTTTATGGAGTTTTGCAACATTACGTAACGCACTTAAACTTCAAAAATCAAAGGCCGACTGAGGTTTAGCGAGTCTTGATGTTATTGCTTTCATATACTATAGCACAAAACTCAAACAATCAAATGTTAATTCCAATTTACATACCATCACGAATAGGTTTGTCGTTTATCTACTTTACGAGCACATATTATGCGATGATAAAAGAGTGTAGCATACCTAGCTTTATCTCTTAAGAGGAGTTCACTCATGACATTTGAGTCGTAAAACATCTCGAGACCATTCATCTCCTTTCGAAGAATGAGCAAGGCCTTTTGAGGCTCATTACTGTAAAATAAATCAAAAAACTGTTTGAGTAATTTAACACAATCAACAGAGCTAAGTTAAAGTCACCGAGCAAGGAATTCAAATACTAAATTATGGTTTAACCAAAAATTAAGTACCTTTAAATTCAATCCACGCTTACAAAAGTCATGATCTTTAGAGGAGATGGCTGAGAAATTCATGATATTAGGGTTATAAGAAAAGTATAAAATTCCAATAGAATAATAATTTTCTTCTTTGAGAATTCAATCTTAGCTAATGAAGAACAAAGAACTGTAATTGCTACCTTCTTTATCGGCGTGATTAGACCTCCAATAAATCTAGGAGGCGTATAGTTAATTCCTACACCAAAAACTGAAACAATTTACTTCACCAATAAATACCCACACACATTACATCATCAACTTATTTATCAAACAACCATATTAATGAAATTGAGAAAAGTACAGTGGCTAGATTAAAAGAGGTGGAGCTTCTTTATGAATCATTTATGCGTGTTTTAGGGTTCCGTTTGAATGATATTAGGGTTCTAGAGATACGTTGAATGAATTGGGTATTTATAGAATAAATATTGAGTTTCCTAAGTTGTAGGATTTTCAATTACGTATTAATTTTTGTTGAACATTATATTTATGGTTTTGGAAGATATATCTCAAAAAATAAGTTGCTCTAGTGGTAAGCATACTCATTACTGTATTAGCAAATCCTAGGTTCGAATCCTGTTAACTACATTTAAAAAAAATTAATGCATAGCTAATTAAATTTCGAAATTAATTGCTTAGGTGGACAACTTATGATGACATGGCACTAAAAACAATTACATGGCAATGAGGTGGACATTTGTGGAATAATCTACGTGTCATGCCTTATATATATATATATATATATATATATATATATATATATATATATATATATATATATATATATATATATATATATATATATATATATATATATAATATATCGTAATAATCAAATACGAGTTTTTCACATATTTGTCATGAGTTGATGAAGTATATAAGTTTTCCAAAAACTTTCCAAAAGTTACACTTTTAACCCTTAAGTTTCAAAGAGTTACATTTATACCCTTTCATAAATATTTTTGCAAGTTTAGTCCCTAATCACATATTTACATCTTTTATCCTAAAACTTTTTGTTTTAACAATTTTAAACCCTTATTAAAAGCAGTTTATTGGCATCATTTATCCTATAAATATTGCTTGTTTTGTATTATTTTATATGAGAATTGATACTTAATCGCTTTTTGTAAATCTCAGTTGAAAACAAGCATTTGATGAAAGTTAGTTATTTTGGACGTAAAATGGAGCAAAACGAATCATATTTGGTAAAGTCTGCTAAAATGAAGGAAGATACATCGTGTCATTCTAGATAGATACGTCGTACATCAACACTTAGACGTATGTGAAGACCATTACCTGACTTTGAAGAATACGCCACATGGAATTATTCCATGCGCCGTATATGAAACCTTGATCAACACAGAGATCTGACTTATCTGCTCAAGATACGCCGCATAACTACTTCTACATGCACCGTATTAACCTGAAGACTTCACCAAGAAATACCAAGATTAGAAGACACATACGTCGTATCATAACTGAAGATCCGCCGTATCATGTGGCGGTGTATGAATATTCTAGAATATAATAATCTTGGACCCCACGCGAAGTTACCTAGATAATGCGTATTGAGTAAACTGATACGCCGTATCGATGTCGTTTCCAGAAAGTATAAATACCGGAACAACAACCTCATTCTACACACACATATATACAAAGAATTCCACAGAAAAGAGGCGACGACCAGATCACACTATGCATAACCAGAAGAAGGAATCAGAGGCATAAGTAGGTCCTGTCAGGGCTATTTAATTCATAAGTAGATTTCACTGTAATTGTACTCTTTAATCCATCAGGATTGCGTGCCTTGTATCCAACGTTTGACTCGCATTTAATAAAAGCTTTCCCATCGATTATAAGTTTATTTGATGTTTATTTGGATGTTCATGTGTATGCTTTGATTACCTCTTGCTTATCGTGGCTTGTTTGCGTTGCCATACGCCTCCCACAATTACTTCATTAACATCTTAGGATAGTTGATGTAAGCCTTAACATGATAAATAATTTAACTAAGTAATCATTAAGTTTGCACTTAGTACAGATTCAAGATTAGTTGTGACAGAGCTTTTCGGTAATAATACTTAAAACTGAATCTAGGGTATTTAGCTAAGCTAAATGTAGGAAAGAATACGCCACACCTAACAACCAACGAGAAAGACCAAAATTAGTACTCATCTTATATAGCTAAGCAATTAAGTGAATATAATCTACTTTACTATCGAACATGCCTCTTATTTGTCATCTGTTTTCTATCTATGTATGTGTGTGTCTATCACCTTGTTACTTTTAGTTTTACTTAATCAAAAAATCATGCCAGTCTCTCAGGCTAAAAACCCCCTTGCGTTAGATTAGGTTTAATTAGACTAACCATAAGATTAAAATACTGATAGATATTTAAGTGTTGACGTTCCACTCTTAGTGATCGACACTCTACTTACCAACTAAGCTACGTTGCTCGGGTATACTGCTCGTTAATGTTTGTTATAGGTTAAGTCGGCTAAATATAAATGTAAAACTTGATAACAATAATTTACCTATACACAACAAAACACATCAACAGTTTTTACCTCCTAAAGGCAAAAGTTTTGCATTTTTAGTCCAAAAGTAAAGCTTTGTAAAATTTGATTTTCTTTTCAACGAAATAGCTTTTTTCAGCTTATTTTAAGCTTATTTATTAGCTTATTACATGAATGGGCTGTTTGGTTAGGTTAATGGGCCGTAAGACCCAACATGGGCTCGTTTAGTTTAGAAATAATTCAAAATGTTTAAGGTCTGCTTAGTTATGTTTTAAAAGTGTTTTAGCTTATACAATTGCTTATACTCAACTTATTAACCGCTTAATGGTCCGGGATTGTTTGGATCTTGCGTGAACAAATAGATTGGGCAATATGGCCCAACTGTATGCTGCTTGGTTTTGAAAGAAAATGGGTATGTTTGGTTTGCGAATAAAATGAACAAGGCATGCATATATGTTAAGTGTTGCCAAAAACTAGTTTCCTCCTATCCACACAAGCTTAATACGACACAAGTGATCCCACAAATGTATGAATCTTATCCTTATATAAAATTGTGTGTATAAAGGGTCAATATGGCATTTTAACGTGTGATATATAACTCTTGTTACAAATCAAACTTATCATACATATGGAAAAAGAGAGAATAATACTTACACACCAATATAGGTGATGAAGAACACGTATAGACAAGAACGAGACCCAAGAAACACGATTAGAACTCGTTGGTTTTCCCAAAACATACCCGTAACTAAACAACCCAATGCAACCTTTCACCCTTAGTTTTCGATACACAAGTTATTTTCTTTCCTTAGTGACTTCAACAACGAGTAAATGAACGAGCTTTTGAGAGTGTTTGAATGTGATAGAAGAGTTGTGAGAAGTGAGGCTAAGAGTAAGGGCTTATATAGCCAAGGAATGTAAAGTTTCTTCATTAGTTTATACTTGCTTACATGGGAGAAGAGTTAAGAAAAAGTGTTTGGGGTTTGTTTTCAAGCGTGCATGTGCTCGGATGCAAATATGGGCATGGTTAGGAGGTGTCTACTGTAAGGTGAGAAAGAACATATTACACCATGGTTTAAGATGTCAAAGGTAGCTTGGGTTAGTCAAAGTACATCTTTAGGCTATTATTTAAATGCTAAGGTGGCTAGTGTGTTTATGTTTGTGTCACCAACACAAAGGATAGAAAGAAAAATAAATTTGTGAGTTTAAGAGTGTACATGCTTCTTTTGCATGCTACAAACCAACAAGTTCTAAGGGTGTGTCCATTTTGTGTTCGTCATTGTATACCCAACAAAATATAATACCAAAATGTTGTGGGCTAAAGGAGTGGATTTGGCCCTAAGTTAAAATTTGAGGTGCGTTTGGGCTAAATAAACCGCCAAGCACAAGAAAAAATATAGAAGATGTGCGTTTGGTTAGACCAAGCCCAAGAGAGAGAAAAATATAAATAGAAATTAAATAAAATAATAAATTAATTATTTTAAATGAGAAGTGGTAAATTTGGTCGTGTCAAAATGATTCGGAACATACTTGTCGTTTCTGGAATGGTTTGTGTTACGTTTGCGAGATAGTTTGAGACATCTCGTTATTCATAAAAAAAATATGGTACCAAAATTGGCATTGGTTCGCATTTACATTCGTTGACATGTTGATTTTTATGGGTGCTTACAATGTCAAAGTTTTGGAGTTGTCAAAATGATGTTATGGTTGTTATAGTAATTTGGCTGTCAAGTGGGTCGTTATAGAATTGGACTAAACTTCATGTATTAGGTTAAAGGGGTGTTTGGTTTAAGGTTTATTCCCACCAATTTTGGGGTCAAACGAGTCATTTGCCGTATAATACATTATAGAATGGTGTGTTAGAGTTTGTATGATAAATGTATGATGTTTGTACAAGTTATAGTGTTGAATTGAAGTCAAAATGGTTTGAGCTTGAGTGTGAGTTTATTGCGAATTTCGCATGATCTGAATATGTGTGGCAATACGGTGTATCCAAGTCAATGGATATGGCGATTGAATCTCGTGAGGTGATATGGTGTATCCTCATTGAGGATATAGAATATCAGCCTCAACACCAATACGACGTATTCATGAATATGGATATGGCGATTGGTGCAACAAAAGGAGGTTTTGTGTTGGTTTTATATTTTGTGTAAATCGTTTTAAAGGGGCCTCTAGTATACTTCTTGTAAGTATTTTAAAAGTGTTAATTGTTATAGAATCTTGTCATTTTATATAAGTGCAATAATGAGTCCGCTATAGTCAAATTGTTTCCGCCAAAAGTTTTAAACTTTAGTCAAATCGTTTATGGGGCGAATATGACACAACAACTTCTAACATCAAAAATTAGTTTCTTGGTTTAGCCAAATTACAAAAGCAGTTTTAGTGCGATCTCATATTCCAAATGGTCGCAAACCACGGTTGTAGTTTATGCCACCTTGTTTTGCAACACCAAAATCACGACTAACGAGTAATCGAATCATCATAGCCAAGCAAGTACTATCCAAATCAGATCTACAAAACATATGACAGTCAATGAAATCCCACATCCAGTACACTAGCCCATATCAAATCAGTTGTAAAATACGTTTACATTTTATGGCATGCGGTTTCCACGACGCCAAAACTAAGGCTGAAAATGAATGTTATGTAGTATAATGAGCAAGTCAAAAGATTCAATGAATACATTATATGCCATCCGATTTTAAACATCAACCATAACCAAACATTCTACTCATTACCCTAACAAAATCCGTTAAAAAATTTGTAGCGTAAACACAAAATGAACATAATTGAACTAAACAACTATGGTTCAAAATAAAATTAACACCTCTAAAAACTCTTTTAGCTAACTGTAATGATATAGCTAGCACATTTACACATATTACCTATAAGTTCTACAAAATCACAACATACTAATTAAATTTTAAACAACAATCAATAAATTAAACTTAATGCCATCCGATTTTTGCCGACTAAAATTATGACTTACCAAGTGACCGAATAATCATAGCCAAGCAAATAGTACCCATATTAGCAATAAATTCGCAAAATCACAACAAGCAAATCAAATATTAAAAAAAAAAAAAAAAACACCTTAAACACAAAATCAACACAATTGAACTAAACAACTCTGATTGAAAATAAAATGCAACAACACTGCACAAATGCCCTAACACCTCTAATAACTCTTTTATCCTATTGTAATGACATATCAAGCACAATTACACCTATCATCCATCAGTTTTGCAAAATGACAATACAATGATTACATTTTAAACAACAATCAATAAAATTAAACTTAATTAGGGTACAAAACATTATATGATATCCGATTTTCTGCCAAACAAAATTATGACTTAACAAAGCGACCAAATCATCATAGTCAAGCAAGTATTATGCATACGGTCATAAATTTCGCAAAATCACAACATGCAAATCTATTTTTTAAATTTCAACTTAAATACGAAATGAACACAATCGAACTAAATAATCAGTAATTCAAAATAAAATGCAACAACACTTAACAAATACCTAACACTGTAATATCTCTTTTGGCTAATCTGTAATTATATAGCAAGCACAATTATGCATATTAGGCATGAGTTACTACAAAATCACAACATGCTAACCAAATTTTAATCAACAATCAATAAAATCAAGCTTAATTAGGTGTTTTACTCATCATTCCTATGAAAACCCTAAAACAATTCCAGATTTAACCACATAAATCAACAAATCCTAACTAACTATATATTTTTTTGCATAAAATAAATTTCAAATTTAATTTTCTTACCGCACCGATTGTGTGTGAGAGCTTGTGTATAAAAAACCAAACAATTGAAACGCATATGCCTCTTATGCAAACGGTTCTCAAATCGATAATGGAATACATGTGTACAACATGCAACAAATCATCAAAATCTCTGATAATGTTAAATAGATGTTGTTAATACAAATAAGCCGTAAAAACGTTTATTTATATTTTACGATCTTCTAATGTTTTGTCGATAACAAAAGTAAAATCATATTAACGAAACAAATAAAATACGTAAATGGTTTGAACTAATAGTTTTATAACACACTTACGTTCACATAAAACACTATAACAAGATTAAGTGATTTTATATTTTAGATACATGTACAACAACTAGTGTTTACATATTGGCTTAACAAGTTTAAGTAACTCTATGAGTTAGATACATATGTACAACAACTAGTGTTTACATATTGGGTTAATACATACTTATATTAAGTACACTAAAATGGGTAAAACAAGTATATACTAAAATGGGTAAAGCAAGTATATACTAAATAGATAAAAACTAGCAAATGGTTTTTGACCCATAACCCATGGTTTTATATATACCACTTACACAAGTTCAATGTATCCTTAAGGTACATTGTATCTAGATTGAAAACCATGGATCAACCCATAACCCATGACCCATGACCCATAACCCAAAATACCCATGGGCAAAGAGGAGCGGACCACGGATCCCTAGCTTGTGCTAGCCGGATCCCAGTGGAAGGGATCCGTGGGATCCGGGAAATGATGGTTTTTCCTCTATAAATAGTGAGCCATTTCTTCATTATATCTCACCCTCTCAACATACTTTCTCCCCGAGTTAATCTCACTAACCGTAGATCCAAGAGATCTATGTTTGTAGTTTTGTTTTGTGTGATCTTTAGGTTCCTCTTAAAGGGAAGATCACCACCTTTGAAGTCGAGCAAGCTCAAGTCCATGAGTTGCCAAGCTTCCTCATCATCAAGGCTATTGAAGTCCTCTTGTTGATGATCCCTTTCTTTCTTCAAAGAAGCGTAGTGTTAAAGACATTAGTGAAATATGTCTCAAGTGTCAAGACGAAGATATTAGTGAAGGGTATCTATCGCTCATAAGATAAGCACTTGTGGTAGGTGCTTAGAAGTCAAGACAAGAAGCATTAGTGAAAGGTGCTTAAGTGAAGACACAAGACATTAGTGAAAGGTGTCTTGTAGATCTAATCAAAGACATTAGTGAAAGGTGTCTTGTAGATCTAATCAAAGACATTAGTGAAAGGTGCCTTTAGATGTACATTCGATATGGTGTGTTTCGATGTACTAGATAGACTAGCATTAGATCCAAGGATATTGAAGTCTTTGATGATGTTGTAAAGGAGTAGATCTCCTTTGGGATTAGTCGTTGGTGTAGTGTGGTTGTAGTTCCTCCATTGCAATGGAACTAGGTACTTAGCCTAGTACCTAATAAAGGGTAGGCGACGTTGTGAAGGTGTAGTTCACCTAAGGTGTGAAGAACCTGTGGTTAGCCTAGCAATCGTGATAAAGGGTAGGCGACGTTGTGTTAGGTGTGGTTCGCCTTGGTGTGAAAGAACTCGGTATTTAGCTTTGTACCGAAAAAGATTAAGCGACGTTGTGAAGGCTTCTCCGCCATAAGGAGATTGGTGTAGTGATTACAAACTCTCGAGTAGGTGACTCGGGAGTGAAGTAGGGCAAGGAAGGTGTCCTTGTAGCCGAACCACTATAAATACTGCGTTGTGGTTTTGTGCTTCTTACTCTTATCTTTTCATTACATATCTTTATATGCTTGTTTATCAACATCCAACACACACAACAAAATAGATTGACATAAGTCGATCTAAATAGTTTAAAAGGAAGTTTTAATTGGTAAAACTATTCAACCCCCCTTCTAGTTTTCCACAGATGTAACAAATGCAATTAGCCTAACTAATTAATGTTAGACATTGAATAAAGCCGTAAGTATAATTTTATTATTGACCATTATTTATAATGGTGAAAACCCTAAATACCTTAAACCAACAAACGGGTTTGGCCCTATTTATCCTCCAATACTCCTCTCACATCCGAATGGCGAAATCGTGAAAGCTTGAATCAAGTAGTAAACTAGAAAAGAAAAAAAACATTAACGTAATAAAACTTAAATATAATCATACCAAAAGAAACATAAACACTTAGAGAATCACTTAACCAACGATCGACTTGTATTATAGTCGATCGATAATACCACCAACGATTGACTTGAGTCAACCGGTAATAAACAAAGATTCAACGATCGACTTTAGTTGACCGGTAATAAAGCAAGATCAACGATCGACTTTGTTGACTAGTAACGAAAATAAACAATTAAAAATCCAAATAACAAAACCACCGTAATTGTATTTATTTATTTTTTACATAACCAAATTCAACCGCTTAAACCGTCGTAACGAATCACGTAACTTACATAAAGACGATAATCATAATAATAGCAAGAATATTAATTATAGAGGCGGCGGTCTGGGTGGCACGCAACGCAATAACGGGCACTGTACCCAATGGGCACGGCTTAACGGCACGCGGGTTTAAACGAAGCACAGGTCAAACGGCTCATGTTATACTGACTAAGTTTAGAAAAACCTAAAACGACAAAAAAAAAAAAAAAAAAAAAAAAAAAACGTAACACATCATTTGTATTTGAGTAACTAAATATATTATATCTATAAGTTTTCATTAAAAATAATTTAATGATAAAGAAAAATATATGTCCATTATGCCCATTTAACTTCTAAATGGGCAATATATGCCCATTTCAAAAAAAAAGGAGGCCTAAATGTGACCAAATATTTTAAAAAGTTACCCATTAATTCTTTTTTTTAGGCACAAATTAACACGTCTAATTAATTGTAGTAGATTTCAAGGGCTATGCCATCATGAATCTCATAATCAGCGAGAGTGATATGATTCTTGTAAATAGTGTACCACTTCTGGATTGTTATCTTTTCAACACGTGTACATGTTTGTGCTGCTACCAGATTTTTCAAGTCTTCGCTTGTGTTGTCATCGTTGCACTTCACTCTCACCTTCTTTCCTAATTGATCATTCAACGCCACCTCGATCATCTTCAAATAATTATTTGCTGCTGTTGGTCAATTACTTTGGGACGGTGTTTTTAGGGATCAATGTTATGTTGAGGTAAGGGTTACGGTTTGGTCTCTATACGATGTTAGACATTGAATAAAACCGACATATAATTTTATCATTGACAATTATTTATAATGATGAAACACTAGATACCTTAAGCTTGGACCTATTTATCATCTAATAATTAATTGGCGACCTAATAGAGAACCTACTCGAAAACAACATTAACAAAAAATTTAATCCTTTTAAGCCGATGGCTCGGCGAGCAGCACTCCACAATGCAATCAAGACGCCCCGCTTTTCGAGCCGACCTCCCAATCGATAGTTTGAAACCATACCGGCTCCAAGTTCTACTTCAAATAACGGTATATAGTATAGAGTTAGATCAAATAAAGAAGAAAATTAAAATGAGAATGATAAGAAGAGACCACAATCACACATTTCGGATGCACCTATTAAAATAGATGTATCTCTTTGAAAATCTCTCCCTTATTTGAAATGTGGCTAAAATTCTTCTTATTCTTCTCATTTTAGTTTTCTTCACCGATCCTTTCCCATATAGTATAATGCTAACAACATATTCTTTTAGGTTTTGCAACGCTTTTATACTTTTCATTGAAAATGCTCTTATTACTATGTAAAAGTTACGGAGTACTCCAATAATCGCATCACTCCAAAAACACAAAGGTGTTTGGCTAAGCTTATTTAGTGGGCTTATTAGCTTATATAAGCTCATAAGCCCAAACCAAGTGTTTAGCTAAGCTTATTTGAGCGGGCTTATGAGCTTATTTATGGGAGTTTTAATAAGCCAAGAAATAAGGCTTTTTTATAAGGTATTGGGCTTATCTAAACTCACCCTTTGTCATTGTACATTTTTGCCCCCCTCTCTCCCCATATCATCAGTACCTCTTTTCCATTTATTCTCCATAACTACCCAAGTAGTTCCTCAATAACTTTCTCCATAAATACCTGTACATCTCCATTTAATCCTCTCCATTAAAAATAACTCTCCATTATTAAAACCTCCATTAAACTCTCCATAACTCTCATGTAATTGTTGCTACGCTTCTCATCAATCAACAAGTATAATCTCATAACTCTCCATTAATTATCACATTAATTTTATCATTTTCCCATTCTTCTATTAGTCGATTGTTATGGTTACGTTAGACTATTAATTTGGCGTATTTTTTTGAACAAGTCATTAGTTTGTGTCTTTAAAAGATATAAAAGTTACTTTCTTTTGTCATATATATTTGATGAAAAGATTGTTAGTTTTCTTGGTGAATATTATATATATATATATATATATATATATATATATATATATATATATATATATATATATATATATATATATATATATATATAGAGATAGAGAGTAGGGATCAAGTGAAGTAAATTAAAATAAGAAGTGGTGAGAAGTGACCAAAATCACGCATTTGAGATGCAACGACTTGCATTAAATGCATTTCTATTGATATAGATGCAACATCTTGAGTTTCGAAGTTAATTTGATGTATAGATGGTGCAAATTGATTTTCATGATTTCGCACGCAAGAGGAACAAAAACAAGAGAAATCATGAAATGCATATAATATAATGATATGCATCCGATTAAAGCTAGAAAACACATTATGATGTGTTATAATGCATATATGATTATAGAGATGCATCTAATTTAGGCTTCGGTGCATCTCGGATTTGCGGTTATATTTTCTTATTCCTTCTTATTTTAAGTAATTTTATTATTTGATCCTAACTCTCTATATATATATATATATATATATATATATATATATATATATATATATATATATATATATATATATATATATATATATATATATATATATATATATATATATATATATACCAGACTCTCCATGCTTCACAAAAGCACCAACACTCCCAACCCTCCCAAGAAGTCGCACAATTTTAAACATACATTTGATTTAGGGTTTTGTAGAAGAAGGGTGGCAAACCAATGAATTTTGTGGGTTCTTTTCGATTTAGGGTTTTTAGATATCTTCCGATACGTGATATGATGTTGTGATGGTTTTGTCAAAATTTGGAAATGAATAACAATGAATTGCATTTAGATTATGAGTAATAATTAATTGCATACCTTTATATAACATTGGAGTTGCAAAATATATTCCAAATAAGGGTGTTGGTTCAATGGTTAAGACATATGTTACTCTTTCAAATAGCCCTAGTTCGAACCCTCTCATCTTTATTTTTAAAGATTTATCTAATAAAACATAAATAATTTGGAAAAATAAAAAATAGCCTAAAATTCAAAATTAATTAAATGTCTTCAAATAAAATAAATTTTAAAATGCTTATATGGCAACAATGTGATGGCATGGCTAATAATAATGAATTATCAATATATATATATATATATATATATATATATATATATATATATAAGGACGACTCTATAATGTTGGGTTTAAAGAGTTTACCATTTATTAAATAAGTTAAATTAACAACACATGAGATTACAAAGTTTAATAATACATAAAGGTTCACAAAACATATAAAAAGTAATTTGTTATCCACTAGACTGCAATGTATCCATGAGACCCAAAGCTCCATGAAAACTATAGCCAAAGCGAGATAAGATATAACAAGTGTCAACACAAGTTAGGTGAGTTCATAAGTTTGTAATCAAATGATCCAAATACTTGGCCAATTCGAGGAAAGGCATTGTAAATCCACTCACTTCCAAGTTCCGCCCATACAAAACTTGCAAGAAAATGTAAGAGCATGCTGAGCTATAATAGAATGACAACATGAATACAACAAGTAGTTAAAGTATAAATCTTAAAACAAATGGTCTTCCAACAACTATTGGAAATGTAAATAAAAAGTCACGCGAACGTATTCAATAAAATGGCCGTTCCAACATATAAAGTTGATGTTGTCAACGACTCAAGGTACTTAACATTTCATGTTGACCTTTCAACATATAAATGATGGGATGTTTGTTTAAGTCTAGTCATCACGCACTTAAGTCTAAAGTATAAGTAATGTTTTTAGACAAAAGAGTTTAAATGTTTTGATAAATAGCCTATCGCCAAATAGTTGAGGAATTTAAATGAGTTAAATGGGTATGAACTACGGTATGATTGATATGCAACAAAATTAAGGCACTAAATGAGGCTCGGAAACTATCCGTACCTAGAATGAATTTATGACTTGAATTATGATATGTTGTCGTGAAGCTTGATACAATGTTATGAACAACCATATGATATCCATACCACTAAGGATCTTGGAATAACGTTATCAAAAATATAGTTTATGATTTCCCATCTTTACATAAAGTACTACATGTAGTAATCTTGGAACAACCTTAATGATAGTCTCAAAAATGTTAAAAACTAAACGAACCAAACAGTTTTAAGAAAGCATAAGTAATGATCTCAAAGTTTTAGTATTTAAGCTTCCACAATGATCTCGATCAAAAGAAAAATATTAGTTAAGTATTGTACTTTAGTCAAACATATATTAAAAGAGGTTTCCCAAGTTTAAGTGACTCATAATTGTTTATAACTCTATTAACAAACGGTTGGACATTTTGAAAATATGCTAGCAACTTACATTACTAGAAGACATCACGTTATAAAAGTTCTACATCATTGTAAAAACGTCAACAACATGGTCCTTTAGTGAAAATAGTTTTAATAGAGAATATATTAATTTTGCTAATAGAATAAAGTTACTTAACTTGGTTTATCGCGTAAATTTAAAGTTACAAGTCCTTTTCACGCTTTCAGACCCTTAGATTCGTGTCAAGTATACTAATATATTTTGATAAGTCGAAACAATTTATAAAGCTAAATGAGATGTTAAGATTCTCATCATTTGTCAATTTAGCTTGCAAAAACATCCAAACACTTTCTAAATGCATCAAAATGATAAAAATATCACAAATAAGTGTTTTATGTGTTTTAAATGCAAAAGTCAAATCGTCAAAACGATCAAGTTTGCATAATTGGCGTTTAGTCCCCAAGTTTCAAAAGTTGTCAAAAATAGTCCTGTAAATCTAAATAAAGAGAAATATCATTTAAGTCCCTATGGATTCTTAAGTTGTCAAAACTGTCTTAAGATTTAAATTTTCAAATTCACCGAGGTCCAACTTTCAAAATGTCAAGTTTGGTCCAGAAATTTGAAATCAAAACTAGTCCTTGTACTATTGAAACTTGTCGAATTTGGTCCTTTGACAACTTTGATAAATTTTGGATAGAATGGTCCTTCAAGAATCCTAAAATTCAAAACAAGTCCTTGTCATTAACTAAACCAAGCCTTGTCAAATTAGAATTGGTAAAACTTAAAACTACTGAACCCAACAAACCTTTGGAAGCTTGGTCAAACCCAAAAACGAATAAGACTTTCCCTACCAGCTGTTTGTCTCCCCAGTGCCCCATGAAACACAAATTTCTTCTCCCAGACCTTATCACCTAGCACCCCTAATATAAATCTAGAGCACAGTCAAACTAGATTTCCCAAAATGATCCAAAGGCCAAAATGAATTCTAGATCCCAATGGCTCCAAATTGTCTGATTTACAGAGAACGAAAAGAACTTTGATGTATAAAGAAGTAAGCAAAATTAAATAGTATCTAGTTTTCCATATTTTGTATGTCTTTATTAGAATGTCTTAATTTAAGTTTGAAATTGTAATTTAGCTTTATGTACTCACTAAAAGTTATTTTATCAAGATAAACCATTTTCAAGCATTAATTCAAGTGACTTCTTTCATATATTTTAGTTCATTGCAAAATTCAATGTCCAACTCTTATGTTTAAGCTTCAATAAGTTCATTTAAGCTCAAACAAACTTATCTAACCTCAAAATAAAAAGCTAATGTGTTTAAAACAATTTCAATCAAAGGTGCTAAAGTCAATGAAAGTCAAACTTGAGCACAAATGGGTATGAGATGAAAATGGGTGATGCAGATGAAAAGGGTTGAGTTATAGTTACTTGTGGTTTTATAAGCTAGTTTGTTTCAATTTTTCAAGCCATTGAAAAAACGGAACCTTAAGTTAATTCATAGTATTGAAACCGAATTTATGTTTTGTGTTGTATTTGTAATTGATTAGTAGTTATATATAGTTAATTCCTTAGAATTGGCCTTAAGCTAGTTTAGTAGATAGTTTTTTTTGCCTAATCGTATGTATGTGTTGAATTTGTCAAAACCTTGTTAAAGGTTTAGTCTGGTTGTTTCTAGTTGTTTTATGCTTGTTAAGCTTATTTGAGCTCATATCACCAATATTTGGTGCATGCAAACACTCAAAGTCAATCGATCTTATATGTCTTAGATAAATTCATTATTTTGACAACAAGGCTTGTTTTGTGTTTAAAATTGAGAGACATTGTAATGAAAGTATATCAATCATAGTAACATCCATTTCAATCCACAAAATGATTGCTAAGTTCATAAATTTCAACGATCAAGTTTGTTTCAAAAGTCAAAAACTTGAAAACTTGTTTCGAAGCAAACCGAGTGATTTTTCATTACTTCATTTCTAGATCAAATCAAGTGAAATTAGGTTACAAACACTTTCGTCTATATTATTATTATCACTTTTGTGAAATTTACAAATTTTCTTAAGCTCCATTTGAGTTGTCAAATTATTTTGGTAAAGTTTTCATAAACTCATAAGTGAGTATAACTCATTATGGTTTGTCAAAAGCTCCTCTGATAAAGGTCCGGGAAAGTATTTGGTTTAAAGGCCTTGGCCAGGTCTAGTTTAGGTTTCAATAACCCGTTTTGATTTCACTTATTGGTTGGCTTGTGCTTATGCTCAATATGCCTCAAAACTGCTATAAAACCCCTTAGCTCAAATAGCCAAATCTTAGCATTTGGCAATTCAGTGGTTAAAAACAGTTAAGATTAGTTGCATTTGGTTCTTATAGTATATGAGCATGCAAATAGTTGGTGCTTATTGGTTCTCATTTGTTATTTCAAAGGTTATTTCTAAGCACTTGCATCGCCATAATCCTAAACACATACTTTTCTATTTTACTTAGATTCATAACATTATTTTAGAGTTTCTGAATTTGTCACATTTTCTAGGTCGTTTGCTATTTTCCATTTAAATTAGTTTTAAGCATTTTAATTAGCTTTAAATACAATTAATTAAGAAAAGCTTCAAAAAATAATTTTTCAATTTTCCTAAGTTAAGATAAAATAAAAGACAAAAAAATTTTCTAGATTTTCTTAGTTAAATTTGTATTTTAGATAATTTAATTAGTTTTAATATTTTAATTCATAAAAATCCAAAATATTCAAAATATAAATGTTACCTTGAAAATTAATTTGAATTTTAGACTTTTCCAATTAATTTTGATTTTTCGTTTTATTTCCTGAATTTTCTTGTCATTTTACAATCTTAATGATTAAATATTTAAAATACAATGTAAATTCTAAAAATAATTTTCTTTTTCTAATTTTTTTTATTACATCTACATCCATGTAAAATGATTCATTTTCATTTTTTAATAGAGTTTCATTCCGCAAGACAAGTAAATTTTAAATTAAGAACAAACAAAAAAAACATCATGCTACAATCATATTCCATCTAACAATTTCAAATTACGACAAAATGAATCCCACTAATCCATTGTATAGGTGGGCATAATGTACTTTTCTTATTGACACATTTGCTTCCATGTCAAACCTCTAAAGTTGCAATTTATGTGCTCGACATTTATGACTCAATCCCAAAACCTTCGGAATCCAAAGATTTTTCTATGCCATCACAACTACATCAACATAATACCGCTCATCAATCATCTCATCAATCAATACGACTATCTATGTTCACTACGGTTTTTGATAACAAAAGTTTATAACATCTCTTCTTCTATATTTAGCTACTAGCTTTACCTAAAATTCTCAATATATTTACTAGTAGCGTTAATGATAAACTTGAAAAGATGTTAGCATAACAAGTAATTGAGAATGAGGATCTCTAATATGCTTAATACTAGGTGTTTGTTAAGCTTATCAAAGTGCTTATGATTTATGTGTTTCCCAATATATTTCAGTTACTTTGTAGCTTATTTATAACCTTCGCTAATCTATTCATCGATGCACTAAATATATGAGCTTATGCCCAAGTAGTTGCAACCCAATTAAACATACAAACCGATGCCCTAACTAATCCTACCGTACACTTATCATACTAATAGATGTCCTAATGGTTTTTAAACTAATCATATAAACAAATGCCTAATTTAACATTAGGCTATTTAACATAAACTAGAGATGCTATAACACATTACGTGATCACTAATTATACAAACAAGTGATGATATGACTCATCGATCCTTAATTATACTAACAATGCACTAACGAATGCTTAGAAGCAATAATTAAACAAACGGATGCATATTATAACATATGATTTTATCTAAAACGTATAAACAAGTTTGATGCACTAATCAAAAAACCTTGCTTGAAAAATAGTATGAAATCCTCTTACATGAATCGGATGCACTTGTCATGCAAACTAATGTAGTAAAATATTTAGCCGATGCACTAAATTGTAATGTTAATTTGTTTAAATGTTATAATATGTAATTTCAAACAGAATAACAACAACTATCTGACTCACAATGATGCACGAAAGTAACATTAGTATAAATTAATAAAACCTATAATTAAACACTTTTTTTTTTTAATATATAAGTTAGATCACTTGTATCCATAAACTTTTGGTAATTTGATGATCGAAATTGGTAGCGTTAGATAAAATAAATTTTCAGTCAAGATAAAATATATTTAGGTCATAAAATTATAAAAATACATTTCTTAAAATTTGAGTGAAACAATAATAATCTGTAGTATTTTAAAAATAATAATTATATAAATATAACAATTTATATACAAAATAAATTTAAAAAGGTAAACTCATATTATTTTATAAACTTAATATGAGTATAAAAATATATTGGAATAATTTTTGGAAGTAATGGATCAATTGTTCAAAATAATGATTAGCGATAACGTTTATTTAATAAGAAATTATATGTTTAATGTGAAATGCAAAACCATGCATAACTTGATATGAAATGATGAATATGGAGTTTGAGAATGACCGGAAATTGAGAATTGTGACACTTTTCAACACGTGTAATGTTTGTCTGCTACCCTTTTCAAGTCTTGCCGGTTGTCATCGTTGCACTTCACTCACCTTCTTTCCTAATTGATCATTCAACGCCACTCGATCATCTTCAAATAATTATTTGTCGTTGGTCAATTACTTTGGACTGGTTTTTGGATCAATGTTATGTTGAGGTAAGGGTTACGGTTTGGTCTCATACGATGTTAGACATTGAATAAATCCATACATATAATTTTATCATTGACAATTATTTATAATGATGAAACACTAGATCCTTAAGCTTTGGCCTATTTATCCTCTAATAATTAATTGGCAGCCTAAATAGAGAACCCACTAAAAACAACATTAACAAAAAATTTAATCCTTAAGCCGATGGCTCGGACTCTCCACAATGCAATCAAGGCGTCCCTTTCGGCCGACCTCCAATCGATAGTTTCAAACCATACCGGCTCCAAGTTCTACTTCAAATAATGGTATATAGTATAGAGTTAGATCAAAAGAAGAAAATTAAAATGAGAATGATAAGAAGAGACCCAAACCACATTTTGGATGCACCTATTAAAATAGATGTCTCTCTTTGAAAATCTCCCTTATTTGAAATGGCTAAAAATTCTTCTTATTCTTCTCATTTTAGTTTTTCCTTTCGGATCCTTTCCCATATAGTATAATGCTAACAACATATTCTTTTAGGTTTTGCAACTTTTATACTTTTCATTGAAAATGCTCTTATTACTATGTAAAAGTTACGAGTACTCCAATAATCGCATCACCCAAAAACACAAAGGTGTTTGGCTAAGCATTTAGTGGGCTTATTAATATAAGCTCATAAGCCCAAACCAAGTGTTTAGCTAAGCTTATTTGAGCGGCTTATGAGCTTATTTATGGGAGTTTTAATGCCAAGAAATAAGGCTTTTTATAAGGTATTGGCTTATCTAAACTCACCCTTTGTCATTGTACATTTTGCCCTCTCTCCCCATATCATCGCTCTTTTCCATTTATTCTCCATAACTACCCAAGTAGTTCCTCAATAACTTTCTCATAAATACCGCACATCTCCATTTAATCCTCTCCATTAAAAATAACTCTCCATTATTAAAACCTCCATTAAACTCTCCATAACTCTCATGTAATTGTTGACGCTTCTCATCAATCAACAAGTATAATCTCATAACTCTCCATTAATTATCACATTAATCTTTATCATTTTCCCATTCACTATTAGTCGATTGTTATGTTACGTTAGACTATTAATTTCTATTTTTTTGAACAAACTTAGTTGGTCTTAAAGATATAAAAGTTACTTTTTTTGTCATATATTTTGATGAAAAGATTGTTAGTTTTTATGAAATTACTATATCGATATATATATATATAATATAAAAATAGGATCAGGACAGAATCAAGAAGTTAGGAAAATCGATTCGATTCACCTGCATTAAATGCATTTCAATGATATAGATGCAACAACCTCAGTTTCAAGTTAATTTGATGTATAGATCGTGCAAATTGATTTTCATGATTTCAGACGCGTCGGAGGACAAAAGAAAATCATGAAATGCATCTAATATGATTTATGATCGATTAAAGCTATAAAACACATTGATGTGTTATAATGCTATATGATTATAGATGATATAATTTTGTGTCATATACGTCTCTGATTTTATATTATTCTTATCCTTCTTATTTTAAGTAATTTTATTATTCAATCTCTTCTCTCTCTCTTATATATATCAATATATATATATATATATATATATATATAATATATATATATTATATATATATATATATATCCTACTTGTTCTTAGCATCATTACTTTTTGTCTCTTTGTCTAATATAATTATTGTTTCTTTTTTGGCTTTTCCCTTAATGCTTGGGACTTCTTGTTCTTGCATATAGTTGAAACTGGAATAGTGTCCACGTCATCGACCTCTTGGACATTCATTTCATCATAATATTCAATCGACTGGTACCTCTTCTTAAGTCTTCTGTGACCACCATTCCGATTACTTTTTTTTCTAAAAGTCCGCATCCTAGTCATCATCATCTGCTAATTAAAATTTTATGGCATTTCAGTAAGATAGAACTTTATAATCATCTATTTCTTAAGCCACAAAAATGATAATATACCATCATTACTTAAAGCAGGAGATGATGGAAAATGGATAATGTAGGCAGGTCACTGTCCAACGTATAATAAAAGAGTGGATAGTAGTACTAACTTGAGGTTTCGAATACCAAATTTTTACTATCACCCTATTTGTAGTAGCACTTCCGCATTTTTGGTTCATCGACACTTTGGATAATTCTTATATAATCTATTAGTATAGACAACAGCTTTAGGATTCTAGTAATTTCAAACACCCTTTTCAAAGTAAACAAAAATACCTGTGAGTATTGAAGCTTTGACATTTGTTTGAGATTCCACTGTGTCATTTCATTATCAAGTGTCCGTTGCCATCTATCCGTTATCTGACACCCTAATCCATGAATCTCATATGCGAATCTAGCTAAAGTTTGCTGTCAAAAACAATCTTCTCCATTAAGATGATGTTTGCCTGAATTGCATAACCATATGATAAATAAATACCGATTATTGTTAATGTATAAATATATGGTTATTATTGTACCAATCACGGTGGTTAGTGCAACAGGTTTTTGTACATGCCTTATTATCTATCTAATAGTATAAAGCACAACGTGGTGGGAATTAGTTGTTAGGAATTAGAAATTCCGTGTATTAAAGAGTCGGTCACCTCAAGTATATGTAATCATTAGAAAGCTCGTAGTCATAGTTATTTTAAGTTAAGTAGTATTTAGTTAAGTAACACCGTGGAGGACGGACGGTCTTTACCCCATAGATGCCCGATCCACACCGATGTGTATGCTTTTATGTAAGACTATAAATACTCTCTACCTTCCAAGGTAGAGAGTTGGAGCTCATAATAAGAATTTTCTTTCTCTCACTAAAGTTCCCTAAACCTCTAACTTTCTCTCTAGAATTCCACTTATTCGCCACCTTGTTGTTATGGTTTGATGTGTATGTGAAAACTAATATCTTACAATTGGTATCAAGAGCCATGGTTAGATCATATCTTGCACATCTTTGGATTTCTAGTGGTTTTAGGTGGTTTTGAGTTTGAAAAGTTTAGTGGTTTGTGCATCATTTGGTTGATTTCTTGTGTTAAAGTTTGGATTTTGTTAGTACTTTTATGTTTAGAATCTTCACAAGTGTTTAGGTTTTCATTTGGTAAGCTTGAATCATCTTGGTTGGGTTGTCTTTGGATTGAAAAGTGATGTTTATGAGTTTTTTCTTGCTAGCGACTTAACACACGGAATTCTTTCTTCGTAGCGACTTGCTTTACAAATTTGTAGCGAGTTACTGTTTTAGACCTAGCGACTTAGAACTAGCGACTTACAGTACAAGTAGTGGACTTTCCACCACAGGTAGCGACTTGGAGGTAGCGACTTGGTCTGTAGCGAGTTGCTATTTAGCGACTTGTATCTTTAGCGACTTGAGTAGCTAAGTGTCGCCAAAATTTTGCTAGCGACTTAAGGCTTAGCGAGTTACTACTTAGCGACTTGCATTTGTCTAGCGACTGGGACTTTAGCGACTTGGGAGTGTAGCTAATTAGGTGTTAGCGACTTGGTGCATTTTCTTCTAGCGACTTGGGTGATTGTTTACGGTTTTCTCTTGATTTAGTAAAATCCCGTGAAAGAATCTATTTCCGTTTAATCATAGAGTTATAAAATCCCGTGATAACTGTTAACATGTCTACCAACGCTCCTACTATCATCTCCATCGTTGTCGAGGATGTTCAAGCAATGGCTCGATACTCGACCACCCATGCTTGACAGAATCGACTACGATTCTTGGGCTCAACGAATCGATTGTACCGCCTTTGAAAGGAAAATGGTGTCAACATTCTCAAATCCATTGATGAAGGACCGACGAGTTGAGACGACCAGAGATATACTTGACACTAATGAAGATGGAACTCCTATTTACGGAATGGATGACCTAAAATGTATGATGAGCTTGATGATAAGGAGAAAAGAGATTCGATGCGATATCGTGGCTTCTAACATTGTTCTTCAAGGTCTTCCTAAAGACATCTACAAGTCGATCAATCACAACACCGATGCAAAGGCAGATGGGATAATGTCAAGATGCTTCTCTCGTGTTCGTAATTAACTATGGAAGACAGAGAATCACAACTCTATGACTTAATTTGAACACTTCAAGATGAAGCCGATGAGAGTGTCTATGAGTACTATGTGAGATTTCATAAGTTGGTGAATGACATGAGGAACATCGAATGACTATGCCCAACATTCACCGAACTCAAAATTTGTGAACAACATGAATCCCGAATGGCACAAGTTTGTCACCTCTGTGAAGCTCACTAAAGGATTGAAGAATACAAACTATGAGCAACTCTATGCCTTCCTCCTTCGTAATGAGAGACATGCTATGTTTGAAAAATTGGTTCTCAATCGCTCAAAACCAACTGTGGAGAGACAAGCTCGCCCAATGACTCAACCGCCTTCTACTCAAACATCGGAATCACAACCAAAGCTTCACAAGTCATACCCTTGGGTAATGGTAATCACAAACTCATTCCCGATCCTATGTTCAAACAAGCCGATGTCGATGCACACGCTGGTAACTTCATTAATCAACTAGCTCTTCCGATTAGTCAAAACATGAATTCTCTCCCACAAACCAACAACAACCTCGTAACAAAGATCTAACCCACACAATCAAGCTATCGTTAAAGATGGAAGGATAGTGGTGCAACCAGCTCAGAAAGACAAGATGATCGTGGAAGAGGTGGAGCTGGTAGAGGTTATGTTGGTAACCGTAATCGAGGAAGGAATGGTAACCAAGGTCAAGCTAAGCCGATCAAATGTTATAACCGTGGTGGAGAGGACACATTGCAAGAAACCGCACATCTCCAAAGCGCCCATGCATCGCCGATTACTTCAGAGATAAGATGTCGCTTGTACAAGCTCGTGACAATGGTGCCGCTTTGGATGAAGAGGAATTGTTGTTTTTAGCCGAGGGCAATGCCAAGACCTATGATGCGATGTGGATGAGCAACCTATTCAGAGATAGGTCACAATCATCGAATGCCTTTCAAGTCGCCGATTGTGATGCATACGACTGATGTGGATGATGGACCTACGGCACACACAATTTTTATGGCTAGCATTTCTCCAATGGTTTCTCCCAAGGTCTCTTCTTCACCACAAGTGGCCCATCCAAAGACAAACTCATCTCGAGGTACTAAAACTATACGATGATGTCGATGTGCAATGATGCATGACAAAGTACAATCAATCAAACTATTGAATCAAATGTTGAAAATATGGGTAATATCGATATTGTCCCATATGATCAATACGTGAAACAAAGTGAAAGTGAAGTTGTACCAAGTGATGCATCTTCCGCATCAACAATGACTATGTTTTTGATGAATACACCGCATGTGCCCCGATGATTCCGTAATTTCGAACTAAATGCCTATAAAGAACGTGTTGCTATTTATGAACAACGTGCAAAATTTGAGTTGACCACTCGTGAGCGTGAAATGGATGACCAAGTGCGTACAATCATTAGAAAAGTAATTTTAGAGAAGAAGTATTGAAACAAGAATTAAATTCCTTACAAGAAAAGCTTTCTAAAACCGCTAAGCAAAACAAGAACTTCAAGAAAATGTGAAAATGCTTAAGCAAGAATATAATGCAAAGGAATCAAAACTCTTGAAAGATTTTTCTAATCGAAAACTTTGAAAACAAACTTGAAAACAAGTTGTACATACAAGGAACACCATTCGATCGCTCACATGATCACTAAGCATAGGGTCTTAAGCGATAAGCATAGCATTCCCTTGTTAAGGAACCAAATCCAGAGGTCATTAAAAGGGCTAGAAATGCTCATAAGGTTCTTTATGATGGCAATGAAATCCTTAAACCTAGAGAAACCTAGTTGCGTTGAGTGCACCGAGGAAGATAAGAAATCGATGAAGTCACTAGGAAAAGATGAACAAAAATTAGATGATCCTAAATGCAAAGAGAAAAAATAATTATCATTCCCCATGACTACAAGAAGGAAAACTGGATTTCCTTGAACATGTTTAAGCCTCGACATTGTTGACTCCCGAACAAGTTTTCGGAAAATGGATTTAGATAAGCGTAAAGTCGAAAATATTGTTGAAACAAACCTCCCTATGGAAAATGCCTAGAGCGATCGTGTATCCTCCTAATACACCAATGCATCTTGTTCCTAGAACAATTGCCACTAAAAGCAAGACCTTAATTAGCCAATATGTTATATTTCAACTATTTGTTGATTTTGAGAAAACTTGCAAGAAAAGGATTACACCCATCGGTATAACGGAAGGAGAAAGGGTTTTGAGCAAATGAAAGAATGTTATTTAATCGAGGTCATGCCTTTCTTTAAACTTCTAAAAGATCACTTTGAGAGTCTTAAAAGGGATAGAAACCGATATCAAGGGAATGGAAAAGGAATTTGATGCAATGATAGTTGAAGTTAGTAACTATGAGCGCACTAAAATATAATGAGATTGAGAGGAAGAACTTGCATACATTAAATGAGACTCTTATTATCGAATGTGTTGCTCAAGATATTTTTTTCATCGCTCAAATTGCTCTATTAATGCTTCCAAATTTCATGAACTATCTGTTCTCGAAAGTCTTCCATGATCGTGTCATTGAGCTTGAAAAACTAATTCTAAACTAAACGAGAAAATTGAACGGATGATCACGACAATTTGGTTAAACATTTTCTAAACTAGAAGTTGAGCATTTTAATTTACAACTAAAATATCAACATCTTAAAGAAAATGTCAAAACTTCAAATATCAAGACATCCTCGGATGCTCCGAGTTTGATGCGCTTTTTCAAATTAACAAACGTGATGAATGATTCAAGCTCAGGCAACACGATCGTAAAGTTGAAAGCCCAAATCTCTCAATTAAAGGGTCAAACGAACAATATGACAGCTCCCAAATGCCTCCTTCTTTAGATTCTCGAATTCTCAAACGTTTCATCTTCAAAACCTAGTAAATGCCTTACAAAAGGAAAACGAAAGTTTTCTAGAAGAAAATGAAAAGGTTAAACGTCATTTCAATGAGTTATTTGAATCAATTAAGGTCACCAGAATAAAAATAACGAACAAATAGCTTCATTGCAAAAGGAAATTGAGAATCAAGAGTCGTAAAAGGAAAATGCCAATGACCAATGGGGAGAATGGTGTATCAAAGGTTCACTCTTGTAATAAATATGCTTTGTCTGTGACATATGTCCCTCCTCATCTAAGGAACAACAAACTTGCTATTCAAACATACTTCTCATCCCTTAAGGATTGCTTAGAATGTCTGCGTGAGATTGTTGAAGAGGATAAGTTAGAGAAACCTCATGATAATGCAATTGGACATGCATGCTTATATGCCAAACGATCTCAAGAAATCTTAGAATGCTTGATCACAATATGCCCAAAATCATTAAGTGAGAGAGTTAATCCTTTGATTCCATGCTCGATGCCTAATGCCAAGTATGATATTCATTCGATTCCCAATGTTTTGAATGTGAACCGTAATGTGCCTTTAAGTAGTTCAGACTCCAGACCTGTCAATGCTAAGAAAGAGAACTCAAGTGTGCCTTCTAGGAGTACTAATCTCAAGATCTCTAGTTTTAAGAAAGTGAACCTTAGTGTACCGCATGTAGTTCAGATCCCAAAGACATCTAAACAGTGATGCAAAGAGTAGTTAAACCAACTAATGTTCCCATTCCTCTACAGAGTAATCGGTGACATTAAAGGGAGCAGTCAAAGTCTCAAGACAATACAAGGAATGATAGGACCTCTCAAGCTAAGAATGCACCGGAAGAGAGTAGAAGAACAATCTAGGAACTTTAAGCTTGAATCGAATAAAACGAATCGTGTTGATTCTAGTATTAGCCATAGGCGCATCGTAATTAATTCAATTCGATACTATTTGCAAACCTTGTACCGATGTCCGCTTGAATTCGCTTCTAATCATGAATGTGGTGTTAATGTTCGCCTAATGATGTTAATTGTCCAATTAATATTGTTAATGCTAAAATTCATGCTAAGAAGGCTAAAAGGCAAAACGAAAGAAAGTTAGAAAACAAAGGAAACCCACAGAAGAACATTCAAGAAAATAGGCTTTTATTGGATACCGTTGGTCATAAGACTAATCGATAATGCCCACTAGAAAATGGATGCCCACCGGTAGAACTATTCCCTTAAGAAGTGATCACACCGTGAATGTGGCTAATACGTACACTAGTATCGCATCTATTCACAATGATTCCATTGCCTCACTTTCTCGATATGAATGCTTCTATTTCGATGTGGGTGTTCCAACCATTGTTACTAACCAAATGGAACCCATTCTTGCATGGGATCCCAATTATCCGCTTATCCATTCTTGTCTCGTGTTCAACCGCAGATCGCTCAAATCGCTCGTGGTACCGGACTCAGCCGCTCCAAGCATATGACCGAGACCGGTCGCGCTCATGAACTTCGTGAGCAAATTCATCGGACCGTTAGATTCGGTAATGATCATTTCGTGCAATCATGGGTTATGGAGATTACGTTGTTGGTGATAGTGTCATCTCTAGAGTATACTATGTGGAAGGTCCGGGTCATAACTGCTCTCTGGTCAATTTCGTGATTTCGATCTAGAAGTAGCCTTCTAAAACATACCGCTTTGTTAGAGATCTTAATGGTAAGGAACTGTTAAAAGGAACTCGTGGCTCAAATCTTTACACCATCTCCATCGATGATATGATGAAGTCTTCCAATTTGCTTGTCGTCAAAAGCTTCTAAAACAAAGTCATGGTTATGGCATCGCTGCCTCAATCACCGAACTTCGCACCATCAATGATCTCTCCGTAAAGGACTTAGTTGTAGGCTTACCTAGACTCAAGTATGAAAAGATCATCTTTGTTCAAAGATGTCAATTGGGAAAAGCAAGAAGTATGCCCATAAACCCAAACCTACTAACTCGTCACGTAAGTTCTTCATATGATTCATATGGATTTATGTGGACCAATGAGGTGCGTAATATATTTGGGAAGAAATATGTGTTAGTTGTGGTTGATGATTACTCTAGATTCACCGGGTCAAGTTCTTAAGGACAAAGGATGAAACTCCCGATATCATCATCAAACTCATCAAACAAAATGCAGTTCGACTTAACAAAACCGCCGTAATTATCGTAATGCATAATGGAACCGAGTTTGTCAACAAACAACTTAGTGAATTCTATGAAAGCGTTGGAATCACCATCAAAGAAGTGTTCCACGAACTCCTCAATGTAACGGTGTAGTTGAAAGACTAAATCGAACTCTTGTTGAAGCCGCTAGAACAATGCCGATTTACTCAAAGGTTCCAATGTTTCTCCGGGTCAAGCAATTGCCACCGCATGCTACACACAAAATCGCTCCTCGATTCACACTGCTCATGGAAAACTCCATATGAACTTGTCCACAATGAAAACCTAATCTCTTTCCTTCGTGTGTTTGGTGCATTGTGTTATCCAACTAATGAGGGTCAAGACTTAGGCAAACTTAGGGCTAAAGTCGACATTGGAGTATTTGTAGGATATGCACCAAACAAAAGGGATACCGAATCTACAACAAAAGAACCCGAAATATCATGGAAACAATTCACGTTACGCTTGATGAGTCGACCGGTCAAATGGCTCCTCGGACACTCCACCAGACCCGACTTCAAAACAGTCCCATTGGTTCATCCCTTGTTCCAAACTCCTCTCAAGAAACTCCATATGTACCTCCATCCAAGAAGATTTAAAGAAATTGTTTGATCCTATGTTTGATGAACTTTATGATCCATGTACTAATGAGGTGTTGATCCCTACAACAGAGGTCGCTCATATTCCCGTGAATGAAGTCAATCCTACGCCTCAATATCTTTAAGTCAAGAAGCGCCTTTCACGATCCTTCCGCCTCATCAACAAATCATCATTCTTCAAATGTACATCATGGAACTGCTTCGCATCAATGATGAAGTTAATCCTTTGCTACTCCTCAAGATGCTCCATTCGAAAACGATTTGCTCCTCGAATCTTCTTCGTAACCATCTTCTTCGTGAGACATCGACTCGCTACTTCATCCCTCAACAACTACCACATGAACACCTCGTAAAATGGACTCACGATCACCCACTAGACAACATCATTGGAAATCCTCTCTCCCCGTATCAACACGGAAACAACTTGCAACCGATGCCTTATGGTGCTTCTTCAACTCCGTACTATCTAAGATCGAACCAAAAGATGTTAAAGCCGCCATGAATGAAGATAGTCGGTTCAATGCCATGCAAGATGAAATTCATGAGTTTGATCGACTTGATGTATGGGAGTTAGTACCGCCCAGATCGTGCTATGATTATTGCTCTTAAATGGATCTTCAAAGTGAAACTTGATGAGCATGGTGATGTGTTGAAGAACAAGGCTCGATTAGTTGCTAAAGGATACCGCCAAGAGGAGGGTATTGACTTTGAAGAATCTTTTGCTCCAGCTTGCTCGAATCGAGGCAATCGTAATCTTCTTGGCTAATGTCGCTAGTAAGAACATGATAGTCTATCGATGGATGTGAAGACGGCATTTCGAACGGAGACCTTAAAGAAGTCGCTCACGTCGCCCAACCCAAGGATTTGTAAATCAAGAGCATCCTACTCACGCTTATCGCTTGAAGAAGGCTCTTTACGGTTTAAAGCAAGCTCCAAGGGCATGGTATGATACATCGTCAAAGTTTCTTCTATCAACCGGATTTAGCAAAGGAGCAGCTTGATCCTACATTGTTCACCAGAAGTCGTGCAAACATTTAACTCATGTTCAAATTTATGTTGATGATATTATTTTTGCCTCGATGCACCCAATGGAATGTGATCATTTTTCTAATGAAATGAGTTCAAAATTTCAAATGTCAATGATGGGACAAATGTCATTTTTCTTGGGATTACAAATTTCACAAAGTCCCGGAGGCATTTTCATAAATCAATCTAAATATGCAATGAGATCTTAAAGAAATTTGGGTTTGATTCAAGTGACTCGTTGACACCCCCATGATTGATCGAACCAAACTAGATGAGGACCACTGTGGATCATGATTGACCAAACGAAATATCGTAGTATGATTGGATCCCGATGTACCTCATCGCTAGTAGACCCGACATCTTGTTCATTTGCTTGCATGTGTGCTAGATACCGTGCTAAGCCTACTAAAAGCACCTTGAAGCGGTTAAAAGGGTCTTCGGTATCTCCAAGGAACCATCAATATGGGTCTTTGCACCAAGGACACCGGTATGTCACTAACTACCTATGCAGATGCCGATCATGCAGGTGTCAAGATACTCGTCAAGTACATCCGAGGTGCTCGCTTTTTGGGTGATAAGCTTGTGAGTCGGTCTTCAAAGAAGCAAATGAGTACTTCTATTTCTCTACAGAGGTGAATACATAGCCATGTCATCCTGTTGTGCTCAAATCTTATGGATGAGATCTCAATTATCCGACTATGGCTTTGAATTCAACAAAACCTTTGTACCGTGATAATAAAGTGCTATTGCTCTCTCATGCAACAACGTTCAACACTCAAGAGCAAAGCATATCGACATTCGACATCATTTCATCGTGGAACAAGTGGAAAAGGTGTGGTGGAACTCTATTTTGTGAGGTCCGAATATCGCTAGCGGACATCTTCACCAAAGCTCTTCCAAGAGAACGCTTTGAGTTTATTCTTCCACGCCTTGGCTTGAAAAGCCTTCAACCGAACACTCAAACGCCTTCGTGAGGAAGACGAGGAGTAAAGGTCTATCTTCATCTATCTCTTGTAAATATTTATTCGAAAAACAAAATACAAAATTATAAAATCCTCAAAATCAAATAGAAAATTATAAAACCTTCAAAATCCATAAAAATCAAAAGTTCAAAAAAAAAAAAAAAAAAATATTGTCAATTTGTCATGTTTTTTTCGGTTCGATAATATCTACGGTCTTTGTCTTTGTCATTCAAAGAATGACACGGGACTTTAGATGTTGTTCAATTTAAAAAAAAAAAAAAAAAAAAAAAAAAAAAAAATATTTTTGAGAGAAAGAGAAAAAATGGTTTATTGTCATTTTCGTGCAATAACCCGGTTTTAAAAGAAAGAACAGAGCCATACTTTATCATGTTTTCAAAATTCAATGCTCGATTCTATAACCATTTATCTCCGAAAACTAATCGCTTTGAAAAATAACTCGGTCTCTATTTTTGATAATCAATAGGACTTATTTGTCAAAATCTCTATTTCTCAATCAACAACCTATGTCATTGATTGAGGGGGAGAATGATTTCAATCAAATTAAAAAAGTTATTTGGCATTAAATTGTTTTCAAAAGATGTACATGCATGTTTTATCAATGGAGTTTAAAGTCTTAAAATCCGATCCTTATCGCTAAGACGCTTTCATAATCAAGTCACAATTCTCCTTAAAAGCTTTCAAAATCAATTTAATCTATAAGAGATCACAAATCTCAAATGATTTGATAATTGTGATCGGGGAGAATGTGTGATTTAAATTGGATTTAAACCGATTATTCGGTAAATGGTTTTATAAGGATGTACATGCTATCCTTCCCACATGTGACAAACGATTTCAAATTTTCAATGCACATGTTGAGGGGAGCATCTATCTTAAACCTATGATTTGAAACGTGATCATTTATCTCATCATGTGTGTTCCTCTAGTATGTGCAAAACTCTTTTCAAACCTCGAGGCACATATTGAGGGGAGCAAATTTATGGAAACCTCATCCTTCCCGGAAATGCTTTATCTACTTGATTTGATCAAGGAAGTGATGGTGATATTTTTAGAAAATGGTAATCAAAGAAGCAATTTCTTCCTCTTGCCTCCGTGTGCAAAACGATTTCAAACATTTGATGCACATGTTGAGGGGAGCACTTATTCTAAAAATATCAAAAACAATTCGTGTACAAAATGTTTTGATAATATATCACAAGTATCCGGATTGATTTTCAAATGGTTTTCAATTGGTTCCAATGGCGATGAACAATACCAAATAGACCACCAACTTTACTTTATGTACGGTGATATAAGGATGATAAGGTTAGGTATTGGTTCCCATGATCCGCCGTAATCGGAGGGATCTACCAGGACAATCCACTAGTTAGTGTAGAAGTCCTTAGGTATGATGATAAAAGGAGAAAAGTGAGATATGGGAAGTGTGCGGATCGAGATGAGCAAGCATCGAACAAACCCAACAAGGTTCTTGCAATGAAGTCTCGTAAGCACCAAGGGTTGAAGAATTAAAAGAATTGAATGAGAAAAGGGTGAAAACAAATAGCCTCCATTTATTCAACCTTAGGGCGTAAACCGGGTTCAATTCATACGCCATCGATGGTAACATCGGTATTGAAGACAAGACGTCATGGACCCAAAGGACGACCGCACTTCAACTTTCCAAACCACTCAAGTTCCTCTTAAAAGGACTTGTTTCATTCTCACGGGAACCGACATATCTATCGACTTCTCTTAGAGATTGTTGATATTGAAGAAGGAGACCTCTCCTAGTCTCCCAAGACAGTGATCCAAATATGCACTATTGAGTCTAGAGCCACGAGATCATCAATAAATCTCATTAGGACACTTTCAATGAAGACTCTCTGCTTCACTCAATGTGGAAAGAGAGATTATATCTTGAGTCCCACGATTATCCTTGTGGTATTGCCGTAACATCCGAGTGATGTGTATACATATTCACTATGAAGATGGAAAGCCTTCGAGCCAACATCAAACAAGCTCCCGGTAGGTGGCATGTGAGATCTATTATATAGATCAACCATGTGACAACCGAACAGAAACAATGGGGCGATTCAATCTCTTGAATCAATCTCGGTTCAGTTATGGATTGACGGATACCTTTGAAAACCGGTCTTTGTGCTCAATAACTCTTTTCTTTAGCACATCGACCGAGTACTAATTCTTCAAACCAAAAGGTGTTTTTATGATTGATAATTGATTTTCAATAAAACCTTCGTTGTATTGCAAAAACAATTTCTATTGAGCAATACACGATTGTTTTTCAAATCTTTTTCATCAATCTGGACTTAAATTACCGGTTCACTCACTCCGTGTTGTCTTCTTTGAGACGTTCGGTTTGAGAACAACTAGAGCAACCGCGAAACCCCGTCAAGGAAATTCTTCGAATTATACCGATCACAAAAGATTTGTAATCGATCAACGGGAACCGTGGGTCGTGGTACCTCAATTCAACGAAGTGATCAAAGACACTTTCGTGCGATTTATTGCTAACTGTTGTATGCGTGTACACCCGACGCTTGCAAATGATCGTAATGAAGCGGTCAATCCATAGCCGCATGCTCACTTAACACATTCATCTCAAAAGAAATCATGATTAGTGCATCAATGACTCGATATTTTCACTCCATGCTTCGCTACGCCGCCAATATCATGAATCAACTAAAGCTTCCGCTACTCGATGAGAAGATATCATGATCCGTAATGTGAGCATGTCGGTCCTAAAGTCACAACATCACATAAATACCAACACCACAATGGATGTCTCGTAGATTTTTATAGCCGATGATCTCAAAAGTCGGCTCATTATTATTATCTCGTGGATCAAGAAAAGACCTCCACTTGGATTAACCAAACATGCAATGAGAAGAATCAATGACTACGAGCTTAGAGCAAACTTCTACATCAAGAATGCAAGATCAATTGTTAATGTAATATCTATTTGTATTCAATGTAATTTTAGTACATGATTGAGGTGACCTCCTTTGGGAGATTGTTAGGAATTAGAAATTCCGTGTATTAAAGAGTCGGTCACCTCAAGTATATGTAATCATTAGAAAGCTCGTAGTCATAGTTATTTTAAGTTAAGTAGTATTTAGTTTAGTAACACCGTGGAGGACGGACGGTCTTTACCCATCAGATGCCCGATCCACACCCGTTGTGTGGCGTTTATGTAAGACTATAAATACTCTACCTTCCAAGGTAGAGAGTTGGAGCTCATAATAAGAATTTTCTTTTTCTCACTAAAGTTCCCTAAACCTCTAACTTTCTCTCTAGAATTCCACTTATTCGCCACCTTGTTGTTATGGTTTGATGTGTATGTGAAAACTAATATCTTACATGAAAATTTCCTCATACCTTGACTTAGAGTGCTTGGAGTGGTAGCATCCATCTATAAAAATGTAAACAAAAACAGTTAGCAACAGATCATATATTAACTAACATTTGCATTAGTTAGAAGTTAAAACAATATACAATCAAATTCAATTATCATCACCTTGTTACCGCAGCAAATCATTTGCAAGAAGTGCGTGCTCACCGGGTCTGACCATCCTTGGAACCACGTTCAGCTCTACCTTAAGTTTGTCCAACACCCTCGCATACTTGAAGGAATTTTTGTTCATCTCAGTACTTTCCTTCTCGAAACGTTCAATCACATGCCCTACTCGGCCATGCTTAATTGATATCCGAGCGATGTATTAGTTTTCTCCAGCCTCCATCAATCGATCAATTGCATGTATATACAATTGTCTAATATTAGAACATTGTTGCTTTGTGTATTTATCATGCACTTGCACAACTGAGGCACGCGTGCACATACACATACCTCTTCATTTGCCCAATTTTCCATCACTGAAATAGTGAAAAAAAAAATATGAATAAGATCAATATAGGGTTATCAAACATGTATTACATTTTTATATACTTGACTCAAAGGTTGAAGCTAAATTGCTTCTCCACCATGCATCTCAGGAATGCCTTTATAATATTTTTTCAGTTATGTCAAAGATGTACAACGTTTAAACCACCCGATTGTGTTTTCACTTGCATAAGGAATCCTCATAGGTGAAGGCTTCCAATTATTCCAAGAACCATGCTCGAAAGGATTTAATCAGCTGACTCAACAAAACATGTTCAACACAAGTGAATCAGTAGAGTCATATGTAAAATAATCTGACTTGCAAAATATTTCACATAATTGTTTTTGTAGCAAAGTGATTATGGACAATAACTGACATTGTGAAACTTGTTTTCCAACTCAAAATTTGCAAATTTCAGCTCTATTTGCCCAATTTCACATAATTACTTTTAGTCTAATAAAAGAGATGTTGGTATAAAAATGTTTTGATCAGTAGTTGTATACATTAAAGGTGGCATTCCAACCAAATTACATAGGAATGGGTCGACTTTGACTTATTTTTAATCTCAGACGAGTTAAATAAAAAAAATAGTTAAAAAAGAGACACAAATGAGAGGAAAGTGGCCGAAAGTGTATTTTTAATGTATACTTCTTAAATGCATAAATTATCTATTAACAATTTAGAGAACAAACAAAAGAGTGTTTTGTGGGTTATCCCATCCTGACCAATACTAACAATGACCTGTTTTAACCACAACTCGTTACCCAACCTGCCCGACCCACCCTTTTGTAAGGTCTATTATATCTCTATCTATATACTATAAGTGACAACCTCGAGGTCAACATCTATATGGTCCTTTTCTTTGGCAGTGAAAAGAAAATCCAGATCTTCTTTGGGTGGCTGCATATGGTGCACAAACAGTAACATATAGTGGGTTGCTAGGTTAGAAGCAATGTTACAAAATGAGCCAAAAAAAAGTCCAAACTTCAACAGATAGATCTAACATATGAATGAGTGAGGTTTTAGTGACAAACCTGCAACTGTGGTGGCAAGGCTTGTGGTTGATCAACAATGGTTGTTTTTTAACATATGAAGTTGTAACTTACACAAAATACTAATAAGGTCCAACACACCAGACTATTTGCCTTCTATAAAATTAAACTGGGCCATTTTAGACTCTTCAATGCACAACTGCATGATATATATGTATCTTAGTCTACCCTAAGTTTATTTGTAGACTTCAGCTCACACTTTATGAAGCGCTATAAAGATCATATAGTAAAACTTTTGTTTCCACACAATGTCAACCACTTAGAAATTGTGCAGAAAGCTCTGGTTTCTACTTCCCATCTATATTGTAAACAACCGATGTTTCTTAATAGCAGCCGAGTTTCACCTAGGTCACTTTAGTTCTTTTTAGATATTACACGACTTTAATAATACTATAATAGTATACAATATCAACTACCATTATGAATTAAAAAAAAAAAAAAAAAAAAAAAAAAAAAACTCCACATCAAAACCCATATAGGACATGTCTAACACATTTACAATAGGCACGCCGCAAACCACGTCAATATATATATCCAGTAATACAGTTTGCATGTCAAATCTTCACAAATCATAAGAACTCACTTGTGTCATATTGTTGACTTGAATATTGAACTTTTGGATTATATCAAGTACTTCTTTCTTAGAAGCTCCTCGGCCTGAAACAATAGTATACGTATAAAAAAATGAATCTAAAGAAACTAAGAAACTTATTTAGGGTTTTAACTATAAATTAGCATTATATAGCCACTCAGACTTGTTACGTGCATCAATTTTTCGCATTATAATTATCCTTTCATCTCGGGTGTCACCTCTCAACGTAATCTTATTATAACGACTCTCTCCATGCTTCACAAAAGCACCAACACTCCCAACCCTCCCAAGAAGTCGCACAATTTAAACATACATTTGATTTAGGGTTTTGTAGAAGGTGGCAACCAATGAATTTTGTGGGTTCTTTTCGATTTAGGGTTTTAGATATCTTCTGATACGTGATATGATGTTGTGATGGTTTTGTCAAAATTTGGAATGTGAATAACAATGAATTGCATTTAGATTATGAGTAATAATTAATTGCATACCTTTATATAACAGTTGGAGTTGCAAAATATATTCCAAATAAGGGTGTTGGTTCAATGGTTAAGACATATGTTACTCTTTCAAATAGCCCTAGTTCGAACCCTCTCATCTTCATTTTTTAAAGATTTATCTAATAAAACATAAATAATTTCGGAAAAAATAAAAAAATAGCCTAAAATTCAAAATTAATTAAATGTCTTCAAATAAAATAAATTTTAAAATTGCTTACATGGCAACAATGTGATGACATGGCTAATAATGAATTATCGAAGCAATGAAGGTGGCGTTACGTGGCATTATCTACGTAGTAACGCCTCGTTATATATAATATAAATATCTCTATATTATATATAACAGAGATTTAAGATTAACGCCACCTCAACGCCAACTCAACGCCACCTCAATGCCACCTCATCATTTTTCATGCCACATAAGCATTATTGGTCCAACCAAGCAATTTATTAATCCACCTATTATTTTCGGATTTAATGTATAATTTATATAAATTTTTAATAATTTTTTTTGCAAAATTCGTTTTTATAAAAAATGTCAATGGTGAGATTTGAACTTGGGTTGTTTTTAAGAGTAGCATTAATAACTTGTGTGTTTACCACTTAGGCTACAAGTTATTTTGATAATTATGTTGCATTCTATAATATATAAATAGCTTTATGAATTTCGAATTTAATAAAAAATTTAGAAATCTGTATTGTTTTAGGATTGTGTTTGTGTTTTAATTTTTTACTTAAAATAAGATTATGATAAGTTTGGTATGGATTCATTGTTATCTTAACTCTACAAAAACATAATTATAATAATCCCTACAACAAATTATTTACCATATGATGGTATTTTTTTTTTCTAAAACCCTAATATCACTCATTCATCTCATCACACACACCATGTTTTTTTCTTTTCTGATTTGATGTGCAGGTTATTCGTCTTATGAGGAGTTGTTATGCGGTATACTTGCTTTATTTTATATTATGTGTGCTTTAGGATGATTATTGCTTACTATGGAGTTAGAATTGGGAGTTAGAATTGCGTTAAAGTATGGTTTAAAAGATTTACTCATATTGACTGTTTGAACTTTTCAGTGCGGATACTACTTATGTAAGCAACTTATAGCTTTAAGGATGGTTTATTGTATTTTAATTTATATGTTTAATATGACCATGGATAAATGTATATGTATGTAGACACTGATCATCTACTCTCATCTTTGAAAGTTCTTTTTGCTTCATTGTAATATGATAGTAAATTGAGCAATTCATACACATGCATGTCTTCAGATTATTTGGTTACTTATCAGCTTTGAATATCTTGATATTTGTGTATAATGCTGAATCATTTGACAGATTTTAATTTCTTGAAATTGTTGGATCATTCGTCAGATTTGGATAAGTGTTATACAGTTGCACTGGACTCACTTATCTTTGGCACTATGTTAACTTTTTAGTTTCCAAAACATGCAGGCAATCACATCTTCTGGAACGAAGAAAGGTGAAGTGTTTCTTGCTGATGTCAATACCCAATTGAAGACTAATATTGTTAGTCTGTTATACCTTTCAAAACCGGCTATCATGTTATAGAAGAAGTTACTCACTTTATTTTTTGCTAGATAGTCTTTATGATTTAAATTATTACACTATGTTTACACTTTAATCATAAATCAGGTTTAGTCGTTGTGGTTTTAATTTATGTTCACTCTTTTTCTATTGATGAATCAACTATGATTGGGGAGAGTAATGTTCTGTCTAACCTGTATTTATGCTATATTACATGTTTTATCTATGTAAATTTTAGGTAAATAACATAGGTTTTTCATGGTGGAACAGGTTAATAAAGATCACAAATCGCCATTTTAAATGTATGGGTGCAATGTGGCGGATGGCTGTGGTACTATGCTGGTATGAGTTACGCTATTTCATCTTCCATATCACGTATGCTTCTTTCGATGATATTGCTCGAAAGAAGGTTCAATTACTTCTTAAATCTTATCTCTTGCAATGTGTAATGGATTACTCTTTTCTATACACATGCCTTTTATTAGTGAAATTTACTTTTTATCCATGTTCTAAATATTCGATTATATTGGTACTTTTTAATTGAGCTTGAATATAACAGATGTTGTTTATAATGTAGATGCTAATGCACGCCTAAAAAGAAGAATAAGGCACGATACAAGTGAAAGGGGAAGAGATATCAGTTTTATGCCAACTACAGAACCACATGAGGGAGTTCAGATAGGGCCTAAAGGTGTTGGAACTGACTCCAATGATGGTTTTGATCTTGGAAGGATGAGGCGTCTAATGCAATCACTTGGCAACCTCCGGTCTAACTACAAGGCCATTCACATTTCTGGAACTAAAGGAAAAGGCTCAACCACTGCATTTTTTTCCAATATCTTACATGCTCAAAGGTATTCCATTGGTTGCTACATAAGTTAATATATTTGTCTGCTGCTATTGTAGTTTTTTTCCTTATAAAGCTGAACATATATTAATAAACCAAAGATTTACATGACAATACAAAGAGATGGAATGGACACACCCACCCATGATACAACTAAATCTCAAAGCTAAAAACAAAAAACACGATGAATTCATTTTACTAGAAAAATATACTTGACACAGTTCGACACATGTAAATATAGGAGAAAAAAAAATACTATATTCTGAATTGTCTTTTGTTAGAGGTGGAAAATTGGGCATGTTGGGTTACGGGTCAAAATGAATAGTTTTTTAATATGGTCGAAACAGGACAGATTAACCCATATATTATTTTTGTTCCATGTGTTTTTGGATTTTATAAATAACCAATGTGTTGACGATATAATTAGCTATTGTAATTGTAAATCGCTTCAGGATACTGTTTACCAAAGGCATGCATCACCATGAACATGAACTAATGAACTTTCTACCATGCGGCAGCGTGTGGTGTTAGATTGGAAAGTTATAGTAATAGCTTTTACACTTGCCACTTGGATGTTTTATTTTTTATGAGAGCAAAACATGACAAAGTTATAGTAATAGCTTTTACACTTGCCACTTGGATCTTTTATTTTTTATGAGAGCAAAACATGACAATTTTGACAAGAAGTAATTGGTTAGTATGTGTTTGACAAATAATCAAAGTAGCCATCTAATATAACTTTAGTGTGTGTTTGGCATCAATTGGTATAGTTGGAGCAAATTTTTTTAGATTAATTTAGTTTTTCTGAATTTTAAAACTTGAAGGCAAATACTCCATGTTAGTGTTGTGTGTTTCGAGTTCTTATTATGTCTGTTCTTTAAAGTGAGCAAATGCTGTGAAATCCCCACATTATACATATAGTATTATTGTACTTTGCATAATCTCAAATATAGATAGATTTGTTTTCACTTAGTCATTGGGTTATTTTCCTAGACGGCATGTTATGACTGAGTAAACTTGATGCTTTTGGTTACAGCTTTTGTATGCTTTCAAATTGTCTAATTACAAACTTTTTTTGTTTTTTGTTTTTCTTAGACGGTAGTTTCAGCATGGTGTCAACAACAGAGATAGTTGAATATATGAACAAGCTGCTTCCAGATTCACAGGTCAGTACTTACAGGAATGAACTGAAGATGCCTTCATTGATTCTTGACAATACATGGTGCAGCTGGATTAGCTATCGATGGGAGATACATTGTTGCAAAACCCAAATATGAAGTCCACAACTATGAAAGGTTGTCTCGCTTCCCATATTTTTTTTACTTAATATGCCATTATTCGCTTGAAATCTAGATGATTAAAGGCCAGTATCAGCACTAGATGGCGGTTAATCAGAGAAGATCTTATCCAGATGATTCGGTATCGTCAATGCTAAAGATCTTATTCTTATCCACAGAGGCCTTGACTACTATTACGACTACGGTAAAATTGCCTAATCTAAATTATGTATTTTTTCCTTTATCCTCAGGTTTTAGTTTGTAACTATTGAGGAAGTACAAGGACATTAAGTTAGAAAAAAATACTTTATATTGATCAGGTGTCTAGCACTATTGGAAACTGATGTTTGAAGCTGATAATCATCGAAGTGCGCTCTCAATTGAGTGTGAACCAGTTACTGATACTGGAATCCACGTCCAGGCATTGGAGGATATTTACTCGATCATGTTTCAGGTGACGAATTCCTTTTATAAATTACATGGGTTGCTGTTTTTTGCTGTTGTTTGTATTACATTTTGTTAGACGGGTTAGATTTTCAATGGAAGTATATAACTTTATCTGATTTTAGAGTGTTGGAGTGTTTCTTTTATATATGAGATTATAAATCTGGTATTTTTTGTTTATGGGGTAATTGATTGAAGATGTTGTTGTTGTTTGTACTGTAGGGTAACAATGTACACGGTCTTGGTGATTCGATTTCTTTGGGGAGGTTTACATCAGAGTCATTAGCTTGGGAAATGGTCCAATTTTCCATAAGCGATATGTTGAAGAGGCCAAGAGTTATGCCCAGCCTGGATCTGTTGCGGAGAAGAAGGCTTTCTTTGAAGCTCATTATAAGAAAGTTGTTGCTCAAAAGGCGGCTGCTGCTGCAGCAACGGCGTTGCTTGAGCAAGAAAAGGCCAATGTGGCGTGCAAAATTTGTCCTTGATAAAACTCGAAGATGGATGTGGAAGGAACAAGGCACAACGACAGTTAACCGGAAGCATAGATTGTTGGTGGAGCAAAAACTACTTCATTTCGTTGATGCGTTTCATCAATATGTTATGGACAGATTCTACCACAGTGCGTGGCACGAGTTATGTAAAGGCATGGCAGCAGCTGGATCTCTTGATGAAGTGATTGAAGTGCACGAGGCCTACTTACTGTCAATTCAGCTTCAATGCTTTGTAGTCCCAGATAAGCTGTGGGCATTAATTGCAAGCTGGATCAACAGTATACTTGGACTAGCACTAGACTTCTATTCGGTCCAACAGACATTATCCAGTAGTGGAACAGTTTCTGCAATCAAAGCCAGATGTGAGAAGGAAGTAAATCGCATTGAGAAACAATTTGACAATTGCATGGCCTTCCTCCTCAGGATTCTATCTTTCAAGCTGAATGCGAGTCAATTTCCACATTTGGCAGATTTAGTAACCAGACTTAATTACAAAGGCTATGATTATTGTCGCTTGGAATGGTGCTGGAAACCCAACCTCAAATATGATATTTTGAATAAACTAATGAGTTTGAATATAGAGTTACCCATTCAATGGCCGAATACATGTACTTCATAACTTTGTGCTTAGGGGTTTTATTTTTTCCTAAAAGTATTAGCCACTACTCTATGTTATGCTTATATTCCTGTATCACTACTATACAGGTCATATGATAGCTTGCAAACCGGCTGCCACTTATCAAACAGGGCTATACTTCACTTACAAAATGATCTCATTTTGCAGACCACCACAGAATGGGGACCAGGCGGACTTTTGTCAACCCATGTATAGGTGACTTTGAATATAGCTGCACTATTTGTCTTTTTGAAGTTGCTTTTGCTTTTAAATCAGTGGATGGCTATTAGTTGAAATCGAGAAAATAAACTTATATACAAAAAGTGAACTAAAGGCTTTTCCCCCTTTAGACAGCTGGAAGATAATGAGTCCAATGGTGAAAGGGAATAGGTCCAAACCAGGTTTGACTGAGCGGTTTGAGCTATTTATTAACAAGCATAAGGTATTATGCACCTAACTAATATTTGCTTTGATTATTTTTTTGTTGGATTTTATTTACCGCTAATCGTTTATTTTTTTATTTCCTCAGATTGATGATGGATACACTGCGTTGAATGATCCAGTGGTGCAACGCCAATGATTTACTGATCAACTAAAGGTACCACATTGTCCTATAAGACTATGTCAGATTTATTTTTTTATATTTGTTTTTTATTCTTTTTATGTTCAAAATCTCAAAGTAAGATTGCTTAATGTTTTATTGTCTTTTTTAGCGTCTAATTATTTTTCGCTTCTATAGGTGGTTAAATACAATCAATCCAAATAAGATATTAGTGGGTTGTGGATATTAGTGGGTTGTATCTGATGCTTTATATTTTCTGTAACTCCCCTGCTTGTGATGCTTCAGAGGTTCAAGCCGAGACTCCAAGAAGCGTGGAGAATAGCTGATTGGATGAATGGGCATGTGAGCAAAGTTGAGTTAAAGTGTTTGGGTGGAGATGGTTTTGTGAAACAAAGGAGTGTAAAGGTACCAGATACACGGAATACTTGGTTTAATGTGGGCACAAACCTCGAAGAATGTGAGAGAGTATGCTTAAGAAACTATAATTGTAGAGCTTATGGAAACTCAGATGTTAA
This sequence comes from Chrysanthemum lavandulifolium, assembly GCA_022545495.1. Lineage (NCBI taxonomy): Eukaryota > Viridiplantae > Streptophyta > Magnoliopsida > Asterales > Asteraceae > Chrysanthemum > Chrysanthemum lavandulifolium. The sequence goes on from CM040239.1 coordinate 174,300,559, forward strand.
ATTAGGAGGAAATTGAATGCTAATTTGGTTGATATCCAAATGTATGGTAGAGATAGGCCTGATATATACAAAAGAATGGCGGCCTCCAAATAAAGTAAGTGTGAGTCCAGTATATTTTATGTATTATGTATGTGTATTTCAGATTTAGTTAACTTTATATTCAATTTTACTATGTGCAACAAGTAGTGAAGCTAAAACAAAGAGACGAGTAAGACTTATCGTATTCTCATAGTGGGAACAACTTTGATACAGTGACTGTCTATTTGTTTAAAGGATGGGTAAACAGATGAATGATAATGCCCCTTTTTTCATGAAATTTAGATAGATTGACTAAAGTTGTGGTTGCATTCTTTCTCTCGCATAGAGTTCCATTTTCTAATTAATCAACCAGTGGCTCAACCGCTCCAGATCTCTCGATTCCACCTTATAATTATTAATAACTAATAGACTAAAAAGTATTGCAGCGGAATTTTCTTTAGCATTTGAGCTTCCGGTGTTGAGAACGTTAATAAGCGGCTCAACTGCATCGGCTACACATACACACACATAAGATTATTTTCCTTTCTTAAATCCAGGAAGAAAAACAAATTATAATATTTAAACATGTTTTGATAGTATAATTTTGGTTTCTTTTCGGACATTTGATTTACTAATGATGTTTATTGTTTAGTAATTTTTGTTACAGGTTTTTTTGGATTCGGAGTTGGTTATTTGTTGTGTTTATGTTTATCCTTAGAAGAAGTACCAGTTAAGTAGCTTAAATTAAGTGTAGGAGATAAACCATCTGAGATGCGTTGTGAGAAAGAAGAATTGCTAAATGCTGCTGTTTACCGTGTTGATGCCTTGGAAGCTGAACTCATTGCTATTGAGCTTACTTTCTTTATTGTTTGCAGTATGATGACTTCTTTTGCTGAAGGTCTGCTTCTTAGTGAGAAAGTAGAGCTTAACCCAAGTGTGGTTATGGAGGTACTTAAAAATAGCATGCGTTTTTTTCCTTTGTCAAAACCATGTATGCAAATCTGTAATGCCAAAAGTAAAGTGTTGATTTAAACACAAATGTAAATATGGGTTATAGTTGTTTGTAAATGTGTTGATGCATATAATATGTAAAAATTTTGGCTAAAAAGGAGACGGGTCAAACGAGCTCAATGGTAATCTGTAGTTATTTAAAATGAAAAGGACCATTTTCACAAAGATCTTTTGGTCATTTATGTTTTTAGCAGAAACTTCAAATGATTTTTTGTCTGTCATTATATTGAAAGTATGCTATAGTTGGTAGTTTTCAGTTTTCATTGACTCTTAACACATAAAAAATTGGTTTTCGTATCAGGTATGATACGTACTTCGATAAGGTATTCAGATTTTATACACAATTATGGAAATTTCAACAAGAGAATTGACACAAGCTTGTGGAAGCAGGGCTTAAAAGATGGGAAATAGGTGATATTGCGTCACGTATAGGGAAACTTTATTTTGGGACGTATATGAATACAAGTGTAGCCAGTTATTTGTCGGAGTCATATATCTTCTATGAACCAATCTTGACTAGGGATTATTACAAGGATGGTATATTACAGGATCTGAATCTTGCTAACAAACAACTAAGGTTTTTTGCAAGTTTTTTGCAAGTTTTTTGCAAGGTTTTTGACAGTGTGTCGGGTTTTGAACCGACTAGAAATGCTTTATCAGTTAGTGAATCAGCTCAAATTGTTAGTTTCCGACTGCAAGAGGATTTTTCAGGTAATCAAACGTTTCATAATGGTATACTAGGATATCCTAGATGGTGTGACGTTTGGTTTTATTCTTTTAGGATACGGACATCAAATAATGGAAGATTGTAATTCAGGAAATAACGAAGTTTTTGAAAGTAGACACGGGTTTTATGAATATAAGGCCTTTAAGATACAGCTTCACGTTGGATCTCCATCCTGATAACCTGCCACCTGTTGCCAATGTGAAAAGGAAGCTAAAGCTGGGAGATGCCGTTCTTTGCAGCTACCATCCTAACGAGGTTAACATACTTTAAACAAGTTTGCCACTATTAAGTGTGTGGGTGTTACTAATATTTTTAACTTAATTATTCCATAGAAAGTAAATTGAATGCAGAGCAAGACCTAGCACTCCTGAGCTCAAATGGTTGGGACCTCTCATACGAGTGTGCACGCACCCTACGTATCTCCACTATGTTTTTAAAGAAAGGTGCAAAGAGAGGATTATGTCCTTACGCCATAGGGCGCATCCTATGCAGAGAAACACTCAACAAGGAATCAGTGATCGAGAAAATTCTTGAGAAAGCTAGCAATATGACACTGCCTGGAACAAGTGAAGCTAACTTCCTTAAAACTGTTTCAAATCTCTTAGATTTTGAACTTGACAAAGTTTTACATAAGCATCTTTGAGGTCTTGGGTCTATGTAGGTTGTATGCACACGATGTAAGGTGTGGATGATTAGTTGTCATCCAAGTTGGGGCATTATTATTAATTATTAACTCTGTCAAGAGATGTGATATCATAATTATATTGATAAACTTTGGTTATCTTTAGGTAAATTTAATTAATTTGCCTAATGATATTTTTGTTTTGCATATCAATTATGAAGATTTGGATCCCATTCAAACATCATAAATAAGTTTAGGCTGCACTGGTATCTAAAACTTATAACTGGAAGTACTAAGCAAAGCAAAGTAACATGGCACTTTTGGCCTATTTACTTATAAATGGGGTGATTTAGGTTATGGTTTATACCTGAAGGGCAGATAACAAGAATTACCTAAAAGATAAACGGGTTAATTTGTGTCAAATAGGTTCATATATGCTTAGAGTGTCACAACAAGAACATTAGCATCGGAAATTGGTTGAAGTTCAGTAACTTCGTCCAATACTTGAGCAAAAGAAATATATAAATTTAACATTTTTCACAAGATAATGGAACAAATATTCAAGCAGTTAATAATGTAGGTATTAAAGACAACGAGTTTTATCACGACGCTCCCTTGATATAGAGAAAATGAGTGTTTTATCACGACGCTTACTCGATAGTACACTTACCGGTATTACAATAAGCTCAAACTCAATCAACTACACAAGACAACAAAGAGTTTGGCGGCTACCGTCGAGGAAACATTGATAATTTGAATGCAGCATTTTTGTAAGAAGTACAGAATGGGAGAAGATCAAAGCAAACATGCCTAATGTTGTCTACAAAGAATCTTTGTTTAGAATTTAAGTTAACTGTTATATCACTTTAATACATTTTCATTATCTACAACTTTACAAACATACATAAAATTCATAATGTTGTAAAAATTATATATGTTATGTTATTAACCATCTACGCAAACCATACAATTATTTATAATTCTTACAAAAAAAAAAAAAAAAAACAAAAACAAAAACAAAAACCAACAACTAAAAACCAAAAACAATTGTTTTATAATATTGTTTGACAATTAAAAATGTATTTTAGTTAACAAAAACAACAAAAAATAATTATAAGTCATGTCACCACCATTAGTAAAGCTTCAAACAGCATTATTATTAATTAAAACCAAAAATAATTGTTTTATAATATTGTTTGACAATTAAAAAAATGTATTTTAGTTAACAAAAACAACAAACAAATAATTAACTAGTATATATATATATATATATATATATATATATATATATATATATATATGTTTTTTTGTTTTGAGGTTTGAGAAATGAGATAAACAAGTTGTGCTAAATGTTCAGGTTTGTTCTTGAGAATAGTTTTGAGTGTTTGTTTGATCAGATGGACATTTTTTTTCCGATTGTTAGTTGAAACAAATGAATTTATTTTTATTTTTGTATTATATGGTTCATGTATATGTATTTAGACTTATCATGGACATCAAACTGTATGTAGAAATAAGGTTTAGTATGAATATAGTTCTTCATGTTTGTTTAAAATCCAGTGCTTAAAAATCAGTTACCGAGTTAGTAAGTTTTGTGAATAATAGAATTGACCGTTTCATTTTCTAGTTGCGAAAGTCAATTGTAAGATATTCAAGAACACCTAATACTTTGTCAAAACGAGGATTGGATTTGATCAGGTGTGTGGCTATGTGTTTAATGAGAGACTTAGACAATCAAATGACCAATTGTAAACAAGGCCTTTTTAGTTGGCAGTTTGTGTTCAAATACAACATTGAAATCAAAACGATGGTTTTTTCACATCATAAATTGTGATTAGGTGTATGGCTCTGTGGTTATTTTGTTGTTGTTAGTAAGCTAAAATAAATATATGTGTGTTTGCGGTATAGATTTTGATCTTCTTATTTCACTCATGGACAACGCCGATGGTAATGAAACAAAAATGGTAATGAAATTGCCCTTACAAGCGAAAGGAAAAGAAAGTAAAAATCCACCCTTTGGGATAACAAAACTCATTTGGTATTTGTTGAGTTATGCTTGAATGAGGCAAGACTTGGAAATAAACCGGTACTCACTTTAATAAGGTTGGGTATGAAATTTTGATAAAAAAGCTGAAAGAGAAGACATGAAAAGATTTGACATACAAGCAAATAAAAAACCATTGGGAAAGCATGAAGAAGGATTGGAAGCTATATGATCATTTTATGAGACTTGAATATGGGATTGGGTGGGATTCCATCAGAAAGATAATTGATGCATCTCCAGAATGGTGGGATGAGAAAATAAAGGTAATGGTTTACATATTTTTTTCATGATATAATAGTGACTAATATCTAAATATTGTGTCGTTCTTATCCTAATTTTTTCATGTCGTATAGGCGGATGAGGAACTTGAAAAGTTTAGGGGGCAAAATTTGGAGATTTATAAATTGTATTACGATCCTTTATTTCGGGATACGGTTGCGGTGGAAGATAAGAGTAAGCTTCCTTTGGAGTGTAGATTGGTTGAAGAAGATGAACAACAACTTGGAGGGAAAGGTGATAGTGACGAGATAAATGCTTGTGATGATCAAGTTCCTCTTTTTCCAGAAAGTAGTTCGAGTAAGCGAAGAAAGTCTAGCAACAATGGGTTTGTTCGTTCCACAAAGAGTAAAAATTCATCACTTCAATTTGACGAAAAGTTGGATAGTGTTATACGCACTATCCTCAAGCACACAATCATTTCCATCTCATATTTCAACACCTTCAACAAAGATTGCATGAATATTTTGACACAATATTCTGGGTTTGAAGAAGGTACCAAAGAGTATTTTGAGGCACTAAAGATCTTTTTGAAGAAGGAAGCTAGGGAAAACTTCATGGTTCCAACAAATAACGAAGCAAAGATGGGGTTTCTGAAATATATTATGGATAAATGATATGCTCCATCATTGGCATTATATGTCATATATTTACTTATTTGTTTTTAGTTAACTGTGTGTTGTTCTACTTTGACTTAATAAGCTTCATGTTATGTAACTTCATAAGTTTAAGTATTGTACCAGACTTTGTATTTCTATACTATATATGTTAAGTGACTTCGTATGGTTTACTTATTCTACCAGACTCTTTATTTCTATGCTATATATGTTAAGTGACTTTGATGATATATATGTTTTACTAATTGTTTATATTCTCTTTTGTGTTTCATCAGATGTATGTTGATAGTGAAGAGTCAAATTCATATGATGAAGATGAAGAAAATTGGGTTGAGGAGGAAAACAACTTTTTATTATCATGTGCTATAGCTATTAAAGGCATAATAATGAGTCGTAAACTAAAAAAACAAGCCCAAGCCTTGTAGAACATCTTCTCGAACCGGTTGTCTAGTTATCCAAGATATCCTTAATGGTCATGAGAGGCATTGTTATGAAGTCTTGTGCTACAAGTTCCGTATTCAAAATGTTATGTAGATCTTGTACAAAGTTATGGGTTTAAGCCATCACGTCATATATCTATTGAAGAGTCGGTTGCAATTTTCTTGATTACTTTAGCCCATGGATGTGGAAATAGGTTGCTTCAAGAAACATTTAGTCAATCCGGAGAAACTATATATCGACATTTTTACAAAGTCTTAAAAGCAGTGTTGAGGTTAAGTGCGGACATCATTAAGCCAAATACAAGTTACAACGAAGAAGTGCCACCACATATATTGAACAATCCTCGCTATTATCCATTTTTTAAGGTACTCAATCTCTCCATATCTGAATTTTTGATGTTTTTACATAATGAATCAACTATTTGTTTTATTTATCAATGTAATATAGGACTGTATTGGTGCTATCGACGGGACACACGTGAAGGCATCGGTTTCAGAACGTGAGCAACAAAAATATATTGGTAGGAAAGGGTATGCAACTCAGAATATAATGGCAGCTTGTGATTTTAACATGTGCTTTACATTCGTATGGGCCGGATGAGAGGGAACCGCACATGATACTAGAATCTTTAATGAAGCATTGCGTAGACCCGAAGTAAAATTTCCTGTTCCAACGGGAGGTTAGTATATATAATTATTATACTTTATACATGAAATGCTCAATCAATTGTTACATTTGTTCAATAATTCACTACGATAAATATTACGTTGTTGATGTCGGCTACCCAAATACTAAAGGTTATCTTGCTCCATATAAAGGAACACACGTTCGCTATCACTTACACGATTTTCATTGTGACGAACCGCTGCAACACGTGCTCCAAGAGGTTACAAAGAGATATTTAACTACGCTCACTCGTCATTGAGAAATGTTATTGAACGAACTTTTGGTGTATGGAAGGCTAGGTGGGCGATATTAAAGATATGCATATCAATTACCCTTATGAAACACAAGTGGACATTGTGATAGCGTCTATGGCACTTCATAATTATATTAGAATAAAAGACAGTAGTGACGATGCTTTTCACACGGCACAACAGAAACTTACAACCCAAATCAAGATCGTGATACCAAGGCTCTATTAATGATATGGTCAAGACACAAGTTCGAGAGTAAGAGACATTATTGCGGATGACTTAGTAGCATCTATTAGATGAAAATTTTATATTGTGTCATGATATATGTATTTTTTTTGAGACTATAAACTTTGATGGATCTAAGTTAATTCATGTTGGAAAATTGGTTGGCAAAAGTGACTTTTGACCAACTTTTGACACAATTATCTATATGTATATGTCACATATATGAGTAATAGTTTGTAGGTTCCGCGTTCTCCTCGAAGAAAGCTTCGAAATAAGCCTTTATGTGTCCAAAATAGAGTTGATGTGAATGAGATATCGGGTCTCAAAGTTAGGCATTTGGTACCATGCCTAAAGAGGAAAAGTAGTTTATTTTCAATCCCACATCGGTGGGATGAGTAAACTTAGAGGGAGTCTATTGTGTATAAATAGAGGCCCTAATGAGTTTTACACACATCAAATCAATAGTTATTATTGATTTCCAACATATGGAATACGATCTCTTAAGATGAAATTCTGGCGGTTTAGTTAAGTCCGACAAGACAACTTATTGTTTTGGTCTGTTGTACCTTGGGAAACAGACGGCTTAATTTGTTTTAAGGAAGCGTGTCAAACACGTGCCTCGCTTTTAGTGCTTCTTTGTTGATCTTTATTTGGTGATCAAGTAAGTCTTTTGACTATTTTATTGTTTTATTTAATTATCGCTTATCCGCTTACATTATGTTTGTATTTAATTTTCGTTATTTATTTATCGTTAATTTTATTTATTGTAAAATAGATTTTATCAATAAAAGTGTAACCGCTTTCCTACGGTCTTAAAACATATTTCGTAATGTAATTAAAACACTTTTATTAAAATCGATTTATATAATTAATGATTTTATACAAACTGTTTTTTCTTGAAACCAAGATTGAGTTTCTTTGAAAATCGGTTTATAACTAAATGTAATTTTAGTTAATAGATTTGATATAATGATTTATAAACGATTTTTAAAGCAGTTTATTGAATGAGTTTATATTGAAACCATGATGAATTTCTTTTCAAACCGATTTATTTAGTTTGTTTATTGCATATGTTATTGTTTAAATCGGATATTGAAACCAAGCTTGTGTTTCGGAATCATATTTGGTACAAGTTTACATAAACCATGTTGAGTTTATTATATACCATATTGTTTTAACAGTTTTAATCTGTTTTGTGTTTAAATATTCACAAGTTAACTAATGGTAACATAATTTGTGACCCGATGAATCTTGCGAATGTAATTGGTGCGCTGATTACTAACATGGTTAAAAATCATGATGAAATCCGATTCATTGAAACCATGTGGAGTTTCTTTGAAACAAATCTCATAAAATACGAGTTGTTATTTTATTAGATTACTAGAACGTGTTTATTGAAACCAAGATGAGTTTGTTTGAAACAAAATCGATAATATACAAGTTGTTATCATATTTTGTGGAAAAGTTTCTTTGACTTGTTTAGCTTATTTAAACCGGGTTGAGTTTAATTATAAACTAAATATAGTTCTTGAAACTTTATGCATTTGATAGTAGATCTATAGAAACCTTGTTGAGTTTCTTTGAAAGAGTAAATCTATTTTGAAACCTTGTCGAGTTTCATTGTAGAATTATACCATGTGATGCGATCTATTAAGATATTGTTAAAGAAGATTGACAAAATCATATTACAAATTTGTTTTGTTTAAAAACATTATGCAATATGCGATATTGTTTCATTGTTTAATCGAAGACTTGTTTAAAAGCGGTTTTGTATAATGGATCTTACAAAAGAGTAGTGTTTTAAACAAAATTTGATGTTATCGTGTTTGTTAAGAAACACTTTGTGATATAGCAAGTTGTTAATTATTCCAAATTTAGTGTTACACTAATAACGGAATCTCGATAACAGAATGTTCGGAATGTCATGAGTGACATCTAAAGGATCCGCTCCCGAACTTGTTGAAAGGGAGACCGATACTCGAGTTATGTGTACGGTAGATGCTTTAAAGCATTCGATTTTATGTGCCATAACTATGGGTTAAATGGCTTGAATGAAATGAAAATTGTTGCCAAGGCGGGATCCTACATTAGAAAACGTTGATTAACACTGGGCATCATGTCATGAGTATGATGATAAGAGTTTGGTTAACTCTTTCAAAGTATCGAAAATGAGAGATGCAATTTATGGGCAACTCTATAATCGCTAATAGCAAGGGAAAAGAAATGTGATGTTGAAATTCACATGTGGAAAAGAGCTTAAGTGAACCAACACGTTGTATGCGTGCGAGATTCGTAGGAATCTTGTATCCGGATGGTTGCTTAATAAATTTGGCTTTATTTTTATCAAGTAACATTGAGTTAACATTGAACAAAATTTTGGTCGGTACGGGGTATGCCATTCATTAAATGTTTAAGCCGAATCTATTTTTTTTGGTTGTTTTAACAAAATTTTGGTGGTGCATTCGGGTATGCCATTCATTAATTTTAACTCAATACGTTGTTTAATTCAATAAACAAACACGGATTACAAAAGTAAAACTTATGTTGAAGCCAAATTGACAAGATTGTCTTTTCACTCGGTTGACCGTATATTAACCGAACCCTTGATTCACATAGTTTTATGTGATTTGGAATCGATACCTACTAAGGTAGCAATTAGGTACTTCATCGTAATTGTTGATGGTAGCACAAAATATTGCGACTTTTAATTACTTGAGAGTAAGGATATAGACAAGATTGATCTATACAAATAAGTTAAGAATCAACTTATTATCGAAAACAAGGTGGTTCAAGTGATATTGAGGTGAATATGTGTCTCCATTTCATGTATGTTCTAAACATGGAATAAGACATAATTTTATTGCTCCTTATACACCACAACATAATTGTTGATAGGAAAGAACTGTGCCTTAAAGATATGGTTATGCCATGTTGTTAAAGTCATGGTTTAAGCCATGGCATGTGGGGAAAGCGGTTTTATTGGCTACTTATCTTTAGATAAGATCCCTGTAAGGAAAAGAAGATAGTTTTATGAACTATGGATGGGAAGAAACCATCCTATAAGTACTACGAATGTGGGGGTGTCTATCCAGACGACACCCAAGGTTCAAAATATTGGACCTAAAAGCGTGGTTTGCATAAGTTTGGATATGCTCATAACAAGAAGTGCTTATTATTTCTTTGTATGTGATTCGGAAAGCGATAAATATACACAAAGATACGATAATCGAATCAAGGAAAACTTTCATTGTATGAAATCGTGTTTCCTTGATTATTAGAGGAGAATGGATGTTCATCTAGGCTTGGCGGTAAAGTTGTCCATGATGAGAGGCAACTAAATGATGAAGTCCTTCATGATGAGAGACATCAAGATGATAATGTTGTTCGTGATAAGAGACAACAAAGGAGTTGATAATGATCTCCAAGATGAGAGACAAGATCAAATTGAGGAAGAAGAGGTCGAACCTAGAAGAAGCAAAAGGCAAGAACCAGAAATCGTTTGGACCCGATTTTGTTTCTTTTATGGTTGAAAATGAACCTACTTCATACCGAGAGGCGGTTACTTCTCGAAGGGACCGAATGGAAAAGCCATTAAAAGTGAAATAGATTCTATTTTACAAAATCATACTTGGGAGCTCGTGGATTTACCTCGGTTGTAAACCACTAGGCTATAAATGGATCTTCAAGAAGAAGATGAAAGCCGATGGCACCATTGACAAGTATAAAGCAAGATTAGTAATCAAAGGATTTAGACAACGAGAAGGTCTTGATTACTTTGATACATATTCGCTTGTTACGCGAATAACCTCGATTAGGATGATACTTGCTATTGCCGCTTTAAGAAATTTGGAAGTTCACCAAATGGATGTGAAAACGGCATTTCTAAATGGAGATTTAGAAGAAGAAATCTACATGAACCAACCCTAGGGTTTCATGGCTCCTGGACAAGAGAACAAAGTTTGTAGGCTTGTTAAGTCATTATATGGCTTAAATCAAGCTCCCAAACAATGACATCAAATTTTTTTTTCACGTCATGTCAGAACGTGGATTTAAAAAAATAACGGATGTTTGTGGAAAGAAATAATTGTTGGTATATATGTAATCATGTGTCTATACATAGATGGTATACTTATCCACTACAAGAAAACAGGGCTTTACCCACGAAAATTCCCCATGAACATTGATACGTGGGTATTTTCCCTCATATTACCCATTAGTTAGCCACAATTAGCGAAACCAAAGTCTAGAATAAATTTCTCTCGATTTTCCCATAGTTTTACCCATAAATTTACCCATTAAATAATATATCATGTGTAGTTTGTGGTTAAATGATTCCCGCCAAAATATTTCCCACATATTACACACAACTTAATTATCATGGGTAGAGTCATGGCTAATTTTGTGGGTAAATTTTTTACCCATGATCACACACATCTTTTGTATTCATTGGTAATATTTGTGGGTAGTTTATGGGTAATATTTATACTTGTAGCTTTTCACAAACCCGTTTTCCCGTTTAGCATCTCGAGTGTAATTTACGTGGCTAAATTTACATTACCCATTTATTAGACTCATCCTTTGTGCTCGTGGGTAATTTGGTGCGTGTAATTTGTGGGTTATACGCCCATGATTAGGGCGATGGTTAAATTATGTGCCTAAATTATTTTGCTCATTTTTACCTACGTGAATTTTTCTTACCCGCTATTTGCACACTATTTAATGTTCATTGGTATTTTGTGTTATTTATGAATAAATATTATTATGTGTTTTCTCCAATCATGATTACGATTCTATGCTCATGATAAACATCAAATTGAATTGGCATCATCGATCGATTGTATGTAATAAAGTGATGACAAACTCTAAGAAAAGCTTATTGATGTTGTACCCATAAATCTTCCGAATATCGATAGTAATGTACTAAGACCTACCGCTTGAAAGCTTTGTGCACCAACAACTTGGTATCAAATATGAAGATCTTGAGTTATTCTTCTTGCAAAAGAGGAAAATAAATTGGCATCCTCGGATCGATGGTTTGTATTCAAGTAATGACAAATGTGAGAAGGCTTTAATGCTATACCGTGATATCGCAGAATATAGCGGTGCTGACAATAAACGTAACAACATAAATTGCAACATACAGAACAATACATTGTTATTAAGTACTCTTGTTTTTGCTGAAAAACCTAAACTACTAACTAACAATTGAAGTACTCAAAAATAGTATTCAAAGGTGCATAATAGGTTTTGGAAAGCCCATAAGAAACAGTGAAAATCAGCTTAGACTCCTTTTTTATGCAAGAAATTTTAATACATGACGAAATAACTTCAATCTCATTGAAAGAAAATTAATCATTCTCATCTCCTGAATGTTGCGATTATCATCGCCATCATCCATATGAACCTCGGATACCACTTGAATCATTCAAAGGTATTGTTGAAAGATCAGCCGCATCAATTGAATGTGCTTCTACTTCATCGTCTTGCAAGGTCAGATTTTCTTCACGAAGATCAAATGTTGAAGTGGCTTTGATTTTGCACACAGACCACCAATCAACTTTGTCACGGCGCAAGCTCGGATAAGGTGAATATAAACTTGTGATGATTGACTAGCCAAAACAAAAGGTTCATACTTCCTAAGCCTTCTTTTATGGTTGTAATCATTATGAATCTTTATCCCAACATTCGGGGTTGTATCAAACCAATCACACCTAAACAATAAAACTCTTTTAATAGGAAGAGCAGGGTACTCTAATTCTACAATCTCTGATAAAACGCCATAAAAATTAGTTGACGTGTCACCATAATTAGTACCCTTAATGCACACTCCACTGTTAAAAGTTGACCTCCCTGAACCATGCTCACTAGTGTGGAATTTATATCCATTGACAAAATACATTGGATTGGTGGTAACACTCCTTCTCAAGGGCCCTAAAGCAACATCCTTGATAATTTGATTATCAACATTACCTGAACTGGTTGATATCTTTGTCCATGTATGCTGATTGTTGGCAAGCATATTCAACAAATGATAGAACCCCAATGATGAATTCACGACTAATGTATCTACGGTCCTCTGTAAACCTCTTATACATCCATTCTCATTTAACTCTATTGGTGGTAGATGTCAAACCAAATGAACAACCTAAAAAGGAAAAAAAAAATTGAAACAACATACTTAAATACACAATAAATTAAACCTGAACCAAACATCTTCATTTGAAACACATCGAATAATTGTTAAATGATTACGGAGTAATAGTTTTGGAAAGTCAATGTGATGAAAAGATGACAAGCATTGTTCATTATACAGCAACAATAAAAATAATTTATGAAACAATGAAAGAAAATCAAACCTTTTAATCAACAATGAGAATGAGATCAATGAGATGGCTACCGGTGCACGGTTCGATGGATCTAAGAATAGATAAATAGATGAACTTTAGGATTAGCTGAGCATAATTTCAATTAGAAGAGTAAATGCAGGAATGTATTCTTCATCTATCTTTATTCAATGAGTACTAAAATATAAGGGTTTTTCCACAAAAAAGATGGCGGGACCCACGAAAAAGGACGTCCAGACCCACATATTTTATTTGAAAAGTGTATTTTTTGTGGGTCCCGCCGTCTTTTTTGTGTGTTTAACATGTGCCCCCGGGGCACATGTTAGAAAAACCCAAAATATAATTGTGGTTTTATAAAAAAATATGTTGATGATGATCAGGATCAAATAATTGAAGCTACATTTTTACTTGAACTAAATATCCATGCTATGTAGTTTAATGACTTTAATCAATGTTTTCAAACCCGGGTCAACCCGGTCGGTTCAACCAAAACTGGTCAAAAAACCCAGTTGACCCGGTCACAAAAACGGGTCAAAAAACCCGGGTCTTGAAACCCGGGCGGGTTTGATTTTTTTTCAATTTTGATTAATAAAAACTGGGTTGACCCGGTCGGAAAAAAATAATAATAATAAATAGAAAACCGGGTTGACTCGGCGGTCGAACTGGTTTAACTGGTCGAACCGGTAGCCGGTGACTCAACCGGTCGGTTAAAAACTCGGTTTTAAAACATTGAGTTTAATTTTAATTGAAGTAACTAGGTTACTTTATAAATATACTAGTAATTTGTAATTAGGGTGTAAGCAGGCGAGTCGGGCGAATATTGTTAGCTCGAACTCGACTCGAATACTAAAACTCGAGCTCAATCGAGCTTTGGATTCCTCGTGAATGCAAATATTGTGAGTTGCGACGGGCAATTACTAATAAATGTTTAACCGTGACCATAACCGGGTACCCGCCATTCCTTCAAGTCCGTTTACTCATCTAATTGAATCAAAATTAGGCGCATTTAATAAACATGTCATGTTCAAGTTAAGGTTATACCATCCATTTAACCCGAATAGGCTTGTGTATATATAGTTATAACTAATATTTTGGAAACCGGTCTCAACTCGGCCGGTCAAATCACTGTGTTACCGGTTCGACCGTTGGGTCAACCCAGTTCTTCATGCGACGTGGTTTTTATTGTGGGTTGTGCATTGTAAGTGAATTTTGTTTGTTTAATTTCATATGCGCCGTGTGTTTGTTGTTATGTGTCATGTATGTTTAAATTGCAAATCCATTTTAACGGATAATCTAATCTAACGGATGATATTGAAAGTCTATTTTAGTAAAATTCTAATGCGACGTCTATTTTTGTAAACAAGTATGATAAAGGTACATTTAGAAAATTTCTCTTGATAAAACATATATTATAGAGCATCAGAAAAATACAATTCAACAATACAAGTTTTATACTTAAAAATAACATCATTAATCAACGTAATCTATCAAACATATGTATATATGGATATGGATTCGAACCTGAACCGAACCCGATTAAGTCTATTATGGTTGTCTTACTTAGTCAATAATTTATTCGGGTTTCAACTCGAGTAACTCGAATACTAAAAATTTCAGATATCAAGTTGAAAATATTTGGCTAATTTGGGTTGGGGTCAACCTGTTGACTTCAATAAGGCTTTCTAAAATATTTAAAAATATTTATATACTTTTTTTTTATATTATCATTTAAACGAGTATAAATAAAGAATTCTTTTACATTTTACTTATATTCAGGTTGACCAGATTGCATACAGATGTGACTCGAGTGAATCCGACCCGATTTAACACGAACCCAACAAAATTAAATTCAAATACGTTTGCGTATGTTATTTTGAGCCGTGACCGTTTGACCCGAACCATATTAACATACCTTAATATCATATGAATGTTAATGGTACCATGCTTAAAATAAAGTAATACTAATTTATAATCTTATAACTAAGAAAATAAAATAATACAAAATTAAATTCAAATAGGGAAGTGTATCTGCTCTCCTTTATATTCACACAATATATCCCTTTCATCTATGATCCGATCCATTCACATTCACACAAGTTGAAATTAAGCAGCGATTGAAATTAAGCGCAAATGATAATGGTCTAGCGGGAAATTAAGGCGCCATTTCACATAATTAGATGATATCAATCGCATAAAAATCGGATCTCAGTTGTTGAATAAATAGCGGCACTAATCGCTTATAATTTTCATTGACTCAGTTCAATATAGGAGGCACCAGAGAATTGTAGAAACAATATCACAAGGATTAACAACTTTCAACAAGGTATGTGCCTAACCTAATTTCATATTAGCATATAGTTTGAATATATTAAGGGTTTCATTATTTGTAATTAGAGTGTTCTGATTTCTGTTTGGTATTTTAATCATTATTGATGTTTCTTATATCTTCCAAAGCAATTGTTTTCTTTTTCCAAACTGTAGTTTTATCGAACAAATGTTTTATTGTTTATTTTACATTATTTTGTTTTATTGTTACCATCTCTTTGAATGATAATTAATGAGTGATTCTAGATGGTATATTCTTTAATGGAAAGCTAATTTTGACTTCTAGATGAAGGCAAGTCATATAGAGAAAGGATCAGATATAGGGCAGTAAAAGTCGTTTTTTAGCGATGTTTTTTAGATGAAGGCAAGTCATATAGAGAAAGGATTCTAGATGGTATCTTGTTTTTTAGTGATGCTTACTTTTGTTAGAGTAATGTGATTAGAATTGGAAACTATGTCGTGAAAGCCTGGAAAAATTTGCCACTAGACCTGGCGAGGAAAAGGCCTATCAGACACACTTAGAGAAAGGATCAGATATAGGGCATTAAAAGTTGTACTCCAGGTTTTTACTTATGCTATGGACACGCCTTGAATGTGAACAACAGATAATTTGCAGAAATCCCCTTCGTATGTAGTAGGATGCTAAAAATAAAGATTGAATAATTAGTGATATCCTTTCATAAAATTTATGACAACTCTGTAGTTAAAGCATCTGTATAAACTGAGACCCACTGTAGTCAGATGGATGATGACTGATGTAATCATATGCTGTTCCTATTACAAATGTCCACTTAAGTAATATTGAATCTAATTCGAGACATCATAAGATTGAGCTAAAAATTGAATAAAGTGTGAGTTGCTTTTATATTAGTTGACTATTTGGATCATGTCTGTGCTTAACTGATTCAGCCTTGTGTGTGATCTCCTTTGTTATCTATAGCTTATTTGAGATACGCATAATATCGAACTAAGTAAGAAATTAATAATCCAGTATTGATCATTGTTTTTTTTACATTCTTTCCTTTTTATCGGGTTCGGGTCATATTGGGTCGGGTTATTGTCGGGTTCGGGTCATATTGTAAGTTTAAGAAACTTAGTTGTGGTTCTATGACAATAAAATATGCTATCGTTTGTTTAAGTAAATTTAATTCTAAAGTTTTTGTTAGTTTCTGATTTTATTTTATTTTTTCATTTGTGTGTGCAGGAAACGACACTAAAGCGTCCACCTAATCCTTTTGAGCTTTTTTTGTATACCCATACAAAAAATCATGACGAGGAAACGTTTATCGATAAGAAGGCAAAAACAATCAATGTAAGTTTTTAACTGTAAAGTGAATAACATTTTTATTTAGTATATAATCATTCATTTTCACCTCTATATAATTACCTCCATGGCTCCATCAATCTGACATAATGATCCTCTTTTTACTTTGCTTTCTTTTGTTTTTGCATGCTTTATAGAATTAAGATGGACTTCTTAAGCTTGCATTTCAGCTTATTCTATTGTTGTTTTTGCTTGATTTTTGCTTCCATGTGTAGATCTAGAATCTAATTCACCTGTTATAGCTCCCTTTGTTGTTTAGAGTTTATTTTGAATGTTTATTGATGCTGCAAATGTTTCCTTTCTGCCCTCTTTAACTGTTCTTTGTCCCTGAATGCATGAATTCACAGCAGATTATCTGCTGATTCTCTTGATGTTAGAATTAGATTTTTGCTTCTATCTGTAGACTAGGATATAGCTTAATCTGTTTTTTCCTTTTTATGCTTTTAAGTAGTTTTCTTTAACTAGCTTATTTTGGCCTGCAAGTACCCCCTTAGTCCACCTTGTTCTGCTGCAGTCCCATTTCATTTCTGTCCATAATAGCTTTTTCAAAGCTGTGAATCTTCTTATTCAGTAACTGTCATTGTTTGATTTTTGATTATTTAGTAAGTTAGTAGTGTAGATTTAATCTAATTCTGCATTAGACGCCCCTTAGGAGCTTATTAAGCAGCTTAATCTAGCTGCAAAAGTCACCCTAGTCTGCCCTTTTGTCCTGAACATCAGTTCCTTTTCTGCCCATAATAGCTTAGTTCTCAGCCTTTAATTTTCTTAATCTGTTGGTAATTTGGTATGATTTTCAGCATACTTGAAGTTTGTAGATAGGTCATGATCTGCTTTGACTTTATAGGATAGTAAGAACTTATTTAGTAGCTTATTTTGGTTGCCTAAGTACCCTTTTTCCCGCCTTGATCTGCCGATCTGACCGCTCAACTTCTTAATGTCTTGTTAGAATATCTCGTTTATCTATGTCAACCATCATGCAATAGTTGTAGAATGCATTGATCATCACTTTATTGATGTCAACAATCTTGCAAAAGCGCTATTGTTGAAGAGTTTGCTTCGCATGATGACATTTTGTAACATACATTCATTTACCCGCCATTGCTAGTGATTGACTTTTGTTTCTGCTTTATTCTTTGTTATTCCACCTAACAACTCATTAATTATTCTTGTTGAGAAGGCCTGCATTTATTTAATGGTAAGTTTGTTTGTTATGCTTATCAGGATAACGTGTTGCGATTGAGGGAAGCACGTGAGGCAAATCATGCAGTAGGCGAGTCATCCCAATTGGTGAATGAATCAGCACTTTATTATGAGGCTCACAAGCATTTGCTTATTATCCGAATCCCGCCAATAGAACTTCAGCAGCTAATATGCCACATGAACCTTTGGAGAACAAGTACCTGGAAATGGAGAGAAAGTTGACTCGCAAGATCGGTAAGCAACAACAAATTCTTGAGCTCTTGTGTAGTCATCTTGAGATTCCTGTCCCAAGTACTGAGAGTGACAACGGCGAGATCATGTGGGGACCTCAAAACCAAAATACTAGCAACTCGAGGAGCATGAAGTCTCGTAGATGATCATCACAAATTTTAGCGCATTGAGAAACCCGAGTTTATTTATTTTCCGTTTGTTTGGTATTTTACGTTCAGGCCTATTATGGTTTGCATATCATAGGTTGTAGTTTGCTTTATTTTGGATAATTTAGGTTGTTGGTTCCTTTCGGATATTTTATGTTTATGTTAAGTTTAATAAAGTTGGTTTATGTTTGTTATATTGTCAGAATATGAGGTGCCTAATTTATATTTTATAGCTCTTTCAAAATTTACGAAATTTACAAATATACAGATATTTCATATAAATTCTAATCAAATCGTTTTTCGAAAAATTCCCACAATTTACTAGTACCTTTTGTGGTTAATATTACCCACTAATTATTGTGGGTAAACTTATAATATTACCCTTTACTTTCCTACCAATTATTGTGGGTAAACTTCTAATATTACCCTTTGCTTTCCTACCAATTATTGTGGGTAAACTTCTAATATTACCCTTGGCTTTCACATTTAAATATCCGTGGTTAAGTTTACCCATAAATTATAATGGGTAAAACGGAAAATTTTACCATTGGATATTTACACACGACTATATCATGGGTATGTATACCCTTGAATTACCCTCAAAACTTTTGTGAGTATTTTGGTGGTAATGTAAAAAATCCCATGAAACATTTTACCACCGATTTAATGAACACACCCACGGATTATGTGCTGGCTAAATATACCCATAGATTACCCACACGACAGTTGCGGGTATTTTCGTGGTAGGTTAGAAAATCCCTTGCAACATTTACCCACAGATTGAATGAAAATGCCCACAAACAATGTCGTGGTTAACATTACCCACATGTCTAAAAAATCGTGGCTAGTCAATTACCCTCGAAGGCTTTCCCCATTAAAACATAATCATGGATAATCCGTGGGTATTCATCAGTCACCCACGAATTTGGCCCTTTTACCCACAAAATATGTCCGTGGCTATTCGCCTGAATTCTTGTAGTGATCACTGAAAGTGATAACAAGATGATCAAATCCACTAATGAAATGTTGGAGTCAAGATTTGACATGAACTACATTGGCTGCTCGATATGGTTCTTGGAACTAAGATCATATGAAAACAAATGGATTTGTTTTTAATTCAAAAACACTATAAGGACAATATTCTCCAGAGGTTCATTGTGGGGGATTCCGGCCTAGCTAGAACTCCAATGACATCTTTTAAATCTATTTATAATAGAGGTAGAGGTGTTGCCTATTTTGAATACTCAGAGAATATTGGGCGTCTTATGTGTCTAATGACGTGTGTAAGACTTAATTTAGAAGTTAAAATCAAGTTAAGTAAATATACCATTAATTCAAGTGATGACCATTTGAATAGTATTACACAAGTACTATGATACTTACGATATTGCATTTTGGAAGATATCCAACTGCTATCTAATGATAGAGTAATGCAAATATGGATTCTTACATAAAAGAATCTAGATCCACTAGAGCGGATGTATTGACTCTACGTGGGAAGTTGTGTCTTGGAAATCTTGAAAGTATTTCAAACAGACTTTTATAGCTAAATCTATGGTGGAATTTGAATTTATCATTTGAGATAAATTTATAGAATATGCGGATATATGCGTTAATTCGTAGAGGACATACCAAGATGGCGAAACCGTAACGACCATCTATATAAAGTGTGATAGTCAATTGAAATTAATGAGCTCATATCACAATGTAAACGGTAAGTCAAGACACATCCATCATAGACGTTGATTGGTGCGACAACTACTCTCAACTAGAGTTATCACGATTGACTACGTAAAGTCAATAGATAACATCGCGGATCCGCTTCGAAAGGCTTAAGCAGAGAGTTAGTTAGTAAGTCGTCTAAAGGAATGGGACTAAAGCCCTTAATGGAATGAGTTTATATGAAGGAAAACCTAACCCAGTTGTTGGAGATCCCAAGATCCGGGTTCAATAGACAACCTAATCATATAAATGTGGGGAAGTCACATAAATACGGGTAGTTACTTAACATTGTAACTTCCTAGTCCATTCCTATAACAAATGTGACTTGTTGAGAGGTTAAACATATGGCTTTAATGATTCGTGATGAAATCACAAAGCATAATGATTCGAGATGAAATCACAAAACATATGTTTTAATGATTCAAGATGAAATCACCTATGTGAGAGAAGTGGGGTCTATTTGAAGGGAATTGTGGGGCGCAAATCTTAAGAGCTCTTGCAGAACCAGGCTAGTGTTCATGACCATAACGAATATGACTATGAGGACTTGAAAATGTCGGGAGAGTCTTGTGTGAAGTGTAATGTCGCTCACGTAAACAGAGGTCGAGTTCAAGGACATCGCGTCTACTCGGATCTAGGAGACTAAGTGCATCTCACAAGGAAGGTTCAAAGGGTCACACCTACCTATCCTTTGCAAGATTCAACTATTGGAATTTCATCGTAATTTTTGTGTATTACGACCGATCTCCATTCATGTGGGGATTGTTTGAAAATTGGTTGGCAAAATGACTTTTGACCAACTTTTGACACAATTATCTATATGTATATGTCACATATATGAGTAATAGTTTGTAGGTTCCGCGTTCTCCTCAAGAGAGCTTAATAAGCCTTTATGTGTCCAAAATAGAGTTGATGTGAATGAGATATCGGTCTCAAAGTTAGGCATTTGTACAATGCCTAAAGAGGAAAAGTAGTTTATTTTCAATCCCACATCTGGGATGAGTAAACAGAGGAGTTTATTGTGTATAAATAGAGGCTCTAATTCCACAAGTTTACACACATCAAATCAATAGTTATTATTGATTTCCAACATATGGAATACGATCTCTTAAGATGAAATTCTCAGCGGTTTAGTTAAGTCGACAAGACAATCTCTTCGTTGTTTTCATTGTTGTCCCGGGAAGCAGACGCGAATCTGCTTTTAAAAGGCGTGTCAAACACGTGCTTCGCTTTTAGTCTTCTTTGTTGATCTTTATTTGGTGATCAAGTAAGTTTTGACTATTTTATTATTTTATTTAATTATCGCTTATCCGCTACATTCTGTTTGTATTTAATTTCATTATTTATTTACTATTAATTTTATTTATTGTAAAATAGATTTTATCAATAAAAGTGTAACCGTTTCCCTACAATTCATATGCATGATACAACTTTATAAGTATTTAAATTGTAAATTATAGTTTTTAATTTCATATGTATATTTTTGAAAAGAGAAAAAAAAAAGAGCAGCTTATCCAAACAATTTAAGCTTATAAGCTTATTAAACCATGTCCTTTTTAGTCATTTACTAACATAAACCAACATAAGCCAACCAAACCAAATACTTGTGAGCATATTAGCTTATTTACCATGAGCTAATCCAAACACTAACGGGGCTTATAAGCTTAGCTTATATAAGCCATAAGCCAATAAGCCTAAGCCCGCTAAATAAGCTTTAGCAAAACAAGGCCAAACTTACAAACTTTCCCACCATTTCTCATCCATCTCTCACAAACCCCATTTCCACCTTTTAAAACAATCTCAACACACATTACACACAAACAAAATGCAGTTAAAAAACCAATACTCATCACTCCTTAAACTACACAAACCATCAATCCCATTAATCATAAACACAACCATAAACCCTAACCTCAAAAACACATTTACAAGAAACTGAAGTAATACACAAATTAAAAAATGAACACAACATAACATTAGCATTACATTACTTTAAATCGATATCGAACACGAGTACTTTCAAACACACATCTTTAACATATACAACACTAATAAAAAAACTAATGTATGTTAATGATATAGATAATGTCCAATACTTAATGCAACAAATGAAAATGGATGGTGTAAAATGTAGTGAAGATTTGTTTATAAATGTGATTAGTTGTTATAGGAGATTGGGGTTGGGGGAGCAAGCGTTAAAGACGTTTTATCGTTTACGCGATTTTGGATGTGAGCCGAGTGTTGCGATTTATAACTGTGTGCTGGATTGTTTGTTGAGTGAGAATAGGTTTAGTATGATTAGTCCGGTTTATGCGAACATGAAAAAAGATGGGATGGAACCGGATAAGTGGACTTATAATATTTTGTTGAAGGCGTTGTGTAGGAATGGGCGAGTTGATGGTGCGCGTAAGGTGCTTGATGAAATGTCGAAGAGAGGATGTGTGCCGGATGAAGTGAGTTATACTACGGTTGTGAGTGAGTTGTGTGGGAGTGGGAGGGTTAAGGAGGCGAAGGAAGTTGTTGAAGGTGTTTTTGGGGGTTTTGGAATGGTGTCGGTTTGGAATGCTTTGGTTTTGGGTGTGTGTAAGGAGGGTGATTTGAATGAGGCGTTTAGGGTGATGGAGAAGATGGTGGGAGTGGGAGTTGGGCTGAATGTGATTACTTTTACGACGGTTATGAATAGTTTAGCGGATGTTGGTGAAGTTGGGATTGCGTTAGCTGTTTTGGCGAAGATGTTGTTGAGAGGATGTAGCCCGAATGTGTTTACTTTTACTTCTTTGATTAAAGGTTTTTGTTTGAATGGGAAAATGGAACAAGCCAATGAAGTTTTTGATAAAATGACCCGAGAGGGTGTTTCGCCAAATGTTGTTACTTACAACACCATGATAAACGGGTTTTGTTGCATTGGGGATATGCGTAAAGCTGCGTCTTTATGTCTTGAAATGGAAAAATGTTCATGCCTCCGAATGTAACAACTTATGGGACCTTGATCAATGGCTATGCGAAGTCAGGGACTTTGAAGGTGTATTTGAGACATGGAATAAGATGATAACACAAGGCTGCCACCGAATGTTGTGGTGTATACATCTATGATCGATGTTCTTCTCGTAATCTAATGTTTGAGGAAGCCTATGACCTAATTGATAACATGAACTGTCCGCCAAATGCAGCAACGTTCAATGCACTAATTAAAGGTCTTTGTGCGAATGGGAAGGTTGATTCAGCAATGAAGTTATTCTATAGAATGGGAAACTTGGCTAATTTGACAACATATAACGAGCTTTTAATGGGGTTTTCAAAAGTCAACGACTTTAAAGCTGCGTTTGATGTCATACTCGAGATGGAAGAAAGTGGGATCGGGCTTAACTTGGCCACATACAATACGATTATTAACATATATTGTAATAACAACATGGTGAATGAAGGTTTTAAGGTTATGGCAAAGATGATAGTGAAAGGGATGAAACCGGATGTGATTACTTTCAACATAATGATCAACGGGTGTTGCAAGTGTGGTAAAGTTGACCTTATGGGTAAACTTTTGGAGGTTATGGGCCGAGGGGTTTGCGTGCTGATCTTGTTACTTACACGAGTCTTGTTTATGGGACGTGTGAGTCAGGTAGCGTGGAAAAAGGGGAGGAATGGGTTCATAAAATGGTGGATGATGGGGTTAATCCAGACAAAGGGATATGGAGTGTTTTGGTTAGGTGTTTGATGAGTAAGATTGGGCATGTTGGTGCAATAGATTTGGTTGATAGCATATTGGTTAGTTAAAAACGTGAAAGTTAGGCAGCAAATGATGTGTAAGCAAGCTTTGAGTTCGGATGAGAATGATGGTGATGATGAAAATGAAGAGGTATTTAGTGATTCAAATAATCTATCAACATGAGTAAAATTTATTTCCCGGTGATTTCATACGTAAATAACAGTTCAATCTTAGTTCGTTGACCTGTATGTTGATACTCCTGTTTTACTGAATTCAAATTTTGACTGTTGTTTACTGTCTAAAGTTTGAAAATCTGATGTTATCTGGAATTTAAAGCGTTCCAAGCTATACTGTAATAGTTTCCAAGCTCCAATTTCTAGTGATCATATTCTCAGAGTCTCACCTTTTAACCTTGTGGCACTCGGCTTGTAGGTCAAAAGATTATCGTCTTTTGTGTTTGTACTTGTGTTCTGAGAAGTATTTTGTGAACGGTTCAAGTGTGACTTTAATTAAATTGTATCTAGCCCCCTTAATTAAATTGTATCTAGCCCCCTCCAGGAGTAATGAACATGGGTAACAGTTATAAGCTTATGATTTGCTTGTGTTTTCTATGTGTTGCTTTTCTAATGTTCTTGTATAAATTTTCGATAAAGATTGTACAAATTTTTGAGTCAAGGATAGACGGAAATTGAATTTTCTACCACTGTGACGCTGTTACTAAAGTAGAGATAATAGACACTATCTCTTTTCATGATTACTCTTTTTAATGTTCCAAGATAAAAAACTGATTTACTCAGGTTGAAAACTTGGGACATAACAAACATTTCCTGTATCAAAATACAAAAAATAATAATTTGGTTCCTGTGATGATAACAATTGTGGTAGATAAACCATTAGGTTTTCTTGAAATGTTTATGTTTACTGGCGTTGCTTCATATTTATTGGTCAAAACTGATGCCCTGTTTCTAATAACATCTCTCACTGTTTCTTTTTACGAATTGACGTCTCGGGAAATCAAGTTATGCTTGGTCTTTTTGTGTTATATTTTGCTTTTGTTTAGTGTTCCTCACTTTGTGATTAATGCTTGTAAACAGGAGGACCCACCAACTGAATTGGTTTGACTGGTGGCAAACCCTGTAGCCGAGGAACATGCTAGTGATTTTGAGCCAGAAGAGAACGGTGTTGATAAGAATGCTGAGACCAAAGACGAAGATGATGATGGTGGGAAGGTGGACAACCCACCCAAGAGGAGATCAAACACAGGTCTGTATCTTTCTCTTTTGCAATCTCCAGCATAATATTTTGTCTACATACCTGCAAGTTACAGATAGAAGGATTTTTTCTTTACCCTTCTGTGTAATTTTCATGGTGCTTTTGGGTAGTAACACTATTGTGTTATTGTTTGGTCGATAAATAAGCTACCAAAACTTGTACAAGTTTGAACATTTATAACTGATTTGTACTCCTGTTACATAGGCTGAAATTTCTGATTTTTTTATCTGTACTCTTAAATATATTTGGTTGCTTATGTTTCCTATAACAATGTATTACTATCATTTCATCCTTGGCTTCTGATTATGTGTTACGTGTCTTATACATTGTATATTTTACATTTCTATAAACTTTTGTTTCTTCTATTGTTTGTGTTATCCTGCCTAAAAGTACTTGAAATTGCCTCATTTAGGCCAAATCATTTCTCAATTTAGGAATGCTAGGTATTCAGAGTAATAAATAGACAAAAGAGATCATGGCGTATAACCTAAACAATTTTTTTTTCATGAATAGACATGATAGAATTTCATTTGATAAATAGATTGCACAAGTATAGAATTTGATAATGCATCTCATTTGCATAGATTTAGGCCTAATGAGAAAAATGAGTCATCTATATACTCATTTTAGACACTTGATGTAAACAAAGGTATAGTTTTCTGATCAAGGGATATAGCCACCATGACCACCACCTTCACCAGCACCACTACCGCTACCACCTCCATATCCACCCTCATGCCCACTGGCACCACCGCCACCTCCGCCTCCAGAACCACCACCACCTCCAGCTCCACCACCTCCGGCACCATGTGACCCACCAGCGCCTGCTCCACCTCCAGCACCATATCCACTTCCACCAGCCCCTCCAGCACCATATCCACTTCCACCAGCCCCTCCCGCACCAGCTCCTCCTCCTCCACCACCACCGTGTCCACCTCCACCACCAGCTCCTCCAGCAACGCCATATCCAGCACCGCTTCCAGATCCTTCCCCACCACCATAACCACCACCATGTGCACCTCCTCCTCCTCCTCCACTTCCACCTCCACCACCTCCTCCGCTACCACCACCACCTCCTCCTGCAGTTCCACCACCATACCCCGCTCCGCCACCTTCACCGGCTCCACTACCCGATCCAAATCCCTCATAACCACCTCCTCCTCCTCCACCACTACCACCTCCACCACCACCGCCACCAGCTACACTACTTCCGTAACCGCCATTAGTGTAGCTCTCTTCGAGTGTGAAGAGAGTTCTTGATGCAACACAAATGCTTAAACACAACAACACCAAGAAAGCCAAACTCGGAAGTTTGTGAATTGCCATTGAATTGAGTTTGGAGATGATGAAAGTGATTAAGTTGTTTGATATTTTATATTTTGCATGAAATGCATGGTATTTATAGGCATTTGGTCATTTGGTGTATGCAAAAGCTTATTTAAGTGGCTTATGTGGCCCAATCCATAACACACTATTGTAGGTTTTGTTTAATAATTAGTGGGTTCTTTTTGCTGTTTTCCACACTTGATCCTTTTATGTTTTCCCTAAATATCCCATTCCTATGAATAGGGCTAACAGATATCCCAATTCTGTGTTTCTAGTTTGCGTGTCCCAACAGCTTGTTCCAGAGATATAATCATTGATACACCTAGTCACCTACCACAATTCTATCTGGTTTCTATTAACTGTAATTTTTATGCTTCGTTGGTGGAGGTGTTCACGATGACACCTTACCTTTGGTTTACATACCCAATTCTATTTGGTTTCTATTAACTGTACTTTGTATGCTTCAATCTTGTATTGGGTCGATGCCATTATTAATATATGATAAGATTTCACAAACTCAGTATGTAAAGCCAACATATACCATTACTGTAAATCTTATTTGCTTATTGTTAAGTTGAGTATTCTATCCTTAGTTTGAAGAATGAAGTAATGATCTATAGATGCTACTATCAGTAAAAGACCCAGTATGATTATTTGCGCATTTCAAATTTTGGCCATTGTGCTAGTGCCCCATGATGTACCTAATCACCTTCCAACCTAGTATGGTATTAAAACAATTTATTCTTCTTAGTTACAATTTTAAATGATGAATGGAGTCGATAAACCGATTAACACTTGCAAGAACCCGAAATGGACCATGTTGAAGATAACTTTTTGCAAGTTCAGAAAGAAGAAACAAAACCCAATTGAAAACTGATTTGTCAATAAAATTTCTGCTGTTAAAAGAAAGGCAGTCTTAGATATATGGTGTCAACCCAGAAAGAAGTCGATTAGCATAAGTCAGTTCTTGCTTTACTATATATGTTATGCATGCACTCAAAGCCAGTGACAGGCACTATTTTTTTACTTTATTTTTTATTTTTTTTGAAAGTCAATTCTTAGTTCTTCACTTTAACCTATTTAATTCAAGACTTATACTACCGATACAACATCTTTGTCCTTCCATCCTAAACTTTTTAAAGATTCCCATAAATACTTTTTAAACATTACAAATTAGAAAGATATGTTCACAATCATTTAATGCACAAGTATATCAATTCAACACATAATATTAATGAATTCTTAAAACACACTCTCACTCAAAAGTACAATTATATTACCACATAATACAATATAAGAAACATACTAATCTAACTGTATAGATTTTTAAGCAAATACAACTAATTAAGCTAGATGTAAAATCATTTATGCATCAATACCTATGTATATTAAGTGGTCAGCATCAACAGTTAATGCAATCTTTAAAACACCCTCTTAATAAAAAGAATCATTAGCGGAACATAATATACCAACCAAGCAAACTAATACATTAAACACTATCTTCCTAAAATTTTGAAGGCATTTCATAAATACTTTTAAATAATACAATTTTTTATTTTTTATTTTTTTTGCAAATAGTACAAACTTAAGAGTCATTAAAAAGTAACAAGTTCATATATATTATGTCCGAATTTTCAAAATAAGGAAAAAAAAAGTTTGAAAGTGGCTTAGATAAGATATTATCAACAACCCAAAAATTTCAGTAGTTTATTTATCGTGACTGAAAGATTCTCGCCAACTCTAAAATTATTGTCTATGTAAACAAAATAATAAGAAAATATTGTTCGCCAAAAATATTCACATGGTACGCGCTGTCGTAACGCGCGAATATCCTACTAGTCTAATTTATGTTGTTTAGTACTATTTAGATGATGCTCTTCTAATCTAGACGATCTAATGCTTCATCATGCGTAATTAACTTGGATCCTTCATTCCTTGTCCCCTATAATCTTCTGTACATGTTGTCATCCTTCTCACCAAGCTTTTTAGGACTCGTTGAGTCTAAATGCTTCGGGCTAATCATCTAAGCACCCAATACACAATCATACACGTACATGATCCCTCACATAAGACCTAAATATTGTTATCTTATATGAGACTTGAAAATTCACATGAAGAAGACAAGTTTCCGATTAACTAGTAATAAACCAAAAGTGATGCCATTTTCAAACTCTCCCACTCATCTATCTATATGCTGTAAAGCATTGGTGAATGATTATTTTAGAGTGTCATATTGTTTTCAGGTGTGAAAATAGAAGTATAAAAGGTGTCAAATTTGTACAGTTTTTGAATGGCATACAGATCCTTATTAGTCTGCACACTGCAGTAGTGTCCCATTAGAGAAAATGAGGGCTCTACTACTACAAATATAGAGGCTATTGTGGGTGATCACATGCAAATGAACCAATCCTAGTGGACCATTTGTTATCCCTGTGTTATTTCATTCAATGTCATCATCATGCCACTTTATAAGATTCAACGGTATAGAGCGACAAAACCAGGGCGAGTACCCGGGGGCCAGGACACCCATGGTTTTGTAGCGTAGTGTTAATTTTGTTAAAAAAACCTCAATTTTTTAAATGTGTTCAGTCTTTAAAAATTGTGTTTGCAATCTTGTTTAGTTTATTCTAAATGTTGTGTCTTGGTTCCGTCTATGACGGTTATGGAGCTATTTTTACACCCTCATGTTGATCCTTGTAATTTTAAAGTAACACTTAAATATAAGTAATAAGTCGTTGCACGTTTAAAGCACTTTTCTCCTAATGAAGTCATTTCTTCACATTTTATCTGATACGAAAATGATGGATTGATACAAAAATGTTAGGCCAACCCGGGTTACATGACCCATACTTGTATAAGTTACCGCCCGGGCCTCGACTAGTCTGGGTCCTTAACCAACACTAATCGTTAAGCTGTTCCAAAATGTAAAAAAATGGACTAGTAGGGAACTATCGGGCCTATCTTATAAGTGACTGAGCTTCCAGGATTGGTTAGAGCCGTGTAATGAAACTAATTATGGGTTTCGATCAAAATCGTTAAAAGGATTTATAGTGGTTCGGTCTACAAAGACTCTTTTTCCTTGCCCTACTCTACTCTCCAAGTATCCAACTCGAGAGTATCCTTTCTCTAGTCAATAAGCTCCTTTAACCGGCGAAGAAAAACCTTTACACGTCGCTTACACACTATTTCTGACACAAAGCTAGATGTCACGTTCTTTTACAAGGGTATAACCACTCCCGTCACACTACGTATTTTGAGGACTACAATACTAACCAATCACTACAGGGGTTTTATGATGGTTTGGTACAAACAATGATGTATGAATAATGGACTAGAGAGAGATGTCAACCCAACTATTTATATCAGAGCCTTTTGGATCAACTATATTAATGGGCCAGTAACTGTCTGTACATGTGTTGAGTGTCACCCCAACTATTTATATGACAGAGCCTTCTGAAATCTGAAGTGATTAGTGATATAGGGTACCTTAGGAAAATTGCGGAATTAAGTCGATCACGACAATATGGGGAGACAGTCTACTAGTATCTTTTTTGCTCAGCCCTTTACAGTAAAAGTAAGCCTTAAACAAACAGTGTGATATGGGTGACCGAATAAGTCTTCCACAACATTCAACTATCTAAGTGAAAAACAAACACCGCCTAAGCCTAAGATGTCTTGGCCGTTTTAAAAAAAGCCTAAGATGTCTTTAGAAGGGTGTTTGGTAGAGAGAAATACAGTAAAGGAAATGATAATGATTTCATTTCTCTTGTAGGCAGGCCGAGGTCAATAAAAAACCGGAGGAACGTAACTGATTTCCCCCGGAAAATGACTTTCTTTGTAACTTGATGTCTATCAGATTTGTGTAAAAGTTCGATTTATTCACGCTTGATTGTTATATCTGTTTTATTTCGTTTCACTAAGTTTCTATCTGCCACAAAGTCCCCATGTAACCTAAGGCTGTTTATTCCTCTGTTGTGTGCCAAAAGGATGTTTTTTTAATGCCAAAAGGATGTTACTTTTACAAGTCATGCACATGCTTGGTCAAATGGCCAATGGGACCTCTTATATATTTGCGTATCCATAACTTCATCATGACATCAACTTGTCAAAGTTGTATAATCTCATTAAAACTTGCTGGCCTGCCAGGGTAAAACAACCATTAGAACTCAAACTAGTATTAACAAGACAAGACCAAAGTTTACAAATGATTATTGTTTAGTGATCAGCATATATCAGGTGATAACTGTCTCCTTTAGCTATCGTGTGTTTGGAATTTTATACTCATAACAATTATACATAAAACAAATAACATCATCAAAGACGCAATGAAGACAATAGAATAATATATGTAAATAATTAACCAAACAAGAAAAGGCACTTTTAAAGAATTCAAGAATCAAACGTTGATTAAACAAGAACAAAACCAAAACCCTAATAATTAGGGTTTATTAATTCGACCCAAAAACAAGAATCGACCACCAAGAATCACAAGCTCAAGCGTGCTTGTCCTTCGTTCTTGTACACACGTACTAATAGCGATTTGATGTGGAAAAGCTAGTTCCTTGAATCACAAATAAAACCAACACTTGTATTGTAACACCCCAACCCGACAAGGGTAGAAGTGTCACAGTCTGGTGTCATATCAGAACATACAAGTAAAATTTTCAAGCGGAAGTCTTTAAATAAATATGTACCAAGTCATAATAACCAAAGATTACAAGGGAAATTACAAAATCCAAATGTTAGAATAAAAATGAATTCTCAAAACAAAAGCCCGCCAAAAACAAGTCCAAATAATAAGGTAACTAGGGTTAGTCCACTCGGATAATCCACCTCTCACTCAATCAAAGCCCATCTTCAAACCTAACACCGCCGCAGAAAAGAAATGCGGCCGAGCTTAAAAAGCCCAAGTGAATGATATAACAAAGCGAAGCTAAACAAAATCAAATGCCAAATGAAACAAAGGAACTGATAACAAAGTCGAGCGAAACGAGAGTAATGAGTCAAAGAGGATCCTGCAGAACACAATTATACGATATCCAAAACGAACATATAACAAGGAGAGCGGCGAAACAAAGCATCGATGACATATAAACAAGCACATACAAACCGTATATACAAGAACCGAAACATAAGCAAACATAGCAGCTTAGCATCCACACAACGATATGTAATACAATCAATTCAGAAATCAAGACATACAAGCCAAACAGATATCTATGTAAAAGCGGAAGCAATAAATAAATCGATGAGCGTGGCAATTCACACAGTCAAAACTCTTAATGAAGACATGATCAAGATTACAACGGTAGTCAAACATGGCAATACACGTAACAAGTAAGGATACAAGATGAACACTATAATTAAATGAATTAAATACATAGCAGAGCAATTAAACAAGTTAATAAGCTAGACTTCATAAGTTGAACTATTTACCCAATCAAACCGTAGCATAAATATAAATGCAAACATGGCGGTCAACAACAAGCGATAAGGACACCACGGATAGTCATAGTCCATTTAGATTAATTGAACGAGGTTCAAAAGATAAATGATCAACAATCGATTTCACACAAGCACCGGTTACCGACACATCAAAGGATCACATAACAAGAAGATAGCATATCATCGATGTCAACAGTAAATCTTATATCGCATACATACATATCATACAGAGAAATCGTAGTCATATAAACATGAATATCATAATCAAATCCAATAACATATAATAACCCGTGACGTGAATGGAACGATAATCGAATTAACCGAATGAGAGTGTGATGATCAAAGCAATGGAATGTATAAATCTTGGTAGTAGAGTGAGTCATATAAGGGCACATGTAATATGGTGCGCTGGGGAATGTAGAAGGTACAATATAGGTATATCAAAAGTGTAAGGTTTATCGAAATATACCCAGCCCGTAAACATATCATATCATATCATATCATAAGTAGCCATTGTATTCGGAGGGTGACCTCGAATACCATACATAATAGGAGGAGACCTCAAGAACAAATGGAGTAGCTAGCTCCCGAGATTGTGAAGACGCGGATTGCACCCGACATCATTCACCAAACAAAGCTCCAATCGATTAAATCCTGAAACAAATCAAATCTAGGATGCATCCATACGCCCCCAAAACATATAATGGCCAAATCATATACATATAGTGAGCTCATAATCATATCAAAATGGGGACGTGTGGAACATCACTCAACCACACTAAAGTCATGCCATTGGTGCATCAATGACACGGTCGTTACCTTCCTGACTAGGAAACAAATTTTGGCCCGGGTATCAAACTGACGGGTCAAAACATAATCATATCATATCATAAGGTTTCATATCATAGTTCATATCAAAGTTCATATCAAAGTTCATATCAAAGTTTCATATCAGATGGTTCATATCAAAGTTCAAATCAAAGTTTCATATCGAAGTTTCATGTCAAAGGTTCATATAAGTTACATATCAAAGGGAGCATAGCAGAGTCATAGGGAAGCCCTAATAAAGAGGCTTAGAGTAACGCATAACATATCAAGCTAGAATCGAAAGATGAATACGAATCATGAGAAACCTTAAGAGGTAAGGTCAGAATATCTGTACCTCATTCGAAGCAAGCAAAATAGAAAGCAAGTCACAAGATGAATCAATCTCGCCGTCCGGAACCTATATGAATTAGATAACGCATATTAAGATCGGATTACTCATTTTAGACGGCTTCCATTTTTAGCAGGTTTCCACTTTTAGTAACTTTCCATTTTAGGTAACTTTTTATTTTAGTAAGTTTACGTATTTAATAAGTTTCCATAATTAGTAACTTTAAGGTAAAATCCATTAATTAGCCAAACTTAGGGGTTTACAAATGATAATTGGTTAACTTAAAAGGTTTATTATGACAATTATCCTATTTTAAGGCTTTATTAGATCATACTTCAAAGTATAGGGTTCACATGATAAATATTTCAAAGTTTAGGGTGAATTGTTTCATTTCAATATAGTTCAAGGTTTGCATGTGACATATCCTAAAGATGAGGGTTAAAAGTGAAAAATTAATATAAATACTAACATTAACCATACGTACATATTCATTTTACCTTTCTTTTGTTTCTTTGAAATGTTCGCATGTTTTTATGCATGAAGAGTGAATTTAAATTTTAAAACTCATGCACGTAATTAGTGCATCAAAATAGATTCAAATCGCTTTACCATCTTTTAACGTGACATATGAATGAATTCTTTAGAAATCATATCTATACGCTTATGTTGATACTTTAACGTGACATGGTGCGGTACTTCAAAACGTAAACGAGTTTGGTGACCTGATTATCATCTTCATATACTTGAAAAAAATATGTTTGTGATCGTATGAGTATTTTATGTGGTCTTGTATGAGAGAACCTTCCTTCTAACGAAACAAAAGCAGTTATGTGATCATATATATACATATGTTAGACGTGTGACAGGAATGTCAAACTGATTAGGGAATACCTCGAGACGAATCAAAAAGGGACGAGTAAGTAACAGATGCACCAAGGCCAACCCTTTTCGAGACAAACCAAAACCACACTCGAGTCACGCCCGCAACTAGGAGAATTAAGCACTAGGCCAAAACTTTCTTCGAACCGAGACTAATATCACACTAACCAAGGCCTCCGAATCAACAAAATACTCCAACGCGTACCTCGTCCATAACTTCCTTGTCGACTTCTGTTTTTAGGAGAATAACAAGTGGATCGAATGTAATTGTTTGTTATTGTTCGAATGGAATTATGGGAGAAGAGGGTGTGGGCTTTTGTTTTGTTTTCACAGCTTCACGAATGGGAGGGATATGGTGAAGATGTAGACCATTTAATAATGAGCGAGTAGAGAGGGTCCAAATGGGGAAATATTGGTGATGATTTTCTATCTTTCAAATGTGATACTCATAAATGATCGGCCAAAAATAGAGGAGAGGGGGAAGGGATGATTGCCGATTTTTATGGGAGGTGATTTGGTCCTTCCTTTCTTAAACGTACAATGTACTTGGACAAAATCATGTTGTGAACAAATTTAAATAAATTTGGCCTAGCACAAGACTACTAGGCGTGTGATATATGGTACCTTAGGTATGCTTTGGCCT
This sequence comes from Chrysanthemum lavandulifolium, assembly GCA_022545495.1. Classification (NCBI taxonomy): domain Eukaryota; kingdom Viridiplantae; phylum Streptophyta; class Magnoliopsida; order Asterales; family Asteraceae; genus Chrysanthemum; species Chrysanthemum lavandulifolium. The sequence goes on from CM040239.1 coordinate 174,335,176, forward strand.
AATTTTAATCACTTAGGTTGAAGATTTATTTCTTGTGATATAACATAAGGTTCCAAGTACCATGTCATGTTCATATGCTGTATTTTAAATTTATGATCTTCATAATTTAAAACTTAAGGTAAACATTTAACATACTTAGTGATTTAAAAAACTCAGGGTATTATAATTCTTCCCCTCTAAAAAGAAAAATTTCGTCCCCGAAATTTGAAGTTGCAGAGGCACACGGAGACGTACAAATTTAGGGCAGACGTAGCAATCCATAGTTTCACACATATCATAACGATTCCGGTTCCAAAGCATACGGAACATACACATAGTAGATGTCGGTGGGAATTTCGCAAGGAGGTACAGAATTCCAAACGAACATGAGGAGTGACAAATAATGGTTATAAGTCCTAGTCCATTCACGTACCACCCCCCAGGCATTTCCCAAAACGTCGTATGATTCCAATAAGTTCAAATTATATGATCTCGGTATTATCACGTTGATCAGGCGTCATAATACTTGCATCACATAACAAGTCCTTATTGTCATCATATTCTGTCCCGGGTCATGACAAATCACATAACCAATATCACATCAAAACGGATAACATACAGATATCAAGTAACATACCAGAGTAGGCCAAATCACATAGATACAGCATAAACCACATCAAAACAACTTACCATACCACAAAAGAGCGAAGGCCATCAACTAGCATAAAACGGTTCCTCATAACTCATTACTGACGATCCAAAAGAAAAGCTGGGATATTAACGAAATACCAAACGATAAAGCTTCACGATTCAAACCGAGTTCCGAACAAATCAAGAAAAAACCATTTAATGATTCATCATTTTTACTTATCCTTTTGTTACTAATACCACATTAACTACGAATATGGATTAAGTCATTTCATAAGTTAACATTCTGTTTTCGTTGTATATGATTGAACAAGATTACCAAATCATCCGAACGTATTCCGATAGATCTTGGGTATGGCCATACAAACATCTTGTCAACCCTACGAGGGCCCAAATATAGTATTATGCTTTGAAACAAATTCAAAGGAACAAATTCTCTTGACTACAAACACAACTCATGAATTTTGCAACACTTCCGAAAATAGCCCTTATAACTACCGCCACGGATAGCGTTAGACTATCTTACACAAATGCACTACATTCATATCGCTTATCCGGTATCTCAAGTCCGAGGATAAACACTTCATGATATACTTAATGACAAAGATCCAAAAGTATCATCATGTAAAGTTGGGATGAGTCCTATATTCAATTCATTGAATATCATGTGAATCTGGTATGTCCCACGCATCAATATACTTTAAAAGTATATTCTATCAAAACTCAGATTTGTCTTAATTCAATGACATTCCCACATCATTGATCGACAATGGACTATTTAGAATAACACAAGTTACTCACGGATTAAACATGCAAATATAGGATATAATATTAAGAAAATGAAAAATAAACATAAACAACTATTTTATTTCATTAAAGTAATATTTATTCATAACATCCTTTATCCAAATACTAATCACAGATCCGCATGAAACTACTAGCTAAACGAAGTCCTATCCCATCAAGATGGTCAGAAGTTTATCTTTTGGCAAAGGTTTCAGTAAAGGATCACCTAGATTTTCATCCGTATGAACTTTGAGTAGATTGATTTCACCTATGTCGACTTGTTCTCGAACATAGTGATATCGACGAGGAAAATGTCTAGCGCCTTCATGACTCCTGTGCTCATTGGCGAATGTTATTGCAGCAGAGTTGTCACAATACACATTTAAAGGTAATTTGATTGAGGGCATTACTCCGAGTCCCGAAATGAATTTCCTAATCCAAACAGACTTCCATCGCAGCCTATGTACTCAAACCGAATAGACATCGCAACCGTTGTTTGCTTCTTGCTCTTCCATCAATCGATCTCCATTAATGACAAAGACATAACCCGTCTCGAGACTTTGTATCATCTTTATCGCTTGGAATGACGATCGCAAAAACTCAGAACATCAAGTTCGCATCCGGATTTCCTCCATACACTAGAAACATATCTTTAGTAGCCCTTAGATACTTAAGAATGTTCTTAATAGCCTGCCGATGTTTCACACATGGGTTCTGTTGATACCGATCGGTAATGTTCTCGCAAACGCCACATCGGGCCTTGTACATCTTACAACATACATGATAGATCCTACACCAAGCATAAGGAACTTTCCTCATGTATTCCACCTCGGCAGTGTTGACGCATAGTTTATTACTTAAGCCATGTTCAACTTGCATCGGCAAATATCCCTTCTTGGAATTTTGCGCATCAATCTCTTCAATATTTTATCAATGTAAGCACTTTGGCTTAGTCCAATTAACCACCTTGATCTATCTCGGTAGATCTTGATTCCAGAATAAATGTCGCTTCCCCTAAGTCCTTCATAGAAAAGCACTCTCCAAGATAAGACTTTACATCTTGCATACTTGGAATGTCTTTTCCCATGATCAATATGTCATCGACATATAAGACAAGGAAAATAACATTACTCCCACTAGCTTTGTGATACACATGGCTCATCAAGAATTTGAGTGAAACCAAATTTCTTGATTTCTTCATCAAACTTCTTGTTCCATTGCCTTGATGCTTGCTTCAATCCATAAATGGATATTTGAAGTTTGCATACACGCTCAAAACTTTGGATTCACAAACCCTTCAGTTGCGCCATATAGATGTCCTCATCTAGGCGACCGTTTAAGGCGCTTTGACATCCATTTGCCATATCTCATAGTCATAGTACGCAGCTATGGCTATAAGAATCCTAATAGCTCTAATGTCTCACGGAGAAAATGTCTCCTCGTAGTCTACCCCATAGGTTTGAGTATAACCTTGAGCTACAAGACGAGCTTTATAGGTGTGCATTGCCATCCATGTCGGTCTTTATCTTAAAGAGCCACTTACTTCTAACTACCTTAGCATTTGGAGGTAAGTCAACCTCTATCCAAACTTCGTTATCTTTCATGGATTGCATTTCCCCATTCATTGCAACTCGCCATTTTCCTTTTCAGACTCATCATGGCAGCTTTATAGTTAGGTGTTCACCAAGATCCCTAACATATTTTCCTCGCCTTCTACGTTGAGACATAGACGCCAGTGCACGCAGTAGTTCTTGCGGATCTCACGAATGGGAACCACTTCAATCTCGTGTGGAACGCCTGACTTTCGTGTTCTACTTGAGGTTGGCTAGTGTTTTCGAAGGTGTTGTATCTTCTTGATCATCTTCCGATCATAAAATCTCCCATCGAATTCATGAGATATGAGATCCTTTTCAAGAAAGTCTCCATACCTAGCAACAATTACTTTGTTTTCGGTGGAAAGTAGAAGTAGTAACCCATAGTTTCCTTTTGGTATCCTACGAAGACACACTTAACAGATCTTTGTTGCGACTTATCGCCAGAGTCACGTTTAACAAACGCCTCACAACCCTGCACCTTTAAGTAAGACAAGTTGGGAGGTTTCCATACCACACTTCATAAGGAGTCTTATCAACCTTCTTAGTTGGAACCATATTCAATATGCGAACAACGGCTTCCAAAGCATAATCCCAAAAGGATAAGGGAAGAGTTGTAAGATTAAACATTGATCGCACCATGTCTAGCAATGTACGATTCCTTCTCTCGGATACACCATTTTGTTGTGGAGTATATGGAGATGTGAGTTCTTCGGACAATACCACACTCACTAGAAAATCTTTAAACTCTTGGCTTAAATATTCACCACCTCTATCGATCAAGAGCTTTAATCTTCTTTCCTAGTTGCGTTCTACTTCACTCTTAAAACCTTAAATGTTTCAAAGACTTCATGTTTATGTTTAAGTAAATAAACATAACCATAACGATCGAAATCATCAAGAAAGGTTTAAGTAGCTATCACCCTTTCTTGACACATGTCTTAGTGGTCCACATACGTCAAGATGTATCACACCAAGAAGATCGAAGACCTTTCTAAACTATTTGTAAAGGTTTCTTGGTCATCTTCCCGATATGCAAGATTCGCATTTATCAAATGATTCATCATTGATGTCTTGCAAAAGCCCATCGTGTTGCAAATTGTTGCATGCGTTTCTTGCCTATATGAGCAAGTCTACAATGCCAAAGAAATGAAGAATCCAAATCACCTTTGATTCTTTTATTATTGATGCTAAAGACGTAATTATTTTTTATCAATCACATTATCATGCAAATCAATTTCAAACACACCATTTATGGAATAACATTAAAGTAAAAACATCATTTAAAGAAATGAAATTTCATAATCAATAAATGTATGAACGAAACCAATATCTTTTAACAAGGAAATGAAACGACACCCCTAACAATGGAAGGTGCGAATGACAATCGTTTAATGACAAGTACTAAACCCAAGGTAAAACTAAATCAAACGTGCCTATAGCTTCAACGATTGCATGTGCTCCATTACCCACGCATGTATTGTCGTCCATAGGCAAGCTTCCTTGCTCCTCTAAGTCCCCGCAGTGTATTACATATGTGAATACCACATCCAAGATCATATACCGTGAATTTATTTTATGAGGAAAAGCAAATAATTCTATCATCAAAAGAGTACCCGGCATCGCCACAGTGCGATTTTTATACCTCTTATTGCGCAACTCATCAAGGTACAAGTGGACAATTCCTCTTCCAAAGGTCCAACCTCGGTGCGATGATGACAAGCCATATCCTTCTTCGGATTCTCACGCTTGGGAGGGTACTTTTGGGTTCTTGCCGATAAGTCATAACTTGTTTTCCTTATCGCCTTTACCCTTACCTTTCCTTTCTTGTTCGCTAGCGGCTTATTAGGCTTAGAAATTCTACCCTTCCGATGGTCAAAACCGCAGTGTAGAGGCCTTCTTGGGCAAACCTTTTCGTAATCAATGAGCATTGCATGTACCTCATCGATCGCCTTCCTCGTGCAATGCATATTATAATTCATGCACGAAACCATCAAATTCCTTGTTATGGATCATTGATCGTGCCAATTTGTATGTCATTAGGGTAGACATAGTTCAAACGCCTAACCGGTCCATGTAACTCATCATTTCGTGCAAGGGCGCTACATGTTTCCCTTCTCCTTGCTTGCAACTATGAAGAGCATCAATCAAGTCATACAACTCTACAATACAGGCTTTTCAAACAACCTTTGCAATTCTTCCAAGATGAGATTAGGAAGTAATTCTCAAATTGCTTTTGCAAGCTTGAGTTCATACTCCCGAGCATAATGCAAAGCGACCTCATTATACTTGTCATACTCGGATTGCCATCTCGCTCGTTTCAAAGTAGCATCACCGCAGTTCGGGAGGACAAGGCGAGTCAAGTAATTGAGTCTTTTGGCAACCCTCAAGACAATTACGAGTTGCCGATACCAATCATTGAAATTGCGCTACCAATAATTCTCTCGATCAAACATAGATTTGAACGACGAGGCTAGTGCAAGAGATTCAGCTTGAGCCATTTCTACGAAATAAAAGTTCAAAAGTTAGTACTTTCGATAAGTAAACATTCAAGAAAATAAATACCCTTTGGTCAATATTCATATTAACCATAGTATTTTCCTTTAATATTGGATCCTCATTATCATAGTTCCACCACATCGCTTGATCGCTAGTGGTGAAAGTATAGAATAGGTAATCGTTGAAAACGATAATTGACAAACAAGTTTTCAATTCCAAAAGTTATGGGATTTACAATTTTGCCAAAACAATTAATGCAAAACGTAAGCATGTTTTATCCCATCTTATGCATTAAGTTATAGGTCTCACTAACTAACTTAATTAAGTTGTCTAATTTAGAAACTACAAATCATAAAGCTGAGGTCTAACACAACAAAATAATTCACCTCGTTATTGTAATCTAGATCAAGGTCTCACATAACTAAATTACAATTTCAAGTGTTTCATATCATTAGATGGCATAAACTTAAATTTAAAGGGTACAATTTTTGATGTGTAATCAAAACTTATGTAGCATGCATACAACTTTATAACATAATATTTTCGAAAAACTTACTTAAAGATTTTAATTGCTAAGATTGAATTCTACAAAGTTTTTATCGATGCGTTGAGAAACTTACAACTTTGCACTAAGATGCTTCGTACATTGAATGGTTATACTAGGTAGCTCCAATCGAACACACGAGGTGAGGACTGTAAGTAATAAAGGCATAGCCTTAGACATCCATTCGATGAGACGTGCTCACTTCTTAAATACCCTTTATAGTTTATTCTAGTGGGTGAGCCGTTCTAACCATTTAGTACAATCGCATCAATCGATTAAAAGTTCAAGAATAATTTTAGATAACAAATCAATTTCGCCATTATTTAGTCCATTTAATTTTCTATTCCAAAAACCCTTTTGCTTACTACATGTCAAAACAATATATAAACAAAAAGCATTTTAATAAAAATAAACACACTCAAATAATATAAACATATAACTTAACACTTTAACATATAAAACAATTAGCCACATGCATAATTATTTCAATAAACTCTAATAACAATTCTAGGCGTAAATTAATGCATACATTAACTAGGACTTTCATCTCGCAAGGTAGATGAGCACATACATCGACAAGTCGATTATGTAAGTCAAGTTAATAGTATACCAATTAGCACATAACTAATTTTATTAGTTATAATTGAGGTCTTCCCAATTCAATAATTATTAAATAAATAAAACATGTGTGTATCACTTAACAATTAATCAATAAACAATAAACAATACTCCATGGCAAAACATGCATGTTCCACCATGGATTCCGCATAACAATTATCACCCAAGATACGCATATTACATGGCACATAACAATTATTCATTAATTAACCACATAAAATAAGCATGCAATCCTAGGGTTTCTACAAGTTTTACAAAATTAAAACCTAATTAAATAAATATAGGGTAATCGACCCTTAATAAATAAAATTAGGGTTTCGAATTCAAAACCCTAGAAACCATAAAAACATGCATATAATCATAAAGATTCAATTTTTATGTGTTTCGGTAATTAATTACATCATATTAACGGCTCGTGATGTCACTGTTGGAATTTTATACTCATAACAATTATACATAAAACAAATAACATCATCAAAGCATGCAATGAAGGCAATAGGAATAATATATGTAAATAATTAACCAAACAAGAAAGTGCGTACTTTTTAGCAATTCAAGAATCAAACGTTGATTAAACAAGAACAAAACCAAAACCCTAATAATTAGGGTTTATCAATTCGACCCAAACACAAGAATCGACCACCAAGAATCACAAGCTCAAGCGTGCTTGTCCTTCGCTCTTGCACACACGCATTAATAGCGATTTGATGTGGAAAAGCTAGTTCCTTGAATCACAAATAAAACCAACACTTGTATCTTTGAGTTAAGCAAAATCGAAAACCTTGGGGTGAGGGTGTTTTGACCGGCCACACAAAGAGGGAGAGAGGAAAGGAGAAATTAGGTTATTGGTGATCCAAGATTAAGTTATGAATGAATATAAGGGTTTGTATTTATAGGTAACTTAACTTGGTGACCAAGTTTGTGTGGGATTGGGTTTGTAAACCCCAACCGATCGGCCTATTCAATCCCAAGGGGATTCTAGAACTTTCCCGACTTCTAAATTCATTCTTAGTCCTTCTAGTTAATATTTAACGACCGTTAACCAAACCTCGTTAATTATTTAACTATCGTTATGTTTTATTTAGTGACTAATAATTAATAATAATAACGTTTTATTTATATTAATTATGTACATCAATTCTCATACGTAATGTGTGCAATCCCGAAGTCTCGAGTTCGAATCCGGACATACTATTATTTAAATATCCATAAAACCTTTTATCGTGAAGTTTGCGTGGTTGATTCGATTCAGCCATTGATCTTTGGCCTCACAATATGTATGACAAAGTCTTTCATTACGGAAATAGCTTGTTTTCATTTGGAATGACAAGTTGCACATATTTTGTGTAGGCATTAAGAAGCATCTTTTTAGAAACCCATAATTGTGAGATACAAAAGATCATAATGATATCAAATCAAGCATGTTACCAAAAAACTTTTGTTCTAGTAGCATATAAGTGACCCATCAACTAAAATGTTGTGAGTTTTTAGGTCTTAGTTAAAACGTACGTGCGATCCTCAAGTGTGTATAGCTATATTTGTGTAAATCTTTGCTTTTTGGAAAAATGGTGTACTTACAAACCTGATTAGTGTAATTAATTTCATCATTATGCAAGACCCAAACACTTTCGTATTATCTTTATTTGAATACATTTTCTTCATGTTATAATTAGTCAAATCCGTTCAAAAAAAATATTAGTCGCATATTCTTTTGGTGGAATCCTGAATCCAAATTAGGGGAAAAAAATGTTTGGGTTCAAACTAAGAAACAAGAACTAATTATTACAACCTTGTTTTATTTGTCAAATCATTGGGCAGGGCACATGCAAATATATATAGTTTTAACAATAATTAACTACTACTATACACTAAATATATCAACTCTGAATTCAATTCTATAATCAATCTTACGTGCAACTTTTTGAGAATTCAGCTATGATTAAAGAAATTGATATCACTCATGATCTAATTAACATGTAGATGTAATATAGTTATTGTAATCATTAGATAAGTTTGTTAAGCTGTACAAATTAAAGGCATACACTGTTTAACATGATTACTTTTTTCTTTTTAAATCATAGCGGAAACAAACTAAAAAGATCATCAAACATGGTGAACCGCCTCCAAGAATCGACTTATCGGGACATTAGTCCTATTCGAAGTCTGAAAGTTCCAAATACATATTTGTGGTAAGCTGAAACACAACGAAGCATGAAAGAAAAAAAGTTGTAGTCGCTTGTAAAAACTTTCAAATAATGGATATGGTGAGGTTGATCGATAGAGTATCATAGGACATGTTGAAAGTGATAATTGGATATGAAATTTTGACACGAAATATGTAGGTTTGAGTATTATGAGATGACAGATGCATTTTTTTTTCATTACATGGGGTATGGTAACATGTCAAAATTTATTTTTTGATGACACTTCAACGCTATCTCAGCATCCCTACTTTTAACACTCACACACCAAAATACCCCTTCACTAATGACACTCTTTTCACATATCATTTAAGATCCACCATACATAATTAAAACATAACACTTACGCACAAAACCAATTAAAGAAAATAAAAATAAATGTTGTATTTAACGTACGCCACTTAATTGGCTTTCAACTTGGTACAAGGAGGGAGTGGTATAGTAACATGGAGATGGCATGCCAAATGAGGTTGCCAAATAGGATTTGGCGCCAACATGCGTCATGATACCCCATCCTTTTCATCCTCTTAGAGAACTGGCAATGGTTTCTTTGTCGATCATCACCTATAACTGTCGGTACATCAGAGTCACATTAGCTGATTTCAATTATTACTTGACCATTTTTATTTGATCCCGTTACAGTTTCATTATCACACACTATTTCTATTAATAAAAAATATACTTCTCTCACACACATGCTTTAAACAACAAAATAGAAGGAATGAGAAAGGGGAAGAAGCTCTAGTTTAGTACCACTGCCCACCTTTCCTAAGCCAACCACGATCAACGTTAGTGTTGCAAAAATCGGCTTAGACGGCCGATTAATCATTAGGCGGGGATTAACCACCCCGATTTTCACTAATTGACCGGTTTGGTAAAAAATGGGTCAACATACCAATTCATCTTATAAAAATCGGTCAAATCAGGCATAAATCAGCCAAATCGGCCAAAAATCAGGCATAAATTGACCAAATCGAAAAAAAATTATATATTAAAAATCAAATCCGATTAATTTCCACCTAACCGATTAAGCGCTAGGTTGTACCCGTCAGCCAGCTACCGCCTAGCGATTTTTATAACCTTGATCAACGTAATGTGGGAATGCTAAGCTTCGCCGAACATGATCATCCTAACCCAAACATTTTCTCGAGTCATCTAAAATGAGATAGACACATCAAGATAATGTATTTTTTGTTTAATCTACAGAGTGAAAAAGCAGTAACTTAGCAAAGATACCGTATCCATGATGATCAATAGATTTTTCTTTATTGACAAATATATTAACAAAACTAGCAAGAAACTTAAAATACATACACCAAGGGTAAGTTTGACGAAAATAGCATTAACAGAAAGCATATGCAGTAGCAACTAGTAGTAGCAGAAGCAGTAGCTGATTGTTTCGATAAACGTTTGGTAACATAGTTGTATGTTTATAATTATTAAGTGTAAACGTTGATTGCTAGTAAATGCTTCTTCAAGTAACATTTTGATTTGGAGTGTTTAGACAAATTAAAAATGCTAGTTGCTTGTTGCCAAACATAAACATTATGTACAAAATGCTAAACGCTAGTTGTTAGTTGATTCAAAACACTCTTTAACTTAACGTCACGAAAACCGTGATATTACAACACCCCGAAAGACTTTTCTAGCAAACCATAATACCACAAGTCACAACACTTGAAAAGACACAAATACATGACCACACCTGAAGAACTTAAGAAAGCAAAAGAAATTTCAAATAACCAACACTACCTGAAAATAATAGACTAATTAAACCTAATACGACACCTGAAAAGCTAAACACCTAAAAATACGAAACATATACCGATGCCAACCAAACAACAGTAGCCATGACTCCACAAAAGTAATAAATTATAGTAAACATATATTATATAGAGGATCATAGTCGTAGTCAAAGTAAGTTTCATACTTTCATAGTATCTAACACAAGAGTCATATGATAATTATGTAGTTAGTTGGACCACAAAAAGTCACTCCACATTCGAATCCCACCATAATGCAAATTAAATAATGATAAGAATGTTACAATCCAAGATGAGTAAAGTTCTTTAGATCAATTCTATATAAATGTACTTGTTAAAACCTTTGTCGACTAAAAAATTAATTAGAGGAGTCGTAATCCCATCTGCTAACCCCTCCACGAATTCATCACCGTTGAAACAAGCTTAATAGTAATAAACGAAAGTTGATGTGATGACACCCAACACAATTATGACATAAGAGATCGATGTTTACATGAAGCAATTATATATGTAAACAAAATCTTTAAGAGATGTTATATCACACTTTATGAAACCGAACCCACACATTAAAGGAAGTGAACAATTTTAATCAACTTTGATTTGAGTTAAATTGTTTGTATTTGTAAATCAAAGGGCAAAGCCACATGCAATGTGGTATCTTAAAAAAATGGTTTTAAAAATATAAATGAAACCATACTTAACATATGCAATAAGTAAGCTTAAATATAATGCACCCAATATATATGTTTTAGATTTTTTTTTTTTTTTTTTTTTTTTTTTTTTTTTTATTTCAACTCTCAACATATCTTGTATACCTTTTTACATGTAGATCCCCTAGCACGGGCGGAACTACAACTAGACAGGAAAAGGTGCTGACCCCTTTGAATTAGGTTCGCTAATGTATAATCTTTTGCATTTCATGTGCTAAAAAAATATTTAAGTTTGACCCTCCTTTATTAAAGCCCGATAAAAAAACTGGCCTACCCAAGCACCAACTATTATTTAATTGATACCAAAAAACTCCCAAATATATTATTAGTTAAAGTATGTTGATGTTTTTTCGGGAAATTTTTTTGTTTCGGCCTTCCCACGAAAACATTTCTGCCTCCACTACTGTCTCTTTGCATGACAATCGTCCGTTCTCGATATTGATATTAGGACCAGATATATAGCTAAAAATCGGTTTCGATAAACAAGACCGGTTTTTAAGAAACCGGTCTCGATATGATTTTCATATTGAGAGCCCCTTAGAGACTCCATGAAAAACTGGTGTTGACGGATTCTGCAATATGTCTCGAAAGGACTTATTGTAGTAGTGATATGTTGGTGATAAATTGATAATAGAGTTCCCAATTCTATACAATCCATAAGAGAAAAGAGTTCATTTTCTTACTATTATTTTGGTACTTATTAAGGGACAAATTCTCATCATCCATCTAGTTTCATCTAATGGTGAGGATTAACCTAAGATTTAATATATAAACATAAGTCCATATTTTTTTTTTGTCTTTTTGTCTTTCTTTTTTATTTACATTTTTTTTAAATCATTTTTATTAATTCACATCTTTTTTAAATTCACGTTATTTACGTTTTTCATCTGTTTTCATCCGTTTTCATACGTTTTCGCCCGTTTTCATACGTTTTCGTCCGTTTTCTTACGTTTCGTCCATTGATCATACGTTTTCGTCTATTTTCATACGTGTGTCTACGCTTTCATACGTTTTCGTCCGTTTTCGTCCGTTTTTATACGTTTTCGTCCGTTTTTAAATGTTTTCGGCCGTTTTCATGCGTTTATGAATATCACAAGTGATATTCTGTTATATTCAAAATATCACTTGTGATTTTCTGAATATCACAAGTGATTTTCAACTAATGTTTTGTAACATGAAAATCACAAGTTAAATTCAGATTCAGAATATCACAAAGTGATATCTAAAAAATTACAAGTGATATTCATAATATCACAAAGTGATATTAAGAATATCACAAAGTGATATTCAGAAAATCACAAGTGATATTCAGAATATCACCAAGTGATATTCAGAAAATCAAAAGTGATATTCTGAATATCACTTTTACAAAGTGATATTCAGAATATCACAAAATTCAGAAAATCTCTAGTGACATTCTGAATATCAGAGAATATCACTTGTGATAGTCAGCAACATATGAAAACGGACGAAAACGTAAGAAAATGGACAAGTATGAAAACGGACGACGTATGAAAGCGTAAAAACACGTATGAAAACGGACGAAAACGTATGAAAATAGACGAAAACAAATGATGAAAACGGACGAAAATGTATGAAAATGTATGAAACGGACGAAAACGTATGAAAAAGACGAAAACGGACAAAAGCGGTAAAAAGATGAAAGCGTGAAAGCGGAAAAAACGTGAATTAAATCAAAGCGTGAAGTGAAAAAACGATAATTAAAAAAAAAAGCGTGAATAAAATAAAAACGTGAATTGAAAAAAAAAAAAAAAAAAAAAAAAAAAAAAAGACAAAAATTATTTGAATAAAAAGAAAGACAAAAGAGAGGGAAAAACATGTATTTATGTTTACCTTTTAAATCTTAAGTTAATCCTTATCATTAGATCAAACTAAATGAATGGTAAAGTTTATCTTTTGATAAATATGAATTTCTGGGTAACAAAAATAAAATGAACTCTTCGTAAGGATGTCTCTTTATTTCAGTTAAACATTTAAGCAAAGCTAAATGATCTTTGAATTCGAACTATAAAAAATTATGTATTACGAAAGCTACAAAAGATATAACTTTCTCTGTATTATGATAGTTTTTGGGATCAAATTATGTGTTAATGCTTCTTATATTATTTAGCTGTGGAATTAGATTGACGAGGTCGATTTGATTTCAAAAAGTTGATCATCTTATATTTTAACTAATTGCAGGGTTTACACAACTGTTTTCTTATCAAGTCATAATAAGTTAGCGGGTTAAAGTCATAGATAGGTAACGAACTTACAAAAATTTTCCGAGTTAGACAACGAACCTTTTTTATTACCGTAAATACCAAACAAACTTTCAATTTTTTTCCGAGTTCACCAATTTGACCAGTTTATTATTAAAATAATAACTGAAATCACTAAAATACCTTTATGTTCTTTCTTTCTAGCCATCTTACCCAGAAATTCATCTTACCATCTTACTCAGAAATTTTGGGTACCCAAAAATTGTATTTCGTGATTATCACCACCCTTGTGTTCTTCCTCAGAAATTCATCTTACTCATAAATTCATCTTACCAAGATCCATATAGATTGATCTCAGATCTAGATCTTCATCGGTCCATATAACCTCACATCTATATATAACCTCAGATCTAGAAGACTAGAAATGAAAACAGCCTCATATCAAACAACTCCAAATCCATTTGTAAACCTATTCCCATCACCACACGTACACAATCAATAAAAACCACGAAATACAATCCCATCCTCCTCCTTCTTTCACTACATCAAACAAGAATCGAAAGTAAAATGATAATTAAATGATCTCAAATTGTGTTTTATTTCATTAAAAAAAAAAAAAAAAACACGAAAATTACATTCCCAATGGATTCCATCTTCCACCCCCAATCTTTTAAAAGTTACAATCCCAATGGCTTCCATCTTCCACCCCCAATCTGTCAAATTAACCCTAACCCTAACCATAAATCCCTAAATTAAGAACACTAATTAACATACACCAATCTTCAATTCATCTCACAACTGTTATAAATTTTGATTTCATAATTTTTGATTCACCATCAGATTCGATTCTCATAACACTTTACTTGCCGCCAGTTTCAATCTTTTGTTCAGATCTCCTTCTTCTATTGGCTAATCATGGGAACATCATTACGTAATGAAGACCCTGCCTTATGGGAATGGAAGTTTGTCGCGCCTAAAAAGTCTTTGATGAACAATGGAACTAGAAGTGCAGCTGATCGCAATATAAACACTTTGAATCATAATTATGTGGATTGATATGGATTTAAAACATACATTTTAGGGGGTCATTTAAGCCTTAAATCGATACATTTTATATCCGTTACTGCTTAAAATCGTTCCTTTTCACATTTTAGGTCTTTTGGAAGCAAATTGCTGGAATGAAGCACTTTTGGACGAAAAGGAGCGAAAACATGTAGAAAACAACAAAGTCAATATTTCAAGCCTGATTTCTGCACCTGACAGCGTCCCAACTCAAATGGCGACGCCGTCTCTCACAAGGATTTTTAAAAAGTCTCAAGCGACTGCTTAGGTCATATTTTGGTTTTACAACATGACGGCGTCACGCCTTATTCCAGAAGGGCGTCACCTTTTATTTTAGACCAGGCGACCAAGAATCATTCCAAGACGACGTCCTTAATGAAGCCAGACGGCGTCACACTTCCTCAACTGACAACGTCCCAACGATGACTTGTCCATAACGAAACCCTAATGACGGCGAATAGACGACGTCACCATCAAAAGGCGACGCCGTGGCAAGTGTAATTCTATATATAGAATTCGAATTTTCTGTATTTTATGTGTAATATTTTGGAGAGCAAACCCTAGTTCGTTCATAGTCATACTTGGGTCGTATTTTAGGGTTCCAAAAACTTCTTTACATTCAAAGATAAGTTTGTTTATCCAATCTATCACCATGTTTATCCTACGTTCAATTGTTTGTTTGTGTTCATGCTTATCTATCATGCGTAGCTAAATTATTCTTGTGGTTGCTTAGATCTATGAAACCTAGTTGTTGATTATTGTTAGGTTATCTCTTGTTTTAATTGGTGGACGCTAGAGTAAGGAAAACTGGCTTCTTCTTTAATTGTTGCGAGCTTGAATGTCCTAAATAGTAAAAAGCTTGAGAGTGTACTTGAACCATCGTTGTGTTTATTGCGTGAGCTGTAGCTTTATGATAATAGAGTATTCGGGGGAGATACTACGATACTTGGTGATTCCGGATAGTCTAGAGGAGAGTTACAATTCATAGAACTAGGGAATTAGGCACCCCCTATGACTAACATCGAATACAACGCACCAATTAGAATAAGGATGTGACAATTCAACTGACCAATAAGAGATAACTAGGGAGTATGAAAATTTAATTAAACACGCTTTTAATTATCATAAGAACACACCCAATCAATCCATAACTTTTCTTCTTTTCATTAGTATAATTAGTTTTTAGTTTAAATTAATAAGTAGTTAAAATTGGTAGAATTACCACCCCCCACTCCTAAACCCCGAGATTTTTACTTGCTTTCTAAAAAATATAAAACAGACAAAAAAGAATCACCCTCAACCTCACCTTCTCGTCATACATCTCTACTAGCATCTTTATTCCCCTCGAGAACGATCAACCCCCAGGCTTACCCATACTACTTTGCAGCGATTAGGTACACCGCCTAGTGGGTTGTAAAGCTTGCTCGTGGAAAGGAAGTCTTCGACCCCAACCCGCTATCAAGTTTTTGGCGCTTGTTGCCGAGAATAGTATAGCTAGTTAGGTTTCTTTCTCGATTAGGTCTACTCGCTTGATTCATATCAAGTGAGATTTTTTTTTATTTTTCTTAGCTTTCTTGTAGTCTATCTCCCTTCTTCGTGTTTTAGTTCGTAGCCTTGTCACTTTTCGTCATGGAAGGTGATAATCCACCCAACAACAATCCACTACATCGTTCACCACTACCACATAAACCATTACCACCACCAAATCCACTACCACAAGACCCGCCAAGAGGCCGTACTCTTGGTGAATACTCTAGACCGAGCCATCAAGGCTATATGAACACCATTGAGCTTCCCCGTTTAGCTCAAACTACGGCCCTTTGATCCGACACCATCCGGTTGGTGCAAAACAGATGTGCATTCCATGGACTTCATTCCGAAGATCCTAATCAGCATCTCAAGGATTTCCTTAAAATCGTTGAATCCATTGACCTTGATACTACCACTCGGGAGACCACGCGATTGCGTCTCTTCCAATTCTTTCTACGGGACCAAGCTAGTAATTGGCTTGGGCGACTTCCCGCATGATCCATCTCAAGTTGGGATGATCTCACCACCCGTTTCCTCGCCCAATTAGGAATGATATCTTGATGTTCCAACAACATCAAGGTGAAACCCTTTATGAGGCGTGGACTCGATTCAAGGACTAACTCCACAAAGTGCCTCACCATGACATTTATCTTTGGCTCAAAGTCCCAATCTTCTATGATCATGTCAATCTCCCCACAAGGCAAACCATTTACCAAGCGGCTAGTAGTAAGCTTAGTGATTTAACCGCGGAAGAATCGTGGGGCATCATAGAGGACCTTGCCCTCTATGACAACGAATATTGGAATGACCCCCGTGAGTTGCCCAAAACCATAAAGGCAATATCCTTGCCTTCAATTGACTCACAACCTTCTAATCGTAGGATACTCGAACTTGAAGATCAAGTCAAATTCCTCATGAGTTCCTATGAAGCTCATAAACCTTCACGCCAAGTGAAAAAAATCACTTCACCTTGTGAGTTATGTAGTGGTCCCCATGACACTCGTGATTTCACAAAACTACCCGAACAAGCTTTCACGGACTACGCTTCCACGCGTACCGATGGAGCGGGAGAGAAGTGGTACACTTTCAAACCCGAGAAAAACAACATAGGAAATTCCTATAACCTTTCGTGGAAGAATCAACCTAACTTTAGGTGGAGCCAAAACTCAAACCCGCCTCAAAACAACTCCTCCACTTCACCTAATAGGTTCCAACCAAACGGTTCATCTTCAAACCGTACTCCCTACAACAACCCTTCCAACATCGGTAATCCCAATAATCTTGAGGGAATGGTATCCAACTTTATGTAATCTCAAGAAGCTCGGTTGTCTAAAGTTAAAGCCGGTTTCAAACGACAACAAGGCAAGATGACAAATAAACTCGACACCCTCTTGAAAGTCTTCAATGATCGAGTTTTAGGAGTACTCCCAAGTGACACCATCAAAAATCAAAAAGTAAATTCGATTTCATCGAATCAATGTTCTTGTTCACCAAGGGAAAGCGCATATCCATGCCCCTCACACCCGCAAGTCCACTCGGTTAACACCATCAAAACATGTTTCAAGCAAACTACCCCAAAAGACCAAAAACCTAAGTTAGTGGTCTATCAAAATCTTGAAACACCAACTTATCAAGAACCCAAATCTACTCTTGAAGAAGAATTTAAGGAGCTTTACCGAGAAAAATCGGTTCTTGAAGTCTTGAATCATGCGCCTTACGATCATGCTTTGAAAGACAAATATGATCAAAGAGTAAAATTGGGAGAACGTGAGTCCGCGTTTGTGCAAAAAAAATTACCTATGAAGTTAAATGATCCCGGCTTATTCATTCTTCCGTGTAGCATTGGAAATTCCAAGGCTTTCAACACATTAGCCGATCTATGATCAAACATCAACCTTCTTCCGTTGTCCCTCCATAAAAGCCTTAACCTAAGAAAGTTAGAGCCAACGGAAACCATCATAGGTAAAGCGGACGGTAGTTTTGCGAATCCAGTAGGAATAATGAAGGACATGGTAGTACACGTAGGAAAATTAACTCGTTTGGCGGATTTCCATGTACTAGATATGACTAGTGATACCACATGTCCATTATTGGTTAGAAGAGGATTCTTAGCTACCGCTAGTGCCATAATCGATTATAAGATGTCCAAAATAGTGGTAGGAGAAGGGAGTGCTAGGTCAATCTATGATGTTAAGAAGCATTCCTATGATAATAAGGGTGAACAAATTCCTTATGAGATCATTTTTGATAGGAAACCATCTAGATATGGACCTTGGACCATTAGAGATTTTGTAGGCCCTCAACGACCTTTCTATCTAGAAGAAGCCTTAATGAATAACACATGCGACTTAGAGCAACAATTAGCTAGGGACATTGAGGTAAATCCATTTGAGGATACTTTAGTGTTTAGAAAGATGACCGAATTCCTAGGAACCTTGCTTATTAATCTTTGCATAAATAGATAGAAAGTTGAGAGTAGTAAGCCTAAGCATAAGTGGAATTAGGATAAGCCACCTAGTGATGGGAATGGAGAGTGGCACATTAGGATGACGATCTATGATCCCAATGGCGAGATGTTTGAAAAGGCATACCGGACTAAGCGTACTAGTAGGAAATTAAAAGAGAAATTCGATCCCACCGATGTCCTTAAGGATGAACTCACTCACCTAGGTACGTAGGGTGTGACTTCGAGTCTAGCTACAAGAATCATAAATAAAGAAAAACGCTTTTTGGGAGGCAACCCATGTTTAATTGTTTACTTGTTTGTTTTTCATTCATGTTTGTGTGTTTCATATATCTTTTTCGTTATTGCTTAATTCTCATGTTTGTTTTGTGAAAATGCTTTATTTTGTTTTTAACTTCGTCTTAATTGCATATAAAGGTATTCTACAAAAAGATAAGTGTAGGAAAGATCACATATGTTTTTAGAACTCGTATGAACATGAGATTAACAATAATGGGAATTGTATATATTTAAGTGTTTGTTAGAGTCAAATGCTTGTATCGAGTCATAATGGATGTTTTGCAGGAAGTTTTCCAGGCCTTTAAAGAAGTAATTTTTCTAGTTTTTTTTTCCCGGAAAACGCATCGGACTCTTTTTGTCAGAACAACATGATGGCATCGGGACTAAATCCTGACGGCGTCAGGCAATGTATAAACAGATTCAATGTTTTGTTTTCTGTCTAATTTTTAATTTTTGGAAACTTCCAATTCTTAATTTTCCAGAAAATCTGCAAACATCCATTCCACAAGCATTATATCTTACTTGCTTTCTAGTGTATTTTTGTTTTTATATAGTTTATACCGCCAATTTTACGCGAGATTTGGTTTCGTTTTCTTATAAGTGTGCAGATTATATTAGACAAGAAGATGAAGTACATGATGGAAGCAACACTTATTACTTTCTCATTCTTATTGGTGGAAGATTTAACCGCAACTTTACACATATCCTACCGAGCTAATCAAGGGAATATTAGTTTATCTCTTTTATTTAGCTTCCTTTGTCATAACTTTGATACTTTCGGGGAACATTGGGGACAATGTTCAGTTTAAGTGTAAACGGGAACTTAGAAACTATTCACTCACTTGATTTTTGTCTTGTGCTTGGTTAATTGTGTAATGAACTATGATAAATATTTGTTAGGTTAATTTTAGCACCAAATTTAAAGTTTTTTATGGCATTTACGTGTAAAGCTTTAGTCTTAATAAAGCGTCTCATGGATAGGAATTATATGACTAGCACAAAAACCGTATACCACTCCAATTCAACCCCAAAAATGTGAGATTTGCCCCTAGATCTTTAGGAATAAAAGCATTCATCTTTAATGCTTAGTGAGTGTACCGGTAGTATAATAGGTTCTAGAACTTGTTTTGTGATGCATTCCAAGATCGCTAGTGAGACTACATTCGTGTAGTCAAGATTAACTAAATTATAAGAGGCATTATGATAACCCTTGTTTTAAACCTGTAGTTTAATTACGTCATCCACATCAGTTGAGTAATTTTCCCCACACCCTTGCGATGTACTCATCTATAGTATACGATACCCCTAGTTAACCCCTCAGAGTTTATCTTTTCGCGGTTCTCGTGATGTTCCAGTTTCTGAAATATCAATGAAAAGCATTGTTTACAATCCACCCCCAAAAGTTACACCCAAATCGCCTTGTATGCACTCATCTTTAGTGCATTATTGTAACAATTGTTAAACCCTTAGTTCAATTATCTAGTTACTTGCATGGTTGCTAAGTGATAAGGATTTAAAACGTACAGTTTTAAAGGGTCATTTAAGCCCTTAATCGCCCACTTTTATATCCGTTACTGCTTAATTTCGTTCTTTTTCACTTTTTAGGTCTCTTGATGGGAAAATCTTTGGAATGATTCTTATTTGGACGAAAAGGAGTGAATATGTGAAGAAAATGGCTAAAGTCAAGATCAAGACACTCAAGTCTTTGGAAGTGCACCGACGTCGTCGAAACAAAGGCGGCGCGTCCCTATTTTGTGATGACTCATGAGTGAAATTGCTATTTTATACTGGCGTCGAGCTTTGAATAGTAGGCGTCGAAGATTTTTCCTCGGACGACCTAGATCCAGTTCGCACGGCGTCAAAAGTGAAGTCGACGGCGTCACAATTAAAAGGCGCCATCATTGTTGTAACTCTAAATATAAATTCAAATTTTCGGACTTTTAGAGGTAGACTTGTGGAGTAAAAACCTAAAGCGATTATTGTAACACCCCAACCCGGCAAGGGTAGAAGTGTCACATTCTGGTGTCATATCAGAACATATAATAAAAATTTTCAAGCGGAAGAATTATAAAATAAATTTCCAAGTCGTATAAACGAATGACTTACAAGAAAAATTACAAAATCCAAAATGACTAAAATAAAATGAAATCTCAAAACAATAGCCCATCAAAATAAGTCCAAGATAATAAGGTAACTAGGGTCGGTCCACTCAGATAATCCAACTCTCGACCACAAAGCCCATCTTCCAACCTAAAAACCCGCGGAAAAGAAATCTTGGTGAGCTTAAAAGCCAGTGAGCGGATATAACAAAACAAAAGCTAAAAGAATCGAGATACGAAATGAAACAAGGAATCCGATAACAATGTCACATGAATTAAGAACAATGAGTCAATGAGGAGCTGCAGAACACAAAATTAACAAATAACCAAATAACATAATTCAAAGGAGACCAAAGCAAAGCGGTAGATCGATGATATAAATACAAGCACATATAAACCGGACATCAGTCTTGAAACATAAGTAAGCATAGCAGACGTCAGATATCCACAACATATATATATATATATATATATATATATATATATATATATATATATATATATATATATATATATATATATATATATATATATATATATATATATATATATATATACACAAGTAAATCAGAAATCGAATACATATAAGCCAGCGGAGATAAAAGCAAGCGGAAGCAATTAATTAGTAAGTGAGCATGGCAATCACACAAGTCAAATAACCCACAGTAAATAACATAACCAATATCATAACAGAATTACAAACATGGCAGATCAACAATAAGCAGATAAGGATACTAACGGATAATCATAGGCCACGAGATTAACCGAACGAAGTATACAAGATAAATAGATCAAAATCGATTGCACACTAGCATGGTCACCAGACAAATCAGAGGGTCACATAACATTAGGATAACATGTATTCATATGACAACAGTTGAATCATATAATTTCATATAAATCATATCATAGCAGAGTAAGCAGCAGCCACACAAGACATGCAAATAGCACAGTCAAATTCAATAATTATATAATAACCCGATCGTGAATGGAGCGATGGTGCGAAATAGCGGAACCGAGTATGATGATCGGTGAAATGGAGTATATATAACATGGTAGTAGGGTGAGTCACATAAGGGTCTTGGATAAAGATAATCAATAGAGAATATGATGCATTGGGAAATCTGAAGGTACAATATGGGTATATCAATAGTGTAAGGTGCGTGAAATCCATCTGAGCCAACAAAACAAACCAATATCAATAGTGGCAATAGTATCCAATAGTAGCCATTGTATTCGGAGGGTGACCTCGGAATACCAAACCAAATAGGAGGAGACCTCGGTAACCAATGGAGTAGCTAGCTCCCAGACTGTGAGGGGGTGTATTGCACACACGCACCGCATCACCAAAACATATCATATCATATCAAATGCAAATCAAATCAAATCAAATCTAGGATGCATCCATACGCCCCTGCAAATCAAATCATAGTGGCCAAACATATCTTTCTTGAGCTCATAATCATAAATCAAACAAAAGGGACGGTGTGGAACATCACTCAACCACACTAGAGTCATGCCATTGGTGCATCAATGACACGGCCATGTTACCTTCATGGCTAGGAAACAAATTTGGCTCGGGTATCAAACTGAAGGGTCAAAGCATAATCATATCATAAGGGCTCATATCAAAGGTTCAGAAGTCAAAGGTTCATATCAGGGGTTCCATAACATAAGTTCATAATCAGAGGTTCATATTCAAAGGTTCTTAATCAGAAGGTTCGTGCTCATAAGGTTCATAACCATAAGTTCATAATCAGAAGTTCATAATCATAACAAACGAATATCATAGCGAACAAAATCATATCAAAGGATCATATTAAAGGGAATCATAGCAAGGGTATCATAAGTGGAGTAAAGTCAAGGATCGAAAAGTCATGAGAAATCCCTACTGAAAAGGGATAGAATATCTGTACCTTAACGCCAATGATAGGAAAGCAAACGAATGAGTGAACACAAGGAAACAACGCCTCGTTTTCTTCAACGAATCTACATGGATTACGGTTCGTATAATACTTGTTAGCTCATTTACGTATTTATTGCTTATGTGAATCGTATTAATATCTTTAGAGTTTTTTTAAGCGTATTCTCATTTTTAGTAATGGACCGAAATAAAATACTTTAAGGTAATAATCGTTAATTAGCCAAACTTAAAGGTTACAATTAATGAATGGTAAAGTTGAAGGTTTAATATGATGGATAATCTATTTGTGGGCTTTATATGACAATTTATAAAAATTCAGGGTTTGCATGTGACACTTACCAATGATTAAAGTTCGAAATGTAAATAACTTAAACATATGTAAAATATACTCAAAATGGTCATATACAGATTTTAAGATATGCTTCATATTTCATTATTCATGTAAATGTTCGATCAATATTCAAGCTCGTTCGTGGTTCAAATGACTAATATTTACGACCAAATAATCATACTTTACGACTAAAACCCGACTCAACTATACCGACATGCTTTCAAAACTCCAAACGACCAATGCAAAAATCCAGCGATCACCCTTAAACTTACCCCACAAGACCATTCTTATACTATTTTCATTTGATAACCTTTTACTCTTTTGATATCGCCTACTTTTAGAAAGCAGTTTGTACCAAATTCTCTTTGAACTCCATTTGACCCACGCATGCACAAGACATACAAGCAACATAGCGACCTCATGACCCTATCATATGCATACATTTCGAGAATCGACCCATAACTCAAATAAGCTCAATCCTTTTTTCCCCGCATGTAGTTATCGTACATACATATACCATATTCATGTATAGAGATTTTAGATCCTACTTCTTATATTATTAGTATGCATGAGTATATGTTACATGTAAAATACTAACCAAGGACTTAAAAGTCACTCACGACCCCATCAAGTATTCTCAACATAAGACCTCATCCTAACATGACAAATGATAATTATAATTCCAGTTTTGAACAGATCCAACGCACACCTTGGTATACTCATTCAAATTTATTTAGGCGACACATTATGTTAGGTTCTTACTCGTAACTTATACGTACAACATAGTCTCATATGATGCATTTGAGGAAAACACGAAGACGATACAAAGGATCCAAACAGAAACAATATCTACTCATGCGCTTCATGATTTTATGATATGTATTTTATGCGACTAACTTTGGACCGATCCAAAAGTATTAACCCGGATTCATCATTTAACACGTATGTTCGATTAAATGTTTATGTCTTATATGAACAGAAAAAAAACACAAGGACGATAAAAGGGATACCTCAAAGACGAACGAAACGGAACACAAGAACCAAAAGGCAAAACCCGCTACAAGCCAACCTTTAAACCCACGACTAACACCCCCTACATTAGTCTCCTTCTTGCCTTGAGAAAATCTTTTGCTTGCTGTCTTTTGATCGAATGGAAGAAGAAACACAAGGTCTTGCCGTCATTGTTTGTAGGCTAGGGTTTTAGGGTTTTTTGAATTGTGAATTGGTAAGTAGTTAATGAGATTAACGTGGGATTGAATGGGGTGATATGTGCGTGACTTTGGCCGAGTATCAAGGGAATATTAACTTTCCAAATTTCAAATGTTATTTGTTTTATCATCCCATGCATGTGTGAATTATAAGATTTATAATTGAGATAAATGGGGAATATATTAGGGTGATTTTTGGCTGAGCATAGGAACCCACAAGACTAATTCAACTTTGGGTGGGCCTTTGTAATTTGAGTTATAATGTGTTGGTAACTTCCGTTTAATTTGGCCCATGCAACTCAAGTCGTGTGATATGTAGTAAAATGTAAGTGTGTGTCGATTCTTAATGTATGATACAAGTTACTTATTTATGAGCTAGGTTAGAAATGTATTTAATGAGATTCATGTACGATACGTATTTATAATTATTTGACTTGAGGGGTAAAATGGTCTTTTAACATGTTTACGATTTTTAGGGTTTTACAATTATAGTCCGTCTTGGACAATATTTTAGGGTTCTAATACCCTATTTTACATCGAGATAAGTTATTTATTCCTTGATTTCATTATGTCTTGATTGAATGTGTGTATGCTTGCATGTTTAACATGTCAGCTAATTTACTTGTGTGTTTGCTTAGATCTATGAAACCTAGTTATTGAATATTGATTGGTTGTCTCTTATCTTAATTGTAATTGGCTTAGGAGTGCTTAGAGCCATCGTTGTGAATTTAATGCTTGATTAATCTTTGTGAACATTAGTTTACAATTACTAGTGGAATTGTAGGCTAAAAATCCAAAGAAAACCTTAGTGGTAAGTTTATGAATCCTAGAGATTTCGTAGTCATTAACCTTAGGTAGCTTCAAAGAGTTAGTGATAAAAGCACGCCCTACGACCTTAGAAAACACAACGCGTTAAGAATAAGGACGTGACAGTTCAACCATTGATAAAAGATAACTAGGAAGTAATAGTATCTAGGTAGACACATCTTTAATCATCATACGAGCACACTTCAATAGACATAGACTACCCTTAGCTTAGATAATTAGAATAGTAGAGTAATCGGTGAAGTATCACCCCAAATCAAACCCGAGATCGTACCTTTTAAGTTTCTAAAAACATAAAAAGATAAAAATAATCTTCCTCAACCCCAACCTTAGCGTAGTAATTTCTCACTAGCATTCCTATTCCCTAGAGAAGCGATATCAATCCCGAGGCTTACCCTAATACTACACTACAACGATTATGTTCCTTGCCTAGGTGGTTGAAAAACTTGCTCGAAGAAAGGAAGTTTCCTTTGACCCCGACGCGTTGTACGCTTATCAAGTTTTCGGCGCATTGCCATTGGGAATATAATAGCTAGTTAGACTTCTATCTCGTTAGGTTCCTGTGCTTGATTCCTATCAAGTAAGCTTTTTTTTTTTCTCAATTTTAGCTTCCTCGTAGTCTATCCCCCTTCTTCGTGACCTTTGTTAGTAATCCCATCACTTTTCATCATGGAAGGTGATAACCCACCAAACAACAACCTACCATCAAACAAATACCTACCACTTGATCCAACCTTTGCCAACCAACTTCGAGCTCATATTGTTAGTGAAATTGGAGAGCTTAAGAAATTGAATAAGATAATAGAAAGTGCACTTGAGGAAGCCCTTAAGGAATCCACTAGTACTTTAGATAGTGATTCGACCTCAAGCGATTCGGAGGATAAATTAGAAGAAGGATATTATAAGGTGTTAGAAATTATGGAGGTAGTAATGAGGAGGAGGCCGGGGAGTATTTCGATTCGTGCCTAACGGGAGGAAACCACCTATCACTATAACGTAGTTAACTTCCGCGACCACCTTTCGAGCCTCGCATAAAGCGTGGTGACCTAAAAACATTAAGATACCGTGCATGATTGGGTACTCATATAGGGATCGGACTTACATAGACTATCGACACCCATGAACATAATGTCTAGGCTCTATTACAATTGGATCATGAGCGAAAAGTTAGGACCTATGAGAGACCCCTTTACCCTAAGAAAGTGAGTAACTATTTTGGGAGGTTAAAGGATTGCATGTCTTCGTGAGGTAACTTCACATAGGTGTGATTTCATGATCTTGGAAAATGTTAAGGGCATCATTGATGGGTTTTAGGAGATGTGATACTTGGGAGACCATTTATTGAGGAATATAAGATGGTTTATGATCAAGAGGAAGGAATAGCCAAGTTCTCAAACGGGACCGAGTGTGTTAAATATATAATGCCCTACAAAAATAAGAAGTTTGAGGGTATTGATGATCTAGATGTAGACAACATTCCGGCCTTTGAAGTAGATTGGGAGAACAAGGTTTACTACACCGCTTGTCTAGAGTTAGGCCCTAAATATATTCATGATGAGAGAAGAGTTAAGGAAATCGAATGGGCTTCTAAAATAATGGGAAAGTAGGGGCACGACTTCGATTCTAGCTACAAGACTCATAAATAAAGAAAAGCGCTTCGTGGGAGGCAACCCATGCTTAATTGTTTGCTTGTTTGTGTGTCATATCTTTTCATTGATTGTTTATTCTCATATTTGAATTTGTGAAAATGCTTTATTTTGTCTTTAACCTCGTCTTAATTACATATAAAGGTATTTTACAAAAAGGATAAGTGTAGGAAAGATTACACACATTTTTAAAAGAACGTGAACATGAGAATTACAATTCTTGAAAATGATATATATGTGTGTTTGTTAGAGTCAAATGCTTGTATCGAGTCATAATGGATGTTTTGCAGGAATTTTTCCAGATTCTAAAGATGTAATTTTTCAAGAATTTTTCGAAAAAGCCGCGAGACCGGTTTACATCGGGATAACTGTGGCGTCGAGATTGCAACTGTGACATCGGAGGAGCGAAACAACTTATATAACTTTCTCTCGTTTTATGTGCTACTTGCAAATTTTGGAATTTCTCAGGTCTTAATTTTCCAGAAAATCTGCAAACATCCATTCCACAAGCATTATATCCTAGTTTAGTAGAGTCATATATAGTTTTACCGCCGATTTTATGTGAAGGTTTCATCTGTTTTCTTAAGTGTGCAGGTTTTATTTATCAAGAAGAAGAAACATAGATTGGATGGAGCTTTTCACGCATACATTCTTCTTGGAGAAGAATTTAACCACTACTTCACACGGATCCTACCGAGCTAATCAGGGGAGTATTAGTTTCTTTCTCTTTTAATTACCTTCCGTTATTATAACTTTGATACTTTCGGGGAACATTGGGGACAATGTTCAGTTTAAGTGTAGGGAGGGAGAATAAAACGGGAACTTTGAAATTATGCTTATCCTTGATTATTTGTTATGTCCTATTTGATTTGTGTAATAAACCATGAGAAATATCGGTTAGGGTAATTTTAGCACCAAATTTAAAATTTTTCATGACTTTTAGGAGTGGGTCTTTAGTCTTAATAAAGCGTCTCATGGATAGGAAGTTATATGACTAGCACAAAAACCGTTACCACTCAAATTCCACCCTAAAAATTTGAGGTTCGCCCCTAGATTTTAGGAATTAAAGCATTCATCTTTAATGCTTGAGAGTGTACAGTAGTATAATAGATTCTAGAACTTGTTTTGTGATGCATCCGAGATTGCTAGTGAGACTACACTTGTGTAGTTAGGAATAACTAAATGATAAGAGGCATTAGGATAACCCTTGTTTGATACACCGTATTATAATTACTTCTTCCACATCGGTTGAGTAATTCCCCACACCCTGCGTTGTACTTATCTTTAGTACACGATACCCCTAGTTAACCCCTCGAGCCTATCCTTTTCGCGGTTCTCGTGATGTTTTGATTTTCCGAATATCAATGAAGAGCATTGTTTACAATCCACCCCAAATGTACATCAAATCGCCTTAGCCTACCTTGTATGCACTCACTTTTAGTGCATTATTGTTATCATACTAAACCCTTAGTTCAATTATCTAGTTACTTGCATGGTTGCTAAGTCGAGTCATATCCTTTGTATACAGTTTTGGGATGATTGGGACTCATGGGTAAAGTTAAATTTTATGGAATGACGGGAAAGAACGTTAAATTCAAATTCCCTTTATCTACGTAATAATGTACTCCAAGTGTTTTGATCTTTTCAATTCGGGTCAAATTAGTGTTAGAGTAATAAAAACTCAAGTGTAGGGATGTGCCTATAAATCCCTTATATTTTGATGTTATCGTAGAGGATGGTACTCATCTATAGTATACGATACCCCTAGTTAACCCCTCAGAGCCTATCTTTTCGCGGTTCTCGTGATGTTCCAGTTTCTGAAATATCAATGAAAGCATTGTTTACAATCCACCCCCAAAAGTTATACCCAAATCGCCTTAGCTCACCTTGTATGCACTCATCTTTAGTGCATTATTGTAACCATTTTTAAACCCTTAGTTCAATTATCTAGTTACTTTCATGGTTGCTAAGTGATAAGGATTTAAACGTACACTTTTAAGGGTCATTTAAATATAATCGCCCACTTATATATCCGTTCTTGCTTAATTTCGTTCCTTTTCACTTTTTAGGTATCTTGATGGCAAAATCTTGTAATGATGCTTATTTAGATGAAAAGGAGTGAATATGTGAAGAAAATGGCTAAAGTCAAGATCAAGACACTCAAGTCTTTGAAGTGCACCCGGCGGTGTCGAGAAACAAAGGCGACACCGTCCCTACTTTGTGACGACTCATGAGTGAAATTGCTATTTACTCTGACGGCGTCGAGCTTTGAAGAGTAGGGCGTCACGAAGATTTTTCCTCGGACAACTTAGATCCAGTTCGAGACGGCGTCGAAGTGAAGTCGACGGCGTCACAACCACAGCGTGACGCCGTCCCAAAGTTGACTTGGCCAAGACGAAACCCTAATGGCGGCGATCGGGCGTCACAATTAAAAGGTGAAGTCGTCGCGGTTGTAACTCTATATATAGAATTGAATTTTTAGACTTTTAGAGAGGTAGACTTGTGGAGTAAAACCTAAAAGCGATTATAGTCCGTCTTGGGATGTATTTTAGGGTTCTAATACCTATTTTACATCGAGATAAGTTATTTATTCCTTGATTTCATTATGTCTTCAATTGAATGTGTGTATGCTTGCATGTTTAACTACATGTCGGCTAATTTACTTGTGTGTTTGCTTAGATCTATGAAACCTAGTTATTGAATATTGATTGGTTGTCTCTTATCTTAATTCTAATTGGCTTAGGAGTGCTTAGAGCCATCGTTGTGAATTTAATGCTTGATTAATCTTTGTGAACATTAGTTTATAATTACTAGTGAAATTGTAGGCTAAAAATCCAAAGAAAACCTTAGTGGTAAGTTTATGAATCCTAGAGATTTCGTAGTCATTAACCTTAGGTAGCTTCAAAGAGTTAGGGATAAAAGCACACCCTACGACCTTAGAAAACACAACACGTTAAGAATAAGGACGTAACAATTCAACCATCGATAAAAGATAACTAGGGAGTAATAGTATCTAGGTAGACACATCTTTAATCATCATACGAGCACACTTCAATAGACATAGACTACCCTGTTGGAATCACTCCTAAATCATATTTCAAGTGTTTGTAAGCAACATGTAATAGTTAGCTTAATTAAGGCTTTTAAGTTAGTAATCAAGGTTAGGCTCATGTAGAAAGCCCATGAGCCTATCCAAAAGCCCAATAAGTAAAGGAAGGGATCTTGAGTGTTGCCCTAGCTCCTTCCCTATAAATACCTTGTAAACTCCCATTTGGGAGTTGGTTGTTCACTTTTCTATTTCACACTTATGCTTATCCTTTCCATATCATATTAACGTGTGTGTAAAGTGTTCATCATATCACTTCTTTCCTATTTCTTATATTGATGTTTGTGTTACAAACATGGTGACCTAACAGTGGTATCATTCGCCAAATAGTTGGGTGAACGATTTTGTTTTTGAAGTTTAAGTGTGTTACGCGTAAGGTTCGGTGTTCATATCTTCGAACACATCAAAAATTTAATTTTTTCACTTTAAAACTCAAGATTCTTGTACTTTAAACGTTATTTGGTGTTAAAGTTTCTGTTTTTGACAAAAAGTTTCAAACTTTACGTGTATTTCACTCGTTTTAAGCTTGGTTTTATTCGTGTAGACTGTTCTACCAGTAAGGTGAGAAAGTGTGTTGGATCATCAAGTTTCACACTTTTGTGTTATTTTGGTGATATTAAAGCTTTTTCATCATAAACATCAGGTTTCTAAACATCTTTGTGCTTAAAAATCAGTCTTGGTTAATTTTGGCAATTCCTACGCATAGCTAAACCCTAATCCTACGCATAAGCTTCTAAAGGTTTGCTCTTTAGTGCTATTGGTTTACTCAATGTTTTCTTGCTTGGATAAGCCTGAAAATACTTCGACTTTGGATATCTTTTACACTGGTAAAGTGTAAAGGATTTTTGGGCAAAAAACCTAGTTTTACGCCTAAGCAAAAAAACTTACGCGTAGAATCTTTACGCCTAAGCATTTTCTTACGCCTAAGCATTGTCTTACGCATAAGCAAATCTTACGCATAAGCATTCTACTTCTAAGCTTTTGGTTTACGCATAAGCTAAGGTCTCCTTAACCCTACGCGTAAGCTAATTCTACGCGTAAGCTCTCTTCTTACGCGTAAGTTGGTGTTTTTACGCATAAGGTACTTTCTTTGCCTAAGCTGGTTTTCTACGCATAAGGAATCTTCATCAATAAAGTTTCATTCGACTACAAAGATCCATCATCAACACAAGTTTCAAGATGTCTCAACCACCATACTCTAGCTACTTCCCTCATGTGTATCCTCAACAACAACAACAACAACAAATCCATCAACAACTACAACAACAACAACAACAACAACAACAACAACAACTTCAACAATAATTTTCTCAAGGAGCAATTCAACCACAAATGATTCAACCACCACCTAGTCTTCAAGAACAACCTTACACTAACTTTCACAATCAACATCCATCCAGGAATACTATGAAGGAACCGTCTTGGTTTGGAAAGATGTGTGAAGCTTTAATTAGCCAACAATCCATACATGAAGCTGGATCAATTGATAGACCTCCAATGCTCACTCCCGGAAACTATGATCAATGGGTGATAAGGTTCTTTAGGTTCTGTGATCTAAAGAAGCCACATGGAAAGTTCTTGAAGAAGGTTATCCCGGAAGGTCCATTTATGATGCCTACTATCAACATGCGGAGATCCAGCGCTAATCCACAAGAGATGATCTCACCAACGTTGTCGGTCTTAATGAACTTACTCGATCAACTTCTACACTTTGAAGCGATGAACTAGCAATGCAATACATCCTTTTGGGATTACCCAATCCGATACTTGAAGTGTTGATGCTCAAAAGACTGCTAAAGCAATGTGGGAGCATATTCATCTTCTTATGGAAGGCACAGAACTCAATCAAAAAGACATGGAATCCAAAATCTACTTGGCTTATGAACAGTTCATGATTGAACCCGGTGAGACATTAGAATCATATCATCATCGATTCTCAAACATCATCAATGACTTAGACAAATATAATATCATCATGCCAAGAATTGCTGTCAACACTAAGTTCCTGAGTAGTCTTGGTCCTGATTGGGAAAAGTATGTCATTTTCATCCGTGCGAAGAACCTTCATCATGCTACATACGGATTGTTGTACGACTATTTAAAGCCCCATCGTAGCGAGTTGACAAAGAAAGAGTTATCCATGGACTCCTGTCTCACCTCACTTCGGATAATCAACAATTAGCTTTGTGGGCTCAAGCTTGTTATCCTCGATTCCGACATTACAAAGCCGTCTTCACAAATCCTCCACAACCAATCGCAACAATTACACCATATGATCCGTCACGGCACCAATCTCAAGAAACTCAATTGGTTCCATACAACAACAACAATGATCAAGCACTACGGTGAATCTAATGAGGATACTGAAGCTTTCGATGCATTGCAACAAGGGTTTGTCATGATTGCTAGAGCCTTCGACCGATATCAAACAAATCCAACAATCGCATTCGTACCTCATCAAATACAAGGAATCAGACTGTTGTTAACAATGGACGTATTGAAGTTCAGAATCGTGGTAATATTCGTCAGATGGGCGGTGGTCAAGGGTTTAATTCAATGGGAAGGAATAACATGGGTGCCCCACAACAACAAAGGTTCAAGTGGTTGAGCAGGTAATGCTCGAGCAGGATTAATGGTCTTCGTTGTTATAAGCTGTAATGAGAAGGGTCATCTGGCTAATGCATGCCCTAAGCCGAGGACAAGAGGCGCTTTTCACAAAGAGGCTTTACTCTTAGCTCTAAAGGATGAAGTGGTGGAACTCTTACCAACAAGGAACAAAGCTTCATGGCAAATCTTGATTCAGATGATGACATGGAGGACTTGCGGGCTAATGCACATTGTGATGTTAATGGCTAACATGCAAGAACTCTACATGAGTGACACAGGCCCAGTGTATGACACTGACGACTTGTCTCAGGTATCGGATCATAACATTCTTATACATGATCTGATATCTCCGCCAACATCTTCATCCGACGAGGCTCAGAGTGTTCAACATGAGCCGTCTACATCTCATTCCGATGATAATCAAATAAATCCCGTAGTTATATTTGACGATGAAGATGACCTTATGGTTACTATTGATAATCAAGTTGACTCCGTGGTTATACTTGAGGATCTGAACAATGATCATGTTGATACTCACGTTGAACAAGCTGAACTTTCGTCTCATTTAGATCTTGTGCTCATGCCCTTACTTAAAGACCAAGAATCTCGATTGGAATTGTGCAAAAACATCAATAAGCAACTAAAAGACAAAAATGCACTGCTAACTAAAGATAATGAATGCTTAAAATTTCAACTCAACATTTTTCAAACACAAGAAAAATGTGAAAAAGGTTTTGAAGTCGCTTTTGCTAAATCTCACCAAAACGAAAATCATTGGAACAACGATCGTGATTTAGTTGCATCTAAGAATGTTTTTGTCTCATATAGGACAAGCGAAATATGATCATAAACAACAACTTAACGCTCTCACTTGAAACTCAAAAGCCAAGTCTCGAGTTGTTAACTTGTCAAAACAATTACGTGAGTACAAAAGCATTCAAAGAAACGAATAGATGACTATCTTGAAGAAATTGTCGACTTACAAAACAAAATCAAAGAGTTTCAAAATGTTGTTTATAAACATGGTGAGTCAATCACAACTATTCAAAATTTTACTTTTAAACCAAATCCAAATGGATATGGACCGAATCTTGTTGATTACAAACCTAAGTTTTCAAACAGAGCATTCAAGCCAAATCCTCAATTTTATAGTGCAGAACACAGAATTGATGATTCCATTATGACTGTTGTTGAATATAATCGCATGGAGGAATTTGATGCGTATGACGAGAGTCGATCAAAATGGAAAATGTTGTTTATAATAAACCATTTAACTATTCAAAAGTCATTACTTTCATCACATAACGGGATAATTCTAACACACCTTGGGTTCTCACACCTACTTCGAGTCTTCTAATGCGGGTCCTCTTTCCAATCGCACAAGTCAATGGTCCTTTACCTTCATTAAATGAAATAAAATCATTAGGCTGAACAATGTAAAGTTTTAAAATATTTTGAAACATTCATTTGGACATCAAACTTTTGGAGCGTGAAATTGAATTTCATTCGAAATAAAAGTTGAACATTTTCAATCGCTTTCTTGCGAGAACAAAAAGATATTCTTCAAAAGAATTTTACCTCATGTCCGAAATTTGAAAATTTGTGCAATATATTGGAAAGGATTTTCACAAGGAGCTTGGAATTATGAAAAGAGTTTTCGAACAAGCGAAACATCGATTTCAAATACAAAGCATAAAAAGAAAATGTTACTAAACGATGTTGATCGACTCTTGGAAGATGTTATCGTGGCCGATATCCATAATGTTGTGTTATTACATTACATTGCATATGCGGATTCTGTTGAGGATATCGATAATGTGTCTCAAATCAACTCTTTAAAAGTTGAAAATGAACGATTGTTAAACGAGCTTTCAAATGCAAAACGTCGTCTTCAATGGTGTCAAAAAGATTTTCAAAATCGTGAACTTGTTTTACAAAACAAAATCTTTTGATCAAAAAATAGAACATCTGGATGATGAAAACGTATCTTTGAAGTGTCAAATTTCAAAATATGAACAAGTGGTTTCAAAAGTTAAAAAGGAATATGGTGTCATATTTGATTTGCTAAAAAAGACTCGTCATGAAGCATCACAAGAACTTGATCACCATCTTGCATACACTAAACAAGTCCAAAACGTTTATGGAAACATTCGTTCTCAAAATCAAGATTTGTTACACACTATCCATGACTTAAATGATGAGTTGGGAAAACTTAAGCAAGATAGGGATAGTAACACAGAAGTAACTGCACCTAGACAGATTCAAATTGACTCTAGCACATCTAATGACAAACCACCAGAAACTAATGTGATTCCATCTACTGAAACAGGAATAGTTGCCTCTTTTCCCAACGCCTGCACTTCACAGCCTAGGAGCAATACAAGGAAGAATAGGAAGTTGCGACGTAAGAAAAGAACAATAAAGAATGCTGAAGTAGAAGAACACCTTAGGACTTGAATAAAACTCAAGTTGCACCCACTTTAGATATTGCGTCTGAAAAATGTAATAGAAAAAGTGATGTAACTGTTAGACATTGGATTTTATAATCACACAAACAATCACAAATATGGGCGTATAATTATATGGTTTTATAGAGAGAAAGTGGGATATTCTAGTAAGAGAAACTCATGGAAGGTTAGATTCCGAATGAACATCCAACCCTCTCCCTTGTAGGGAGAGGGCTATTTATACAAAGAATCACGCCCTCCTTGGGCTGTGGATCAGGAATACAATGGGTAAAGACCCGACCTTCCTCCACGGTGTTGCACTAAACTAAAATATGCTAATAACTAACTAATAAACTCACAAATAATGTAACACACGATATATCTACGAGCTAACTTATGCTAGATAATATTTGGGGTGACCGATACTTCAGTTATGGAATTTACAATTCCTAACAATCTCCCCCTAAGGGAGGTCACCCCATGTTTTACATTTTCATCCTAGCATTCTATTAAATCTTGGTCTTGAGCTCGTAGACTTCACTTCATCAAAATATTCAACTTTTGTGCTTTCATGGTGAAATTATCATAATCCAACTATAATGTACATTTAGTGGAGGTTATAGAGGCGATCCACACTATGATGACCTTTGAGCTTCATATGAGATCATCGACCACGATTGATCTCGACATCACTCATTGTTGTGTTGCCCGTGACATGATGTAGTGACAATTGGACCGACATGCTCACATTACGGATCATGAAATCTTCTCATCGAGTAGCGGAAGCTTTAGTTAATTCATGATATTTTCGGTATAATGAAGCATGGGTGAAAATATCGCGTCATTGATGTACCAATCATGATATCTTTGAAATGAATGTGTTGTGTGAGCATGCGGCTATGGATTGACCTCTCCATTTCGATCATTTTGCAAATGTCTACGTGTACACGCATATGTGATTAGCAATAAAGCGCACGAAAGTTTCTTTGATCACTTCGTTGAATTGAGGTACGACCCACGGTTCCCGTTGATCAATACAAGTAGTGCCTATGATTAGGTATAATTCGAAGAATCTCCTTGACGGGGTTTCACAATTGTTCTAGCTGTTCTCAAACCGAACATCTCAAAGAAAACAACACGGGTGAGTGAACCAAATAATTTGAGATTCCCGATTGATAAAAGATATTTGAAAAAGCGATTGATCTTGCTTAATAAATTGTTTTGCAATACAACGAAAGTTTTAAGGAAAATCAATTATCAATCATAAACACCTTTTAGTTTTGAAATATCATTACACAGTTGATGTGCTAGAAAATAATTTTAAGCACACCGACCGGTTTTCAAAGGTATCCGTCAATCCATAACTGAACCGAGATTGATTCATAATTTCAATCGCCCCATTGTTTTACATTCGGTTGTCACATGGTTGATCTATTGGATAGATCTCACATGCCACCTACCAAGAGCTTGTTTGATGTTGGCTCTAGAAGGTTTTCCATCGTCATTGTGAATATGTTTACATATCACTCAGATGTTCTGGCATTACCACAAGGATAATGAGAAGGACTCATAAAATATAATCTCTTTCCACATTGTGTGAAACAAAGAGTCTTCCTTGATAGTGTCCTAAAGAGATTTATTTGATGATCTCGTGGCTCTAGACTCAATAGTGCACATTTGGTTTCCTATATCGGAGACTAGGGAGAGGGTCTCCTTCTTAAATATCAACAAACTCTAAGAGAAAGTCGATAGATTATGTCGGTTCCTCGTGAAAATGAAACAAGTCCTTTTAAGAGGAACTTGAGTAGCTTGGGAAGTTGTAGTGCAGTGCATCCTTTGGGTCCATGACGTCTTGTCTTCAATACCGGTGTTACCTTAGTAACCACCGGTAGCATATGTATTGAACCCGGTTACTGCCCTAAGGTTGAATTATTGGAGGGCTATTTCTTTTCACCCTTCTCACATTTAATTCTTTTTCATTCTTCAACCCCTTCAGTGCTTACCGTGACTTCATTACTAGATCCTTGTTGGGTTTATTCCAGTTCTAGCTCTGTCTCAGTCCGCACTCTTCCCATATCTCACTTTTCTCCTTTTTTTTCATCATACCTAAGGACTCTGCACTATCTAGTGGATTGTCCCTGGGTAGATCCCTCTGGCTCTGGCGGGATTGTGGGAACGAATACCTAACCTCACCAACCTTATAACTCCATACATAAAGTAAAATGGTCGGTCTTTTGGTACAGTTCATTTTTCCGAGAAACCAATTGAACAATCATATGAAAATCAATCAAGGTACTTATGATATAGTATCAAAGCATTTTGTACCTTAATTATTTTGATCATTTATAAATGCTCCCCCTCAACATGTGCATATGATTTTGAAATTGTTTAGCACATGGAGACAAGATTTCTTTTGAAATAAATTCTTGATCA
Organism: Chrysanthemum lavandulifolium; assembly: GCA_022545495.1. Taxonomy (NCBI): domain Eukaryota; kingdom Viridiplantae; phylum Streptophyta; class Magnoliopsida; order Asterales; family Asteraceae; genus Chrysanthemum; species Chrysanthemum lavandulifolium. The sequence goes on from CM040239.1 coordinate 174,372,699, forward strand.
CAATTTCCATGGAAAAAGCCATTTGATTTTCTTTGGTAAATTCTCCCCCTCAATAAGTGCATAGGATATTTGAAATCATTTTATCACATAGAGGAAAGAGATCTTTTGAAATACAACCACGATTACCAAATATTTAGAAACCATTTAACATACAATCAAGGTACATTATGTTAAGACATGGAAATCTTTGTACCTTGAAGGTTTGTATTTGTTTTGAAATGCTCCCCCTTAATATATGCTTGAGATTCAAAAGAGTTTAGCACATATTAGAGAGCAAGATGCACTTTGAGACAAAAATGGTCATCTTTATCATCTTTCATATTTATATCACATTTTCTCCCCCGATCAAAAATTTCAAATCCTTTGAGATTTTAGATCTCTAGTGATTTAAATATGTATGAAATAAAACATTAGTTGAAGAAAAATGTGTCCGGTTTTATATGATCTGAAGTGGACAACACTGAAGTTCCCTTTTTAGATAAAAAGGGAAACCACAATACATAAACTATCACTACTACATACATTATAGTTGTTCATAATACATACACCACATTTTACACATCAAATATAAAACAGCTTATAGTAACCTTCACGAAGTCTACCACCCACAAAACTTTCAAGGCTGCAATAAATCATTCTAGTCTTTAATCTTCGTCCGATTGCATCAATGAAATCTTCACATATCTTCAAGTTGTTCAGACCAGAATCTTGTTTTGTTCCACGACTTCAGATCAAGTCTGATTTCCTTCACTCTAGAGTTCAATTCTTCTTCGACCATCTTGAGAGTTCCATCACTGAACTTGAAAAGCTCGCATGATCTCATTAGCATAGGTGACCCGTATCATCGGTAAAGATGATGGCTCTAGGGTGTCAATCACTTTATATTCGTGATGAAATTCAAGTCCCGAGGCTTCCATTGCGGTCTTGTTAGGTTGACCCGAGTCGGTAGCTTTCCATTCCAAGTGAAAATCCCAAATCTTTGTAGAATGACCAAGCCTCGATCCGTAGATTGACAACACCAGAGAGCCTTCTTTTCACGAGCGGGTAGATGGTCAAGGTGTCCTTGGAGGTTTAGAAGATAAAGATCTTCAAAGTCATGCGTGCAGATGTTGAAGTCGTTTTCTTCTATAACATGATCTTTCGGTCACTCTTCTAAGAACGATCTTCTTGAGATAATCATAGGCGTAGATAGGGAAGATCTCTATCTCGACAACACTAAGAATTCATGACTTGGATCGAGCGACTTTGCGACTCTTTTAGCAACATGTACATCAATGTAGAATTTCTTCTTCTTGAACCACCAATGAGAAATGCCGTATGAGGCAACGATGTCATACTCTTGTTCTTTATCTGCCCAGAATTGATCCGAAACCATTTGTTCAAGACCCTGATCAGTGTAGGTAGCAGCTTTCATCTTCGAAATCGATAAAGCTGGTCTTCTTTCAGTATTACGAGCACAAAGATAGTCCAGGTCATGGTTGAAGAAGACCTCTGATTGAATAGTCATTTGACCAGGTTCACTACCAAGAGGAAGAGGCTTGTTTACATTGAAGTGACTGATCTCCTCACTGACTTGATCGTTAAGCATCTTGTGACATTCTTCCATCTGGTATTGAAGCTGATTGGCATCTGAGTGGAAGACCTTGACGATTTCAAAAGCTGGTCCTTCAAGATCCTTCGGAGTGATAGATGAAATTTTCTTCTTTTCACAAAACCACTTGATAAAGCTGCCCATATCTCCTGTGATTTGAAGGAGAGAATCTTCAGCTGGGGCTTCATAGTTGGCAGTTATTGTTGAAGCCCAGTTGTTGTCAGGGATCATTGTGTCAGACTCTGGAATGGACCATGAAGGTTCTGGAGTTTGAGGTCTCTCTTCGGTGAGCTAGCTTTGAATTGTATCTTTTGAAGGTGTAACTCTAGAGGTATTAGAGCATTCACCTGACACGTATGCATCAAACCAATCATCTTCAGATGGCTTGGAGATATGTTTGGTGGATGCATCATCATCATCGGATTCTGACTCTGCCATGACATACGATTCTTCATGAAGCACCTGATCTTCTAGAGTAAACGAGAATGTGGGTGTGAACCTTGAATCAACGGTGGTCCAAACAGCAGACTTCTTTTGAGTTCCCCGATCACCGGATGAAGTGGGTGATTTGAAGGTTTGGTGGTGATGATGGTGGTTGTGGTGTAGGTGTAGAGGTTGTGTCAGAAGCTCCACCAGTACCGGATGTTCCAGCTCCACCTGTTGGAGGAGGTGGAGGAGGAGGAGGAGATATGGGACCTTTATGTAAAGATTCCAACACTGAAGTCCTCCTTTTCCTTTTAGCCTCCCTTTCTCGAATATCCTCCAGAAACTATAGATGATTATCGTGTTTAATTGATTCTTCAAGTGCATCATAAAGCTTCTTGTGAACTGCATCCTAATGCTCATTAATAAAACAGCTCTCACATCAGCAATGGGCAAGTCCTTGAATCGTTGAAGCAGTGGAGCCTGCATTGCACATTCAACAGCATCTTTTACCTCTCCCTCAATTGCATCTGCAACACCTTGATCGAAGTTAAGATTCTCTAACTTGTAGACACGTTGCTCGAGGGCGTTGACAGATTTAGGCAGTTGCCTCTAAAGAGCTTCAATTCGTTTTACTACTTTGTCGAGCAATTGATCTGATGTAAGTATTTGTGGTGGTGAAGCTGGTGGAGTTTCCGTGTGAGAATCGTAACCTTTGGTTCAAGTGACGGATCTTTAGCGAGGATCGGTGGTGGATGTTTGGTTATAAAGCGGTCTGAGACATTGGTGGGATGGTTGATGTGTCTTCTTTGGATCTTGACCGTGTACATGGACTCGACTTCTTTTTCATCATTAGGCTTATGAGTCTCGGTGTCTAAGGTTTGTCATTTAAAAGCGATCACCGAATGAGAAATCGGCATCCAGTTCTTAAGTGAGGAAAGGAACCCAGATGCGAGTTAGGTTCCTCCATATGCCCGGTTTCATTAGATCTTGACTCAAGGTTCTCCGTGAGTCTTTCGCATCTCTTCATCATCATTACGATCAGTTGGGTATCACTTGATGCGGAGTTTCTTCTTGTGTTTGGATACCTCCTTTTCCATTCCGAGCTTGTTCTTGAGTGAAGATGTCTCTTTGCTTCTTTTCTTGACTCAAATTGTGTTGTAGTTCTTGATGGTGAAGAGGAGATAGTTAGAAGCATGTGAGTGGCTTGTTCAAACGCGCAAAATCCTTTCCCTTTGTCTTGAGTGATTGAGGTTGTTTGACTTGGCATTGGCTCAGGTTCTCTTAACACAACACCTCCAACTGGTGGTCTCATGTTCAAGCTTTCAAGGCTTTGTCTAATCCCTTGTTGCAAATTAGCATCGTCTTCATCGACCAATTGAGTGTCACCCTTTGGTGTCTCGGTTCCCCAAACAATTTCCTTTTCCGCATCATTCTTTCTCTTTTTCTGCTTTTTTGAAGAAGTGTCGGTGGGATGTGATGCATCACGTCTCTTCTTGGGAAGGGCGCATATGAGGTCTTTGTCTTTGAAGTAGACTTTGTAGCTTTGGGTTGTGATGGAATGGGAGAGTCATCAACATTGGATCTGGATGCTCTTTTCTTGTATAATTTGAAGTGGTCAGTCTTCTTAATAAATGGATGAGAAGAACATCGAATTGGCAATCCAAAGATCTCTTTATTGACACCTCTAGCAATATACTTGAGGTTACCGAACAAATTCATCCTTAGCATTATGGAGGTGATTCACTCCTAGGATTGAAGTTATGAGTCATTGCAAGTCTTGGATGACAAGCTTCGTGAATCTGATGCTAGGAATCACAAGTTTGTGTACTTTCTTTCTTCCTTGAGCTTGATTCTGAACATTTGTTCTATCAGTGATGAATGTATGCATTGACAACGAGAATTCTTCCCAAATATGTTTCGAGACATTAATGTTCACCCCATTGACGAGACCCCATAGGATTTGCAGAATAGGAATCCTTACTTTATCGAACCCTGAGGTTTTTCCCGATAAGCATAAGTTGAGAACAGTTGTCATGGCTCTCCAAGGTTGATACATGTGTCCGGTAATGATATCGAGGCCCTTGTTATGCCAACTTGATAACCCAAACCAATTAGAAAGACTATTAGCTCTTCCGCACTAGGTGGAGGCGATTGTTTGGTAGGGTCACATGGTGTGATTCCTAGGGCCTTCTTGAGAATGTCGGATGTGATTTCAAATTGCTTATCATCAAGCTTGCGAGGAATAAGTGGTAGTGATCTTGTCCCAGTGATGGTGTTCCAAAATTGTTGTAGGTAAATGGAAGGATCGTGCATTGTTTGGTTAGGGCACTAAAGAAGTTAGTGTTTTAAGAATTTCAATAGCCACCTTGAAGATTGGATTTTGTTGAATCCTTTCCATGCCCACATAACAGTTACTTTTCCCAATCTCTACCCATTTGTCTTCTGGAAGAATTTCATTATCTGTCAGAACAATGGATGGAGTAGAGGTAACAAGATTCTCAGATGAAGTTGTATTAGCCATTTAAGATTCTGTAGAAACACACAGACAAAACCCGTGTTCGAGAGCATGTTAGATAAGACATGGTTAGCTGAACAACTTTTAATGTAACCTCATGAACCAAGAACAACGAGTAGCATACATGACAGATTACCAATAAACAGATTGAAATGCTTTGGAAATAGATTAAGTAGTTTTAGTAATTTTCAAAGTAACATATCATTTTGACAACGTTTTCAAGAGATAAGTTGTTTTGAGTCAAAATTGTTAAGAACAAAGTTGCTATAATAGGATTTCATGAGACAAGTTGCAATTATGAAAGTGTTTTAACAAGTTTGCTAAAAGAAATTTGTCAGAACAAGTCGCTAACATGAAGTTATTACAGCAAGTTGCTTTAACCAATTTAACAAAACAAGTAGCTACAGGAAAAATAGTGACAAGTCGCCATTGTGAAAACAGTATACCAAGTCGCTAACTTGTCAAAAAAAGATGCTATAAGAAAATTACTCAACAAGTCGCCTTTATGAAAACGTTTAATAAGTCGCTAACTTGTCAAGACAAGTCGCTATCAGAAGTTACAAGGCTAAGTCGCTACAAATCATATCACCAAGTCGCTAGCAAGAATGTATTAAAATATCACAACTCGCCATGAGGAATCTATGAACCAACTCGCTACCAAGAACATTGTGTTTATTAGGTAAGTTGCTACCAAGAACACGACCTATCATACGCATAACACCTCAATCCAATCAACATATGTAACCATTATAGTAACACAATCAAACCGCTACAATGAACAAATACAATCACCCCACAAATACAAGCAAAATCAGAAACACAACCCAAACGAACCACATACGAATAATACAACAAATCGCTCAAAGACCCATTAATACATACAACTGCAAAAACACATCTATCCTAATGAACCCAAACAACACCTACTCCATTAATACATATATCAAGTGATTCATTAAACGAATTCATTAACAAACCTAAACGAAGGGGTCAATTTGCCGAGGATCGGTGAGCGATGGAATCATTAATATAACCGAGTTAGGGGAGGTATATAATCTACATGATATGAATCAAAACGTTGAGATTGTCTTACCACAAGCAAGTCGCTAGTAGGAAATGGTCACGAGAGAGAGAAAACTTTTGTGTTTTTGAAAATATGTAATCATAAATCAAGTCACTATGTTTTAAGAATGGATTTTCAAGTTTAAAAAGTTTACACTTTCAGTCCCTGTACTTGTGTTGAAAAGGCAACTCGCTAGTAAAGATAAAGGCCAAGTCGCTACCCCCTTAGAAAAGCAAGTCGCTATCTATGATTAAAGCAAGTCGCTATCTATCTAAGTTTGTGCTATTGACATGACAAGTACCAAAGGTGACACAACATAGAAAAGCTATCTAACACAAAGGGCATAACAAAACATGACATAAACATGCATGAGCACACAATACATATCAAACAATGATGCAAAGTGAAACAGAGATAACTTGAAATATTCTCCCCCTCAATCAATGTCAACAATGAACATTGATTGAATTCAAACCCCTCGTTATAAAACAAGAGTATATCTTTTGTTCGAACTTCATCTATAGACCCGTGTCATTATTGAATGACATTTCTAGGACTGTAGATGTTATCGATTACAAGAGATACATCTTTTATCAGATTGTGAGTAAAGATTAAATTAATAATAACAAAAATGATTTTGATTTAAAGAAAAAAATGAACATAATGTCACAACATCACATCATACCAACACTACAAAGGAAGAGTCAGAGATTTATGGTAGCTGATGATCTCAAAGCTGGCTCAAAACTCATTATCACGTGGATCAGTTGAAGACCTCCACTTTGATTAATTAAACATGCAAAAATGAAGAATCAATGACTACGAGCTACTGAGCAAAGAATAGGAACAAGAATCCAAGAACAATCTTAATGTAATATCTGTTTGTATTCAATGAAGTTTGAGGTGACCTCCCTTAGGGGGAGATTGTTAGGATTTAGTAAATCCAGTTATTAAAGTGTCGGTCACCTCAAGTATATGTAATCATTAGAAAGCTCGTAGTCGTAGTTATTTAATGTTAAGTAGTATTTAGTTAAGTAACACCATGGAGAACGGACGGGTCTTTACCCACTGTATGCCTAATCCACAGCCCGTAGGAGGAGATTTGTGTAAGACTATAAATACTCTCTACCTCCCAAGGTAGAGAGTTGGAGCTCATAATAAGATTTTCACTTTTTTTGTTTTTTTTTGTTTTTTTTGAAAACAAATTTGTACACTGATTCATGAGAACGAGTCCTGATTCAAGTCGAACAGGAGTCAAAGTACGAGGTACATCAATTCTGACAAGCTACAATTCCTGAGTGAGCAATCTTCATTTCTGATGGAAACCAAGTCATGATGTTCATGATTGAATTGAGCATTGTACCTGAAAAAGACTGAGGACACTTTGCACTAGAAGCACATGTAGTATTGCAAATAGATGAGTTTGTGACATGAGTAACTTCACTATTGGGTGTTGCACATTTTAATCTAGGTGTGTCATTAATAGAAATCCCTTTAGGTTCAATATTCTTGAAGAGTTTTCCTGTGGGCATCCACTTAAGGCAAGATCTAGGTATGTAAGTCCGTTTGGATCCTGAAAACTTAAATAATCTACCAGTTGGAATCCATTTGAAACAACTGCTAGTAGATTTGTATGTAGCCACTTCCCTGTTTTGAATATTGGTTCTTTTATAATTAGTTTGTTTCTTAGGGGATTAATCAGTCATTTGATGCTTCTTATAAGAACTAGATGAACTCCTAATATTCATGATCTTAGGGCTTGAACATTAATTTGGGATTGTTATTCATCATATCGGAATGAAATAGTGAAGTGGTGGTTTTGACAAAGCAAGATTCGCATCAACTTGGGAGGCAAGCTTAGATTTCGATGGTTTAAATCTTTCGGTTCTAAAAGCATTGGTGCCTCGCCTCGCACTGATGCGTTTTGAGTTATTCGATTATAATTGGCTTCCCAAGGTTGATGGTTTTGCAAACTTAGTGTTCACCCTATTTCCAATAGATTTCCTAAGCTCATTTTTAAGGCAACAATAGTGAAGCTCTTATCACGAATTTGGGCTTTGAGGGCATCAATGTCGCCAACAAGGAGTTAGTTTGATCAATCAACTTTGAATTGTTCTCTAATAAGTTCTTTCTTAAGGACTCATTTTCCTTAATAGGTTGGACACACATAGAGCGAATTCATCATTCCTAGATTTAAGCGTATCACTCACCTCATGGTTAGGATTGTTCATCCCTATATTACATTTCTTATGCGGATCGAGAGTTCTAATTTGATTGCATATGGTTGAATCTGTGTCACGAATACGGGTTTTAAGTGGTTAATTTCAAAAATTCTCAAATTCGGGAATTCGGATTTATGCAAGTTTTGTAGCAAGAAAACTTTCTTCTCTTTGTTGTATTGCAATTTCAAGGAAATACAATGTTTTCAAGAATTGAGTATTTGTTTGAAAGTTCATCATAAATCTCTTTTCAACCATGTCATTTGTTTTAAAATTTTTAGATTCAGGCTTAACCAAGAAACATTTATCAATATCATAATCATAGTTAGAATCAAATTGATCGGTACATTATTAAATGCATTATGTTGATCGATTAAGGATACCTCATCACATGACACCGTTCATTTCTTTGGAATGGCATGTAATTACCTCATGCATGCAGGAGGTACTTGAAATGCTAAGCTGTTTCAAGCTTTTACGACTCAGTCTTTGTATTGATACATATGGTTTCATAATCCTTTGTTGTATCTGATATTCTGCATTCAGCATCATTCGTTCTTTCAACTGATCCATTACCTGATTTATCACAACTTTCACTTAATTTATTTTGACACCCATTCAACACATTCAACTTATCATTCTTTTGAGCAGCTTCCTTAATGTACATTTCCACATTATCCATAAGTTGGATAAATGTGTTGATGAACTCATGAATTTCCATTCCAGTATGTTTCTTGAATGAAATTCCAGTCACTTGTTGATCAAAGTCTCGGAATATTCCCCATTGATAAATGGTGAAATTGGTTGTAGATTACTTGAAGTGCAGCACTAGGGTCATCCGTTAATACCTTCTTTTGGTAATTTGAAGCTTGCTTGTTCTAAGTTCAAAGAACACAGTTCTTGTCAATGTGGATAAGTCATGTCGGAAGAGAGCACCGCATGTTCGATCCCTAGTTGTGGATAATGATTGTGTGAGGTCTTGGTGAAGTAGTTGAAAGGACTCAATGTTGCATTCCATTTCCCTTGCATCATGTGTCATTAATAAGTGTGATTCATTGATATTTGACTCGAGAATGTGAAGTGTTTTGATCATAATTTCTTTGAATCGATCATGGTTAAACATTACGAATAGCGAGCAGTTTCATTGTTACGTGAGGTATGTCATTGTGTTGATGGATATTAGGCACAAGTAACTTGCATTAATTCACCAAATTGCTAAATACCTTGAAGACAAGTCGCTACTTACCCAAGTCGCTAGGTACTCGAGTTGCTATAAACCTTAGAAACAAGTCGCTAAGCGGACAAGTCGTTAAAGAACAACTAAGCTAAGTATCAAGTCGCTAAGAACAACTCGCTAAGTTACCAACTCGCTACTTACAAGTCGCTATGAATCAAGTCGCTGAACACAAGTCGCTCTGACGCAAATCGCTAAGTAGACAAGTCGCTACTAGAATAAATCGCCAAGAACTATAAAGCCAAGTCGCTAGAAATAATAGAAACAAGTCGCTAACCCAACCAAGTCGCTAGCCAAAGTAGAACCTCCACTAACTTGTACTGTTTGTCAGCTTGTCTCAATAGACAAGTTGCTAAGATCAAGTCGCTACGACTTAAACTACAACTCGCTGGAAATTACTAAAGCAAGTCGCTACAAAGAAAAACACACCGAGACTCAAGTCGCTAAGATGAAAAACTTCAAAACCACACTTTTCAATCCAAAACACGCCCAACCACAGTGATTCAAGCTTTCCAAATCAAACCCCAAGCACTTACAATGATTCTAAACACAAAAGTACACTCAAAATTTAAACTTTAACACAAGAAATGATCTAAATGATGCCAAAACCACTAAACTTTTTCAAACCCAAAAACTATATAAAACCACTAGAAATCCAAGGATATGTAAGAGAGATGATCAAACCATGGCTCTTGATACCAATTGTTAGACATTGGATTTCACAATAACACAAACAATCACAAATATGGGCGTATAATTATATGGTTTTATAGAGAGAAAGTGGGATATTCTAGTAAGAAAACTCATGGAAGGTTAGATTCCAAATGAACATCCAACCCTCTCCCTTGTGGGGAGAGGGATATTCTCTAAAAAGCACGCCTCTTTCGGGTGTGGATCGAGCATACAATGGGTAAAGACCCGACCTTCCTCCACGGTGTTGCACTAAACTAAACTATGCTAATAACTAACTAATAAACTCACAAATAATGTAACATACGATATGTCTACGAGCTAACTTATGCTAGATAATATTTGGGGTGACCCACACTTCACTTATGGAATTTCCAATTCCTAACAGTAACGAATGCTAAATATTTAAGTACTTTAAATGTTATGTTTGAAGCTTCTTGTGTTGGTTGTCATAAAAGCATGTTTTCTGGTTGTCATGATAAATGTGTTGCTAAGGCTATCTTATCTCGTACGCAGAATAATAGAACACGGAATACCTCTAGGCCAACTAATGCTTCTAAGTATGTGCTAGGTAAACCACCTTCTAGTGTTCCGGCTACGATTATTGATGTACCCAAAGTAACCCCTTCACCTCCTAGGAAGAACTTATCACCTAGTGCATTTACTAAGGCCAAAGCTAAGACTAGTTGGAGATGGCAGGAATGGTTACATAATACACTTGGATTTACATGGATACCTAAAATCATAAACATGTATGTTTCAACTATAAGCGCCTTGAACCTCTAACTCTTGGGTTCCACATCTACTTCTATTCCATCCGTGTAAATGCATGTTTAATGTAGGTGATCTGAGATCATCCTCGGGTTATTGATAGCGGATGTTCCGACACATGTGAGCAATCTTAAGCTGTTATCAAATTTTGTTTCAAAATTCATTGGCTTTGTCGCGATTCGGAATGATCACTTGGCGGCTATCATGGGCTTGAAGATTACATCAATGGGAACATCGAAATTAGCGAGTTTATTATGTGGAAGGCCTCGGTCACAATCTCTTTTCAGTGGGTCAATTTTGTGATGGTGATTTGGAACGATGAGCTTACAGAAATGGCTTCTGAGCATAACAGATTGGAACCCGTATATAACCATCTAAACTTCCCTCAAGCCACATCATCAGCTGAACCTAGTTTACAAATTACTCGTCGTCAAATGGAACAACTATTTGCTCCTCTGTTTAGTGATGACATTGATGAACGTGCTCCAGATGTATCAAATGTTTCCATTGCTCAACCCGATCATAATCCAATACCGATACACTGCTACAACAACTACGTTGAGGAAGCACCACCATTGATTCTACAACAACGATCGAACAAACGCATTCAATGACCTGAAGCGGTGATGATCTTACGAACAATGGCGTACCCCACTGCAGTTATGATTCAAATGCTTTCTTTAACCCTTTTGAAAATGCTTACGCTACTTACGATGTTGCGGAATCATCTACAAGTCATTTGAATCCTCCTAACTGCTTAATGTATATCAACATCAACCCTTCACACATCGTTGGACTAAAGACCATCCTCTTGTGAATATCATTGGAAACCCGAATCAACCAACGTAACTAGACAACGCCTTGATCGACGGTGAACATTGCATTTATGCACTTACCGTTTGTAATCGAACCCAAAACATTAAAGAAGCAATGACTTATGACAACTGGATTGAATCCATGCAAGAAGAACTTAATCGGTTTAAACGTCTTGAAGTATGGGAATTGGTTCAAAACCAACAGGGTCTATGTTATTGGTGCGAAATGGATTTGGAAAAACAAGTTAGATCTTGTGATGCGGTTATCGAAATAAGTCACGTCGGTGGCTAAGGGTTATAGACAAGAAGAGGGATTGATTTGAGGAATCCTTCGCTCGGTTACTAGACTTGAGGTTGTACGGATTTTTACGGCATTTGCGGCTCACATGAACATCACGGTCTTTCAGATGGATGTTAAAATCGCTTTTCTGAATGGTAAACTGAAGGAAAAGGTCTATGTTAGTCAGCCAGAAGGATTTGTTGATCCAGAGTTCCCTAATCACGTCTACAAACTGAACAAGTCTCTCTATGGTCTCAAACAAGCTCCTTGGGCGTGGTATGATAAGTTATCATCATTTCTCATTGCCAATAATTTCATTAAAGGTTCGGTCGACCCTACACTATTCATACAATATCACGGGGCACACATTTTAATCGTTCAAATTTATGTGGATGACATCATTTTTGGGTCAACACATCTAAAGTACTCAAACGCTTTTTCAAAACTTATGAAAAACATTTTGAAATGTCCATGATGGGTGAACTTACGTTCTTTCTAGGGCGCAAGTTCATCAATCATCCGTGGTATTTTCTTGAGTCAATCCAAATATGCCCTTGAAATTTTAAACAAACATGGAATGCAAACACGTGATACCTATGCCACACCAATGGCACATACCATGGCTGGATCTTTGATGTGCATGGGAAATTGGTTGACCTACAAAATACCAAGTATTATTGGGTCTCTCATGTATCTAACGACCCGATGGGCTCCGACATTGTATTTGTTGTATATCTTTGCTCCGTTATCGGTCGAGACCAATGAAACTCACCTCTACGAGGCTAAAAGAAACCTCCGATACATCAAGGGAACCATTAACTTGGGACTCTAGTATCCGAAGGATTCGGTTTTGAACTAATAGCTTTTGAATGACGATCACGCAGTTGCTTAGATTCTCGGAAAAGCACTTCAGAGCTCTACAATTTCTTGGTGATAAAGCGGTATCATGGCAATCAAAGAAGCGAGGATTGTACATCGTTTTCCTCAACGAGCGGAATATGTAGCCATGTCGCGTGTTGTACTCAAGTCATTTGGATGAGAACACAACTCAAAGACTATGGTTACGTATTTGACACAATCCCGATGTCTTTGCGACAATCGAAGTGCTATTACGATCTCGTGCAACTCTGTTCAACATTCAAAGTCCAAGCATATCGATCTTGATATCATTTCATCAAGGAGCATGTGGAAAGGGTGCCGTTGAATTATACTTTGTGGGTCTTGAATACCAAGCGGCGGATCTTCTCACCAAAGCCTTGGCTCCTGCTAGGTTTCTTGAGTTGGTCCACGGATTGGTATGCGGTGTTTGACTCGGAGGAGCTGGATGAACTTTTAAAACAATCTTAAAACCGATCAAACACCAAAACCTCTTTTGTAAATATTTTCAAAACAAAATACAAAAATATAAAATCTGATAAAATTCAAAAATATTCTCCTATCTAATTTCTTTCAAACATGGGAAGTACAAATCTTCCGTCAACACTTTTCTCTTTTAAAATTCAGTATTTTTTCGGTCAAGTGTTGAGGGGGAGAAAGTAAATATTCTTCTGATTCATAAAACCTTGTACTTGCATGTTACCTTATTCCGGTTGTTTCTTTGTTAATGGTGGTCACATTTCTGGTTTATTGACACTCCCCGAACTCAAATTTATAAAATTTCATTATTTCTTAAGTCGAGGGGGAGTGTCATTAAGTTTCTTTCCAAATACTTAACTTCATACGTAACCAAAGTGGAACTTATGGGCTGTGGATGAAAATGGTTAAGGTGGAGGGACCAATGTTGTCAAAAGCTCAAAGTATTTTTTAACAAAACCCTTCACCAAACTTATCAAACTCATTTATTTCTATCATTAAATTTTCTCAACTACCTAATCAACGCATAAGATTCAATCTACCAATCCGTGCTTTAAACTCGTGATTTGTAAGTGGTTATATGATCTTAATGTGTTTACAAACATAGGTTTTTAAATTCATAAACATCCAACGGATGTATTTTGTGTTTGGATGACTTTTGTGTTCTACGCATATGCGTATGAACACAAAATCATCACTTGAGTGTTTGTGATGATTAAAATGGTATTAAAACGTTCAAAATCATATGCTGTAAACATTTCCAACATAAGTTTCCACCCAGAATATGTTTTGATCATATTTCAAGATTAGGGTTCATACGCATGAATTAGGGTTTTTCATTTTAGAGTGTTTCTGAACAATTAGTTGTTCTTATGATGTTGTATACATGATTAGTCAGAAACATCAATTTTGTGAAAATGAAGGTTTAGGGTTTATGCTCATACTATTTGGGTATTCTTGATTCATGAAGGTTTTGATGTTAAAACTTGCTTAAAACAACTCATTAGGCCTCTAAAACATCCCAGAAAACGTTTGGTGCAAAACCTATGGCTAAATCTCTTACTCGTAATATTTGAATACTTAGGGTTTAAGTGTTACGCGTATGTGGATCTTACGCGTAACTGTGTTTGATTGTGTGTCCATGTGAAAATTGAAAAGGATTGGATTATATGATAATGAACGAGTTATGATGTATTTGTTTCAGGAGATTACGCGTGAAAAACTCAGAATGAAGGTTAACTGTGCTCCTACGCATAAGGATTACCTTACGCGTAGAATGTTATCGTAAGAGAAATCTTCACGCGTAACCTTACGGCGTAAGGTTCTACAAAGGGACTCGTGTATCACCGTGAAGGATATGCGTAAACATTGAGTCTTACACATAAGGTTCACTCTTACGAGTAAGTCTTACGCGTAGCTCCCACATCTTCTGGCGTAAGCCTTATGCTAAGGGCTCTCTTTTCCTACGCGTAACATTTCTTACGCGTAAGTCAAGATCCTACGCATAAGCTTATGCCTAACCGCGTATAGTCTTGTGTTTACGCATAAGCTTGCAAAACCTCGCTAAGCCTAATTTTTAACCAAAATTGTGAATTGTTACGCGTGCAAACTTGTAAATAAATAAATCATAACGTCACGAATCCAAAATGTCATTAAAAGGCTTAAATGGTTAATATGTTGTGAAAAAAGTGTAAATTTGGACTTTAAAACTCAAAGTTAATAAATTCACGAAACTTATCACGACTACTTTGGACTATTGGACAAACAAGTGACATTGGACTCGTAACATTCATTAACATATCATATTCAATAATTGGTCAATAAAATCAACTTTTGACTAACGTAATGTCTTTCGATATGTTGGTTCTTTTGGCTAAATATCTTTCAGATCACGATATGGACGTCCAAATGGAAAATTTTGATGCACCAAATGTTCTCTCAATGGAAGATATCTTCCCCAATGGTTACACAATGAAGATTGGGAAGAACAACATCAGAGTTGATTTTGACAACTTCACCTGTTCTGAGTCGACTTGTCAGATTGTTGTGGATATTCTGAAGACTCACCCTTACAAGAATATGCTCACAACTAAACTCGCTTGAGGTGGGAGATTTATATTCACCAATTCTGGCATACCATGCAGAAAGTCAAAGGTCAAGAGGTCAGTGATAAAGAACACTCAATGACAAACAAGTCACCGTCACTCTAGCTGACTTAAGAGCTATTCTTCTTCTTCCTACCATCCAGCCTGCTGATTACTTTGCTTCTCCTTTAGAAGATGTCACTCTCAAATTCATGGTCGACATCGGTTATGATGAAGCTGCTGGGATCATCACAAAACATTCATCAGTTGATCTTAAGAACATCCCCCAGCCATGGAGAACCATCTACATCATGATTGCCAAATCTATTTCTAGACGTGATAGTGGTTTTGAGCATCCTAAGCTCATGGAACTACAAATATTTTGGGCAATGGTCAACATGAAACACATCGAATTTGCAGCACTGATCTGGGACGACATGATGTCATACCTTAAAAGCACGGCACCAAGATCCCTTATATCGGATACACAAGCTGTTGATCCAAGGGCTCTAGGGAATAACCCGGATATTCCTCGAGACTTGATGACCCCAAACATCACTCCGTGTTGCTTGCGCCCACACTCAATGTTGTCGGTTAAGGACTCAACAACGAAGAAACAAGGTGCGGTATTACAGTTGCCTTCTTCTGCGACATCAGGGACTTCAATCGTACCAGCGGTGTCTGGGCAGTGTTATTAGGCAAAGTGGGGTTCATTAATGAAAAGTCTTACGGTACACTGTTAGGAAGACCGGAGAGGCGATACTAGAAGTATCGCAAGCAGCGAGAATACTAGAAAGTATCCAAAGAGGACTCACACTCAAAGCGAGAGTTCCATTAACTAGTGCCATCCCTAATCCCAAACCG
Source organism: Chrysanthemum lavandulifolium (assembly GCA_022545495.1). NCBI lineage: Eukaryota > Viridiplantae > Streptophyta > Magnoliopsida > Asterales > Asteraceae > Chrysanthemum > Chrysanthemum lavandulifolium. Next base: position 174,388,604 of record CM040239.1, read on the forward strand.
AACCAAAGCGATGGGCGAGGACTGGGAGGACATGAAGCAGATGAAGAGGTTATCTACTCATGCACGCAATGATGATAAACTTGTTGGAAAACCTCTAAGTCCCAAGTCGATAAAGGGAAAACTCCGATGCAGGCGGGAAGAAGAGCTCAGATGAAGAGCCACTGGATGAAGACAGAGACTACAGAAAGAAGTTGAAGAATCTCATACTCCAACATGTTGCTCAGGAATTCAACCTTCAACAAACTCGTGTCCCCGGAGGTTCAAGTGGTGGTGCACTATCTACACCAGTTTCTGATGCGGTTAATCAACCCGATAAGGGAACTGGTACCACCACCCACGAACAACAACAAAAGCAACTAGAGGATTCTATCACCTATGACTTTGAGGAACCGGAAATGGAGAAGTCTGAGAAAATTCCTGATGAAGATGTTGTGGCTGCGGCTAAAGAAAAAGAAGCTCAAGCAAAAGCAGATGAAGAAGCTAGGGTTCAGGCGGAAGAAAAGGCTCAAGCCGAAAAGGAAGCCAAAGATTATCTTCTAGATAGTCCCGCACGTAGCAAAGAACAAACTTCGAGCCACCAAAGGACCACAGGTCTCCTCATGTCTCATCATCATCGAATCATCTTCTCACCATCACCTCCACCATCCAAAGGCACCACGGATCCGCATCCGGATCGATAAAAAGCCAACCGACACTTGGGCATCCCGAGCAAATACAAAGATTGTTAAATTTGTCAAGCAAGTGAGGAAGAAAGGCGTAGTCAATAAGAAACTCAATCAACTCACCGACAGAGTCAATCTTCTTCAAAAAGGGATATACGAGATGTTGGGAGAAAGGGAACAGATCCAGAAGTTTCTCAATCGAGATGTCCAGGGTGAAATGAACAAGACGATTAAGGAATATACTCATAAGTTCCTTCTCGACATTGTTCCTGGCATTACTAGAGAGATGTTTACCATACAACTTTATCCAAATCTCATGCAATTGGTCAAGCAAATAATGCAATCTACTCCGGTAGCAATGCAAATCAATCCAATTGAGCCAAAGGTTGTCTCTGATGCAGAGATGATATCCAAGCTTGTGCTACAAATGTCTAAGCGATGCAAGCGTTTACTTGATGAAGCTAAACTGTTTGAGGCATTGCTGGAATTTCAACTCAAAACCTCATGCAAAGCGGCAGCTGAAAAGGCTAAGCGTCCAAGAGACGATGATGATCAGGATAAGGATAAAGAATCGAAACGCAAGAAGAAATATGATGACTCCTCCTCTATGCCACCACCACCCCAAAGGACCTCCACCAAAAGAAAATCTCCTCCACGTTCTGCTGCCACTGATAATCCTCAGGATTTTGAGTCTCCACCACAAACAGAGAAAACCGGTGATCACTTTGAATACACTGGTGGTGATGATGAAGAAATTCCTGAGCCCCAACAACAACCCACCTCTTCTACCACAATTAAGAAACCAAAATCATCATTAAAGCCAAAGAAAAAGAAGAAGAAGAAGAAGACCGTTGTTGTCTCATGGCTAGATGAAGATACTACCGATGAATATATACGGTTTCTAGATCGGTTGATGCTACCCTTCATTACGGAAGTTCGAGAAATGGTAGATGGCGTACAATGGAGCATGTGAAGTCACATTATCGGAAGCGTTCAGCGTGAAGAAGATTACTAAGGAAGAGTTGAGGCGAATCAAGAATGATGCATTTCAACTACTTAAAGGCATTTCGAGAAAGTGCAATTGAAGTCGAATATCATCTTGATAACATTGCTCGAGCCATGTCTAACAACATTGATTGGCTCAATCACGAATTAAACATTGACTTCACGGACGACAAAGCTCCATACTACCTTGTTGGACCAAACCTCTACCTACCATTGGCCGACCGGATCAACCCAAGATTCCATTTCGCTATTTCTTCAACAACGACCTAGAGTTTATTCTACGGTAGCGATGTCTCCAAGAAATCGCTACATCACTCACACTCCCTTTCCGCAGCAATATACTCAAAAACATAGCCATCGAGGAAGGCGCCACACATGTTTCTTTGAAAAGTGGAAAAATATGACCTTGATGCATTGTATTGGATTCATCATTGGCACGAGCGCCAAAGAATCTACTACAAAAAGCGCCAAGTTCTTAAGTCGAAGAAGGAAGTGTTCAGTGAAAAACGGATCATTGCAATTCAACATGTTACTCTTTCGTCAAAGTGGGACTACACATTCCTTAAGAAAATAGTGGTCAAACGACAAGACGAAGAGGAATATGACTTATGTGAAGCAGATTTTCCGAGATTGTCGCTAGATGACATTGAAGATATGTATCTTGCCAATGTACAAGGACGAATGTGACATTTATCTACAAATATCCAACGCGGGTACATCAAGTCGCTGTTAATCTTCATCAGAAGCATTGTGATCCAAGAACGTGTTGAAGACATTCAACTTGTCGTGGAATCCTATCAGCAACGTGTTAATCTCACAAAACCTCAGCTCAATCTTCCTGACATAAACCAACTTGCTCAATACACCTTTATCAAGAAACCATTTGGGGTAGTCTACAGAAGTGAACTACACCACAATTGCTTCATGGCGTGTAAAGAGCTTCACAAGTTTGGGGATCATACATTGAAGAAAGTCAGGGACGGATTAGCTTATCGGTTAAAGGAGATACATGAAAGCATAGGGTCACCGAATAGATGGAATTCGAGGGATAAAAGGGATGCTAAGAAGATCATCACGCGGATTGATGAAAGGTTGTTCAGAAGGGATCAGATCAGAACTTTGGAGAGTTTCGTTGGTGGTCGCCCAAGCATATCTCTCACGGGCTACCAACGTCGAGCATTCCGGAGTTATTCTTTGGAATACGAGACTCTGGTACCCCTGATTTGTTTCTCTTATCATATTTTGGATGTGTGATTTATATTTAACAATGGCTTGTGCACATAACATAAAGGTACAACTGTACTTGTATTTAAAGGACCACGTGGTATGCTTGATGCTACAATCCTATAAAAGGGCAGCTTCTTACTTTTGAGTAAAACTTATCAAAACTTTCACTTTTCAAAGTTTTGCTCAAAAGAACAAGTACTTCCCCTTATGATTTTCAAAACCTCAAAAGTTAACATCACTTATTGAGGGGGAGTATTTGCTTAAAACTTTGTTCACAAATTTGTTCTTCGTGGTAATCTTCCCACAAAACTCGAAATGGACATATTCAATATCAAAATTTCGTCAAAAATAACATTTATATGCCATTTTTTAGGGGGAGAAAAATTATGTGATAAGAAATATGTTGTGAATTGCTATTGAATCTTCGTGATAAGACTTAACTCTTGAATTGAAGAGATCTAAAGCATCATACATCGAAAGATCTATCTTCCAAGACCTATCCGAGTAGATCGTACCTATTCGAGAAGCTCTTGATAGACATGAACTTTGTGGGTTTGACAACCTTCGAGGTTTGTCCACACCTTCAAGGTAGTTATCGAGCTAGTTGTCACCTAAAAGGCGACAATGCAACTCTTTAACTATACATCGTAACCGTGTCTCATGGGAATTGTCTATCTTGAGATGATCGGTTTAAAGTGCGCTCTTTCTCACCGTGCGATTTCATCAAAATACTAAAGCACGTGTGGAGGGGAGTATTTATGCAACATTTAAAACTCTTTCGGTGGTACAAAATGTTTTACTCATAACCACTTTGAGATATTTTCATGAAAATGGTTTCTGACAACATAGGTTAGTCATGGGTTATAAGGTGACTAAGGTTAGGAATAACAGTCTATGATCCGCCAGAGTCGGAGGGATCTACCCAAGGACACCACTAATAGTTAGAATTTAGAAGTCCTTGGGTATGATTATAAAAAGTAGAAAATGAGAATCGGAGAAAGAAGGAGTTGAAGAATTAAAAAGAAATGTAAAGAAAAAGGTGAAAATAAATAGCCCTCTAGATTATTCAACTTAGAGGCATAACAAGGTTCAATTCATATGCTCTTGGTTGTCACTTGATGACACCGGTATTGAAGATCAAAGTCGTCATGGACCCAGTGGCGCATGCACTAAACCTTCATAGCCACTCAAGTTTTTATCAATGAAGCTTGTTTCATTCTCACGGGAACCCTACGTAAACTATTGGCTTTCTCTTGAGATTCTTTGGTATTGAAGAAGGAGACCTCTCCCAGTCTCCGCTTAGGAAAACCAAAGTGCACTATTGAGTCCGAGCCTCGAGATTCATCAAAGATCTATTAGGTACACTTGACATTTCATCGCTTGTCGTTCAACAATACGGACGCAAGTGATACATTATCGAGTCCTACGGATCTTAGCAACTGTCGAGAACATTTATGAGAGGTTCACATCTGTGATCCTCGATGATTGAATTAAAACTCTGCCAGGTCAACATCAAACGACCACGACAAAGCAGTCACTTCGGTAACTCCTTGTGGGTTACGCTTAGTGTGTCTCAAGCGGTCTGATCGTGGGGTGATGCTTGATTGTACCTCGACTCATACGAATCATAGGTGTACTTGTACATCGCGTTATCTCACTTGTGGGATTCGGTTCAGAACGACCTTTGTGAGAATTAGAGTCGTGTTTTCACACTATGTTGTTAACACACTCGAGTTCAAACTTGTATTACTGGATTATTTCTAACCCATGTTTTATGTTTTCTTCTTATGGATGCTCGCGAGTGGAAAAGATCGTGAAGATTCTTCACGTGCTTATACCAACAACAACACTAATTGAAGTTCTCTCATTATCAAAGGCAACACCAAGTCATAATGATTCTTCACCAAATCTAAGAATCTACAAAGTTATAAAGACTCGAGAACTACTTCACATCTGAAATTCACTGTCATATGAGCGTGTGAGCATGTTGGAGAAAGACGTGGAGACACTAGAGTAACGAAGCAGACCTGATGCGGATAACCACAACATACTATCACAACCACCACAAAGAACAAACATCAAAGAACAAAGAAAATGAAGACGTCAAAGCTGAAAAACTTGAAAGTAAACAAGATCCCTACACTGGGGAGATTGTTGGAATTAAGACACTTCTTCTCACAAGAAAGAAGAATGTCAGAAGACGTCAAAGCTACTATTACATCTGCACATACAACATTTTCACTCTAAATCATTAATTACCAACACTTAGGGGGAGATTGTTGGAATCACTCCTAAATCATATTTCAAGTGTTTGTAATCAATATGTAATAGTTAGCTTAATTAAGGCTTTTAAGTTAGTAATCAAGGTTAGGCTCATGTAGAAAGCCCATGAGCCTATCCAAAAGCCCAATAAGTAAAGGAAGGGAGCTTGAGTGTTGCCCTAGCTTCTTCCCTATAAATACCTTGTAAACTCCCATTTGGGAGTTGGTTGTTCACTTTTCTATTTCACACTTATGCTTATCCTTTCCATATCATATTAACGTGTGTGTGTAAAGTGTTCATCCGATCACTTCCTTCCTATTTCTTATATTGATGCTTGTGTTACAAACATGGTGACCTAACATACCCCTTAGCTTAGATAATTAGAATAGTAGAGTAATCGGTAGAAGTATCACCCCCCAAATCTAAACCCCGAGATCGTACCTTTTAATTTTCTAAAAAACATAAAAAAGATAAAAAATAATCTTCCTCAACCCCAACCTTAGCATAGTAATTTCTCACTAGCATTCCTATTCCTTTAGAGAACGATATCAATCCCCGAGGCTTACCCTAATACTACACTACAACGATTAGGTTCACTGCCTAGGTGGTTGAAAAACTTGCTCAAAGAAAAGGATATCAATCCCCGAGGCTTACCCTAATATCCACAACTAGCTCCTCCACAACCTCCACAACAACCTCCTCAACAAGTTCAACAACGAATGTCAATGGTTTCACAAATCCCTCAACAACAAACTTGGTTTTCTCAAATGTGTGAAGCTGTTACAAGTCAGCAATCAATTCATGAAGCTGGTTCGGATACTCGTCCTCTAATGCTTACACCAGGAAATTATGTAGAATGGGCAAGTCAATTTCTAAGGTATATGGAACTCAAGATACCTCATGGTAAGTATCTGAAGAAGGTAATACTAGAAGGATCGTTTCGAATGCCAACTGAAACTGTTCCCGGAGATCCTACAGCTGTCCTCCAAGACCCGATACTATCTCAATTGTTCCACTGAGTCATTTAACACTAGAACAACTACTTCATCTTGAAGCCGATGAGCTTGATATGCAACAAATACTTCTTGGAATTCCTAACTGATTTACAAAAGTATTGATGCACGTATATTACAAAAGCTATGTGGGAACAAATTCATCTTTTGATGGAAGGCATCGAATCGAACAAGATCGATATGGAGTCTAAGTTTGTATCACAACTTTGATGTGTTTACCATTGAGCACGGGAATCACTTGAATCATATTATCATCGTTTCACAAATGTGGTCAATGATTTGCACCGACATAAGATTGATCTTCCAACCATTGCCATTAACACAAAGTTTCTGAACTCATTAGGACCAGATTGGCATAAGTATGTTACTTTTGTTCGACAAGTCAAGGATCTTCATGATGTCAAGTATGGGTTATTGTATGATTATCTGAAACATCATCAATATGAGGTTCTCAAAGATAAAGAAGCTCGTTTCACACACGGTTTCCCTCCACCACCAATTGCTGATCAGATTGCTCTCATGGCACATGGTTATCCAACTCCTTACCCAAAGTCAAATCATGCTTTTGATCAACAACAACGTCACTTTGCTTATGCTCCACCCACACCTTCTCATCAACTCAAACCCGAAGGTGATTCTAACAATGCATATTATGCTCAAACAAATGATGATCAAGATGATGCTTTTGAAGCATTAAATCATGGAATGGCCTTTATTGCTAAAGCCTTCTCCAAGTTCTATACTTATTCAAACAATCGTCTTCGTTCATCGTCAAATCCCAAAAGTCAAGAAGTTATACATGGTGGCAAAGTTGAAGTTCAGAACAGAACTAGTGGTCGTCGAATGATTTCAAGTGGGTATTCTGGTAATTCTGGGAATGGTCAAACATCAGCAGGGGGATCGGGTAGTAATAACTTCAAGAGAAATGTTCAAGGACATCTTGCTAATGCTTGTCCTGAACCACGAACCATAGGGGGTGATTACTACAAACAAGTCATGCTGATGGCATACAAGGATGAAGCAGGGGAGAACTCGGTGAAACTCGGAAGGTTTTATGGCGGATACTCTCGGATGATGAATATGAAGATTTGGAAGCAAATGATGCAGTTGTTTTGATGGAAAATATGCGGGAACATCACATCGGTCAAAGAGAGAATGGGTGGTCTATGACAGACGGTCTATCTCGGTGCACCGACACTAATATATGCCTTATAAATGCAATTGTGTGCGCATCGCACACGATGACCGAACAATTTGTTCAACATGAATCATTATTTAATCATATCAAGTTGATCAAATTAACCCCGTGGTTACATTTGATGAACTAAGTGATGACGAAAATAATGAGCATATTGAGCAGTGAAACAATTCACGGTCTAGATTCAAAATATCTTAATTCATTACTTACGCCATTGCAAGCCCAAACGCAAAATGTAATGAGATAAACCAAAACCTTAGAAATTGAGATTACCTCCTTGACTCATCGAACTTGAGAGTTGTCGAAAGCGGATAAATGATTTTGAAACAAAACCACCCGAGAAACAATTTTTGAAGTGGCCTTTCAAAATCTTACGTTAACGAACAAAATCTTCAACATCGGATGCATGAAATTGTTGCGTCAAATAATGAAAAGATTTCTAAAATTGAACAAGAAAAGTCTGAACTTCAGAAAAACATTGAAAATCTTAAAACGGAACTTTCCAACACTAAACAAGATTTTTCAACAAGTCGGTCAAATTTTGTTGAATTCAAGAAGAAATCTAAGAAATGCATTGATGATCAAATCGATGAAATTCTTCGATTGGAAAGACAGTTAAAAGATTTTGCATCATTGTATATAAGATTGGCCACCAAGAAAACAAATTGAAATGTCCACTTTACTACCGAGTCCCGATGACTCAAAACGTTTTGCTCTCGGGTATAATCACCCACGTTTTCTTCACTTTGACTCTCAAGGAAATACCCAAATTGTATAGTGCTCAATGTTTTTAGATCCAAGCATGCAACTTGTTGTATTTTATTGTGAGGAAAAATGGACACAAGATGATCAAGTCGCTTAAAAATGCGACAAAATGGAATTTTACCATATGATTACACAAGATAAAATGCTTCTTACAAACTGAATGTCATTTCAACACCATCGTATAATCTTTCTGAATTAACTGAGGCAACTTGCGTGGAAGGTCCCGTTCACAGTGTTGCACAAATAAATGGTCCTTTACCGTCCTCTTTCAAAAGCAAATCGTTGCCAAAAACTCCTAAACCTTGTTTAGTATTATCGTACTTTCAAACATTTATGGAAGATATTTCATTTTTAGAAACGGCAATTGAGAAAAATTCTGAGTTAAAAGCATCTAATTTTCAATCTGTATATGCAAGGGAGAAAAGACAAATGTTTCAAACCCAAATTTCACCTCACGTCGCTCATTTGCGTCTATGTGCAACACACTGGGAAAGGGAACTTCAACAAGATGTGACTTCAATGATTGAAGCTTTAACACACTTGAAAACTCGGTTTCACAAGAACAATGCAAAACCAAGATCTTCAAAATGCCTTTGATCAATTGTTAGAAGATGCTCTTTACGCTAATATTGCTTTTGTGGTTATATATTGTGAATTTATACATGAATGATCTTTGTGTTAATCTTGAGAATCTCAATATGGTTTAAACATTGGAAATGGACAATCGATGTTAAGGCATGAAATTGAGAAATTAAAAGAGGAAAATGAGAAAATGTTTTCGCAAAATGATGATGTCCAAACTAAACTTTCAATGGAGTTTTCTGAACTTAAACGAAGACTTCAATGGTGTCAGTCGCAAACAATTGAATTTGAAATTGCTTTCCAAAATCAAAAGGAAAAGTTTTCTTTGGAACAGTCGCGACTATCAAAATTCGAATTTCTTGATGATGAAAATGCGTCGTTAAAATGTCAAATTTTCAAATATGAACAAGAGATTGCACAAGTCAAAAAGGAATATCAAACGATTTTTTATTCTCTTAAAACTATTTGTTAAAGAACTTGATCACCATGTTGAATACACTCGGCAAATGTTGAGTGAACAAGGAAGATTAAATTCCATAATTCAGGATCAAAAACACATCATCATTGAGCTTAAAGAAAATCTAGCTAAACAAGAATCTAGCAAGTCTAGTAACACAAACGTGATTGCTCTGGCATGTATATAATTGATAAAACTGTGAAACTAATTTGCTTTCTTCCACTTCTATAGGAATAGTTCGTCTACTAATGTTAGAAGATCCAGAATAAGAGACAAAAGAAAATACTAGGATCTCGCAACATAGAAAGAGGACTCGTCCAACATCGTAAGTAGAAGTTCATCTTAGGAAATCGAATAAAAATCATGTTGCATATGCTTTAGATTCAAATTTGGCAACTTGTAATTCTAATGTCAGTGTAACGAATGATAAGTCTGTAAACGTTTCAAACGTTAATGCTTCTTATGTTTTCTGTTGTAAAAGTATGATGTCTGGTAATCATGAAAAATGTGTTGCAAATTCTCTGTTAGTTCGTTCTAAGAAATCTATAACTGGCCCTCCCTCTAGGTCCACTATAGTTGCAAAATCGAATTTAGGGAAGGTGCATAGTGTAGTTTCTGAGAAATCTGTAGACACCCCCATTGCTGCAAAAACATCTTCTAAGAAAGTATACTCACCTAGTGACTTCACTAAGACCAAAGCAAAAACTAATTGGTTATGGCAACAATGGTTGCAGTGTACCTTAAGTTTTAAATGGATTCTTAAATGTGCAACTGTGTGTAACACTAACATAATGGAGCCCACTAACTCTTTGGGTTCCACTGCTTCTATCATACCACCCTCGTTGTCTTTGTGTGTTGCAGGTGGTTCAACTCATTTTGTGGATTGTTGATAGCGGATGTACCCAGCATATGATGAGCAATCTAAAGTGTTAGTAAACTTTGTTTCAAAGTTCATCGGCATTGTCGATTCGGGAATGATTATTTTGTCATAATAATGGGATATGGAGATTATGTTAATGGAAACATCGAGATCATCGGGTTTATTATGTTGAAGGTCTTGGACACAATCTTTTCTCGCTTGGACAATTTCGTGATGATGATTTGGAAGTTGCGTTTCGCTCCAAAAGCGTGTTACAAACGTGATTTGGAAGGACATGACTTACTCACCGCAATCGAGCACAAATCTTTATACGACTCCTATGTCCGATATGATTGCATCTTCACCGATTTGTCTTCTCTCAAAAGCAACTTCGACAAAATCATGGTTATGGCACAAAAGGTTTTCTCATTTAAACTTCAAAACCATGACTGACCTTGCTCGTCATAAGTTAGTTGATGGTCTTCCAAGGTTCCAATACACCAAAGATCACTTATGTTCGGCTTGTGAATAAGGCAAGAGCAAGAGATCAAACTTTCCCTCAAAACCAGAACCAAGTTCTCAACATGTTCTTCCCTTGCTTCATATGGATTTATGTGGTCCCATGCTTGTACAAAGTGTGAATGGAAAATGCTACATTCTGGTTATTGTTGATGATTATTTACAATGGACTTGGGTCTATTTTCTTCGAAATAAAGATCAAGCTCCAACAATGATTATCACCGTTCTCACAAAGATTGAGTTCAACTCAAAACACCGTTCGAATTGTAAGAATGAGACAATGGAACCGAATTCAAGAATCAAACACTTCGTTCTTACTTTGAGAAAGTTGGAATCACACATCGACCTCGATTGCTCGTACTCTCGAACAAAATGGTGTTGTTGAAAGACGAAACCGAACGTTAATGGAGACCTTTCGAACAATGTTGATTTTCTCACAATTACCGGATTTCTTGTGGGTCAAGCGGCCTCAATCTGCATGTTTTACTCAAAACCGTTCCATCATTCATACACGCCATAATAAAACTCCATATGAGATTGTTCACAACCGCAAACTAGATATCAAATATTTTCATGTATTCGGTGCACTGTGTTATCCAAAAAATGATCGTGATGATATTGGTAAACTTCAGCCGAAAGCCGACATTGGAGTGTTCATTGGATATTGTGAAAATTCAAAAGGATTTCGAATTTGGAATCGTCGAACTCGTCAAATGATGGAAACCGTTCATGTCAACTTTGATGAGCTTACAGATATGGCTTTTGAGCAAAACTGCTTAGGACCAGCATCCAATCGTCTAAACTTTCCCTCTTCATTAGCTGTTCCACCCATGGAATTCACTCGTCAACAATTGGAAACTTTGTTTGCTCCTCTGTTTGTTGAGATTCCCGAAAGTAGTGCTCGGATGTATCATTGTTTCATTGCACACCCCGATCATAATCAATACCGATACACTGCTCCAACAAAAACAAATCGTTGCACGGATGCTGTTGAATGATTCTCAATCAACAAAAGAAGACATTGCATCCAACACTGACACAGCTGATGAAACACAAAATCAAGAAGTACCCGCACCCGCAGATTATGACGGAAATGCTTTCTTCAATCCATTTGCACCGGCTCCGTCTATTCCAGACATTGGCGAGTTATCTTTACGCAATTTGGATTCGTCTAATATGCATGCAACATTCAATCATCACCCTTCGACACATAAATGGACAAAAGATCATCCCTTAGTGAATGTGATTGGCAACCCTTCTAACCCAGTCATGACAAGACAACGTCTTCACACCAATGCTGAAACTTGCGTTTATGCTCTTACCGTTTGTCAAGAGGAACCACCAAACATCAAAGAAGCTATGACATATGACAATTGGATTGAATCAATGCAAGAAGAGTTGAATCAGTTCAAGCGTCTCGAAGTCTGGGAACTTGTTCCAAGACCATATGGGATTTATGTCATTGGACTCAAATGGATCGGAAAAACAAAGCCGGATCTTTCAAGGCAATGTCATTTGCAACAAATCTCGTCTTGTGGCTAAAGGGTATTCTCAAGAAGAAGGAATAGATTATGAAGAATCGTTTGCACAAGTAGCTCGTCTTGAAGCTGTACGGATATTTCTGGCATATGATGCACACAAGAATATCACGGTTTATCAAATGGATGTGAAAACGGCATTTCTAAATGGTCAACTCCGTGAAGAAGTTTATGTGTGTCAACCGGAAGGATTCGTTGACTCAGAACATCCAAACTATGTGTACAAGCTCAAAAAGGCTCTTTATGGTCTTAAACAAGCTCCACGGGCCTAGTACGACAAACTGTCACAATTTCTTCTCGCTAATCAGTTTACCAAAGGAACTGTTGATCCAACATTTTTCATTCAACATCACGGGAAGTTATTTTAATTGTTCAAATTTATGTTGATGATATCATTTTTGGTTCAACACATAAAAAGTACTCAAACGCTTTTGCAAAATTAATGAAACAAAATTTTGAAATGTCCATGATGGGTTCAACACATAAAAAGTACTCAAACGCTTTTGCAAAATTAATGAAACAAAAATTTGAAATGTCCATGATGGGTGAACTAAAGTTCTTCTTAGGATTTCGTGTTCATCAATCTCCTCGTGGCATATTTTTAAATCGGTCAAATATGCTCTTGAAATTTTAAAGAAACATGGAATGACCGGTTGTGATACTTATAACACACCTATATCTCGCAACCTCACCAAAGCCGGACGCCGATTTACATGAGAAAGTGATTGACCCTACAAAATACCAAAGTATTATTGGGTCTCTCATGTATCTAATAGCCGCCAGACGACATTGTATTCTTTGTATATCTTTGCTCCGTTATCGATCAAGACCAACCGAAAGACACCTCAATGAGGCTAAAGAATCCTTAAGCTACGTAAAGGGAACCATTCACTTGGGAATCGGTATCCGAAGGATTCTAGTTTTGCTTTAATCGCTTTTGAGATCTTGATCATGCGGTGTTTAGATACACGCAAAAGTACATCTGGTGGTGTTTAGTTTCTCGGAGATAAACTTGTGTCTTGGCAGTCAAAGAAATAAGACTGTACATCCATGTCCTCAACGAAGGAATCGTTGCCATGTCGACATGCGTGCTCGGATAATTTGGATGAGATCACAATTGATGGACTACGACTTTGTATTCAACAAGATACCAATGTACTGTGACTCCAAGAGTGCCATTGCCATCTCCTGCAACACGGTTCAACATTCCAAGTCAAAGCATATCGCTCTCCGATATCATTTCATCAAAGAGCATGTCAAAAAGGGTACAATTGAATTATACTTTGTGGGTACTCAATACCAATTGGCGGATTTGTTCACCAAAGCCTTGCCACCCTCAAGGTTTACTGAGCTTGTTCATCAAATTGGTATGCGGTGTTTAACTCCAGTAGATCTGGAAAATTTACTCAAACGTTCTTAAAAATTCAAACACCAAAACATCTTTCTTTGTAAATACATATTTCAAAATCAAAATACAAAAATATAAAAATTTTTGAAATCCAAAAAGATTTTCCATTTATTATTATAATTATTTAAAAAAAAATTGCAAACTTTTCGTCTTCAAAATATGTTTCATTTTTCTCAAACATTTCAAACAAGAACATATTTTTTAGGAGGAGTACTTTTGTTCAACAAAAACAAATCTAATTCCACGAAAGGACCATGTGGTACGCTTCAGTGCCTCAATCCTAATTAAAGGAGCGAAAGCTTCTTAACTGTTTACAACACAAAATATTTGTTCAAAATCAAATGTTCTTGAAATCCGTTTCTTCCCAAAGGAATTTCAAACATCTCAAAAAGCATATTTTAATCAACATGTTTCCAAAAACATCATACATATGCTATTTTTTAGGGGGAGAAATGTGATTAAAATTGTTGATCAGGAAGTTATGGAATCTCATAACGTGCTCGACTCAGATATCACCAATGAATTGATGAAATTTGAAATGTCAGTAATCGAAAAGACTTGTTTCTAATAAAACTTGTCCTAGTAGAAGGTACCAATCCGAGACACTCTTGATAGTCATGAACTTTGACGGGTCTAACCTCCTTTTCAAGGAGAGTTTACATCTTCAAGATAGTTATTAGAGCTAGTTGTCACCTAAAAGGCGATAATTGAACTCTTTAACTATACAACGTAATTAGTGTCTCGCAGGAATTGTCTATCAAGAGTCGATCAATTCAAAGTCGAGCTCTTCCCTCTCGTGCTGATTCGGTCAAAACTCATAAGCACATGTGGAGGGAGTATTTCGAAAAACCAAAACTCTCAAGGTGTTAGCAAAACATGTTTTTCATCATAAACATCTTGAGAGATTTTCAAGAAAAAGTTTGTGGCAACATAGGATAGTCATGGAGTTAAAGGTGACTAAGTTTAGGAATAAACGTCATATGATCTCCAGATTTGGAGGATCTACCCAAGGACACCACAAATAGTTAGTATTTAGAAGTCCTTAGGTATGATTGAAAAGGAGAAAATGAGAATTGAAGAAAGAAGGAGTTGAAGAATTAAAAGAAAAGTTAAAGAAAAGGGTGAAAAGAAATAGCCCTCCAAATTATTCAACTTAGGCATACACGGGTTCAATTCATATACTCTTGGTTGTCACAAGATGACACCGGTATTGAAGACAAAGTCATCATGGACCCGATGACGCAATGCACTAAACCTTCTAAGCCACTCAAGTTCTCTCAAAGAGCTTGTTTCATTCTCACTGGGAACCCTACGTAATCTATCGACTCTCTCTTAGAGATTGTTGGTATAGAAGAAGGAGACCCTCTCCTAGTCTCCGCTTAGGAAAATCAAAGCGCACTAATCGAGTCTAGAGCCATGAGATTCATCAAAGATCTCTTAGAACACCTAATATTTCATCACTTGATTGTTCAAACAATAAGGACACGGTGACATATTCGAGTCCTCACGCAGATCTTAGCAATTTACTGAACATTTATGAGGGATTCACAATTGTGATCCTCGGTGATTGAATGGAAATTCTGCGCGAGGTCAACATCAAACGACCACGACGGCAGTCGCCTCGGTAATCCTTTACGAGTTACGCTTGGTGGTTTCAAACGGTCTACAGTCGTGGAGTGATATTTCGGTATACTTCAGCGGCTCACATGGATTATTAATCTATTTCGAGAATATACAATTTAGGAACGGCCTTGGCAAGGATTAGAGAAAGTTCTCACACTATGCTGTTTACGATCTCAAAATCCGAACCTATAAATGTCGGGAACATTATTGCTAACTGTTTCCATGTAGGTACTCATAAAGACCAGGAGTTCCATAAAGACCATTACCACCATCATTATCATCAACATATTTGTTCCACATGCTCATACCAACATCATAAAGACATTCTCATCTAAGATCTAAGCAAAGCAAAGTTCAGAAAGATTCTACGCCAAAGTCAAAGAATCTGCAAAGTTATGAGACAAAGATTAAAGTTAAAGAATGAGAGCTTCAAATGTATGAATCACAAACTTCACGTAAGTATGAGCATCTTGGAAAAGACTTTCAACACTAACAACAAAGATGTTGATAAAAGGCGATTTCTGGCCGATCACAACAACAAGAACAAAGAACAAAGTTGCGAAGAATCAAAGACGTCACAAGCTATGAATGCCAAAGAAGTTCAAGACGTCAAACAACCTAAGCAAGACAACAAATGATGACCAACACTTAGGGGGAGATTTTTAGGAACATGTTTTATTATGAAGTGTAGGTCATTTAATTTGTAATAGGTTGTTAATAATTATGGTTTATAAATGTTTGTATTTAGTTTTGCAGCTCATGTAGTAAACCCATGAGATATGATAAGAGGTTCTTCTAGAACCAAGGGGAAACACCCCTATCTATGTAAACACTATAAATACCCCCTCCCTTGAAGGGAGAGGGTGTTGGTTCTAATTGCAATTATTATTTTCATTAATCCTTAATTAGTTCCTTCCACTTTCTCTCTCTAAAACTTTCTCTCTCTAGAATTACATATTGATGTGATAAAATGGTGACCTAACAGACCAGCTAGTTGAAAATGTGGCATACTCCGATGAACATGTCTCAGAGGGACAACTAGCTATCGAGGACCCTCAGGCATTGGTGAGAGAGTCCGGCGGGAAGGGTACGAGCGAAGGTCGCTAAGTACGCATCAAAGAGGAAGCTTATCCCGCCCATCCTCCTCTCAAACTACCGGTAAAAAGTGCCGGGGTAAGAAGGTGTGGTGTTTCCGACCATCGAAGGGCCCAGCCTGAGATGATATCCATGGTAAGGTTTCTTTCTGTTATAAAGAATTATATGCAAATAATAACATATTAACAAGATTATTTATCTTTGCGGGACTCCACGACACGAAGGAGCTACCGTCCCCCCTAGCTTGTCATCTGCTTGTGGAGCGTGTGACCCCATCCAGTTGGAAGGGGGTGATGGACAACATGTCTATGGAAAGGCTATGTGATCTTCATGACAAGAGCTATGTCAGACAGTGTATGTTGGATAATTAGCTCAATACCAGGACAAGGGAGCTTTTTTGTGCTGTTACCAAAGCTAGGGAAGAGATGGACGTCATGCTTGCCAGGGAGAAAGCTAGGGACAAGAAGTATGCAGACCTACAGACAAAGTGTGAAGAAGCTATGGAGGACTTTGACAAAATCCCTTGGTTCAAGATCTCGGTCGATGTGGAAAAGCTCAAGGGTCGATTAGGCTGCAAGCCAAGTCGAGTCTGTGAGCTATCTCTAGAAGGCGCGAAGGTCATAGGCTACAAAGAGCAAATATCCGTTCTTGCATCCAAGTGTGGAGGCCTTGAAGAAGAGAGGGATAAGCTAGTTGACCAGGAGATCAAGCTCAAGGAAAAGGTGGATGGGTTAGACCTTCGTTTGAAGATGCTCAAGAAAGATAGGGTGGATTTGGTAACCAAAGTCATCCCCTACATTGCCATGGAACTGTACCATAGTGATGATGTGGGTATCATGATTGGGAAATTGGTGAATGCAGCCATATTTCATGGCAAGTGTACCACTTTGGAGGAGATAGGCGAGACAGGGAACCCGGTGAAGCTTGTGAATGTTCCATACTACGAGCAACTCATGAGAAGGAATATGATGATGCGAGGCAATGCCTTATCCATCGAGAGTTCTCCTTCCTTGTCAAGCGATGAAGGACCCATGACCTCTATTGAGGACTGCTAGCTGAAGCCAAGGAAAGTCCACTGCCTCTCCTTGAAGAGGACACCATCTCCCAAGGTTCCATCCTTAGGTTCTGCTGATCCGACCCATTCCAAAGTTTGATGAAGGCTACCATGTGGTAGTAATTTGATCCCTCAGGGTGTTATGTACCATGTTTTCAAACAATATGTCTGTATCTCTTTCCAGGCTATATGCCTGATGAAACAATTTACATTTGATGTGTGTGGTAAAGGCCTTGGCCTAAGACAATATTTTGTTTGTTTGATCGTTAAGGCTACATCCTGTTGGATTAGTTAAACTAGTCATAAATGAATATCTACATCAAGGCCACTAGGGCCTGTATTTTGCTATGTGTGATTCTTCTCTTTACGTTTCATTTGCACGTAACATTTTTACAACCGAAGGCGTATGGTAGATGCATAGCCTCATTGTGTGTAATTAATTCACCAAGAATATAGCAATCGTATAATTCAATTGCTGACAGAGGGTTGCGACCCACTCCATCTTAATCCTTTGGGCAGCGAAAGGCTTGGAATACCTTAAGGCCATATAGGAAACTTAATGTGAAGTTGAGATGGATGTTATGCATATGAGCAAGACGTATTGTTAGTCTTTGTACATCCTTTCGACATTGAAACTTATAAAAGCAACTTGGTGGACAAATCTTTGTTGTATTGAACGAAACAAGAGATTTGAGGGAAATGCGTTATATCATTAAGTGGGTAGGGAGGATTACATCATTTTAAGAAATGAATACTATGCTCCTACCATTAATGCTTCTTTCCCCAAGTGAGAAGAATGCAAATACATTGATTGAAAGTAAATTAAAAAATGTCCTTGGACATTATAAGTTTCATATGTAAAACTTACGAAGGGTAGTGCCATTCCAAGTTCTATCAATAGCGTCTCCGTCAAGGGTTTCCAGCTTGTAGGCTCCGTTGCCATATGATTCCTTAACAACGTAGGGTCCTTCCCATGTAGGCCCGAGTTTACTCTGGTACTCAGCTTTACTTGCGCTGTGGAGTCGGAGGACGTATTCTCCTGGCTTGAATGTCGAAGGCCGAACCTTGTTGTTGTAGTACCATTCAATCTTTTGTTTATGGATAGCCTCCTAATCGAGGCTATTTCCGATCGTTCTTCGAGTAGGTCTAGATTGTCATGCGAGTCTTTTTCGTTGTCTGCTTTGCTTGAAGTTCATGACCCTTCGGTTTCGACACTTACTTCTGAAGGGATGACAACGTCTGTGCCATATGTCAAGCTAAAAGGTGTCTCCCCATGACTTGACTTTGTGTGCATTCTATGAGCCCAGAGTACTTGAGGTAGCTCATCTACCCAACCATGGTGGCTGTATCCTAGCCTTCGTTCTATGCCTTGGATGATGTCCCTGTTAGTAATCTCCACTTTCCCGTTACATTGAGGATGGTAAATGGATGTGAAAGATTGTTTATGTTCAGGCCTCTGCAAAACACTGGGAACACTCCTTCGGCAAACTGTTTCCCATTATCTGAGATGATGATATGGGGTACTCCGAACCGGCAGATAATGTGTTCCCACACGAAATTTTCCATGTGCCTCCCTGTGATGGATGCTAAGGGTCTAGCTTCCACCCATTTCGTGAAGTAATCGATGGCTACGACCAAGAATTTTACCCCTCCTGGAGCAATTGGTAGAGGGCCTACGATATCTATCCCCCCTTTGCTGAAAGGCCATGCGGACGTTACGGAGGTCATATCTTGTTTTGGTAGTCTTGGCACTCTTGAGTGGACTTGACAGGCTTCATACTTCTGGATAATTTCTATTGCATCCCTGTGCATCGAAGGCCAATAATATCCTATCCTCATGATCTTAGAAACAACATAGCGGGATCGTGCATATAGACCGCAAGACCCTTCGTGCACTTCTTGAATGATGTTGGCGGCTTGCCTAGGTCCTACACAACGAAGCCATGGAGACAATAAGGACCTTGGTATAGGTAGTTCCCCATGATTACGTATTGTGGTGCTTTGATGCGAACCTTCGAGCTAGCTTCGATCCTCGGCGTATACCACTTATAAGATACTCTAATCGGAGTCATCCAATTTGAATCTTCCTCGATATACGTCGAAACCTCCTTTCGGACGATGGAACTATCTGCCAACACTTCGACCAGAACTTCCTTAGTTAAATGAGCAAATGCTATTAAAAAAAGTTTGCTAAGTGCATCCGCCTTTTTGTTTTGGTTCCTTCGAACATGCTCTATGTTGTAGGATGTAAACCCTTCGAGCATCTCCTTGGCCTTATCCAAGTATTGCTTGATCACAGGTTGTCTTGCTTCGTAGGAGCCCTTTATCTGATTGGCCACCAGTTGTGAATCAACAAAAATAGCCAAGTCTTCTACCTCCATGTCCTTAGCCAGTTGGAGGCCTGCTAGTAAGGCTTCATACTCCGCTTCATTTTTAGTAGCATCGAATTCGAAATGAAGTGCATAAGTATACTCCTTCCCTTCAGGATCAATAAGCATTAGGCCTGCACCAGAACCGTCGGAGCTGGAGGCTCCATCAGTGTAAAGTTTCCACCCTTTGACCGTCTTCGCAGGTTTCTTCTCCGCAACTTTGTTGTCCTGCTTCGGTTCGGAGGGTGTTTCGGCTAAGAAGTCTGCCAATATTTGCCCTTTGACCGAGTTTCTACCCTTGTACTTAATTTCATGTTCTCCTAGGTCGATAGCCCATTTAGCTATCTTTCCAGATTTCTCCGGCTTTGAAAGTATCTGCTTAATAGGCTTGTCAGTGAGATGGTTATGGGGTGAGCTTGGAAGTACCTTCGAAGGCGCCTCCAGCATAAACCAAATCCAAGATTAACTTCTCTAACTCTAGATAATTTAGCTCAGCTCCCTGTAGAACCCTGCTAACGAAGTAGATAGGGATTTGCTTCTTTTCTCTCTCCGCCAATAATACAGTGCTGATGCTTTTGAAGGAGGTTGCGATGTACATAAACAACACTTCGCCTTTGATTGGGGCGGAAAGTGTAGGTAGAATAGCCATGAACTCCTTGAGCTTTTGAAAGGCAGCTTCTGCATCCGCACTCCACTGAAACGTCTTTTTGTCCGTGCATCCTTTAAGTGTCTTGAAGAATGGCGAAGATCTATCTGCACCCTTCGATAAAAATCACGAGGTCGCTAACTTTCCGTTCAGACTTTGTACATCCTTGAGGGATTTAGGAGGCTGCAAGTCTGTGATGGCCTTAACCTTCGAAGGGTTGGCCTTAATACCATGCTTTATGATCAGATGTCCCAGAAATTGTCCCTCTTCCACGCCGAAGGAGCACTTCTTGGGATTTAACTTCATGTTGATGGCGCGAAGATGGTGGAAGGTTTCCTTTATGTCGGAGAGCATGTCCTCCTCCGTTCTACTCTTGATAACCATATCGTCTACGTATGCTTCGAAGTTCCTACCTATTTGCTTGTTGAAGGCTTTGTCCACTAGCCTTTGGGTAGCACCTGCATTCTTCAAGCCAAAAGGCATCTTCTTATAACAATACACGCCCTTTCCTATAAAAAAGACTATTTTTTCTTCGTCCTCTTAGGCATTTGTATCGATGGTAACCCTTGTAAGCATCCGTAACGCATTTCATCGAAACCACGATAAGGATTCCACTTTCCAATCCATTTCGGTAGAGGATAGCGATCCTTGAGCAGGCTTTGTTGATATCCGTGAAGTCTACACACATCCGCCATCCTCCGTCATGCTTTTGACCATCACCGGATTGGCTACCGGGTTTGATACTTCACCTCCACGAGTATGCCTGCATTACGAGCTCATCCACTTCCTTGCATCTTGCGGCATTCCTTTCGGTGCAAGGCTTCGACACTTTGCTTGATAGGTTCAATGTGTTTGAACTCGTTAAGCTTGTGCTTTCGGTCTTAGAAGGGCTTCCGTCTATGATGAGAGTTCTAGGGACCCCGTCATGTCGAGTAAGCCCATGCAAAACATCTCGCATTAGCCTTAGTAACTTTTCCAATTCGACTTTAAAGGAGGTAGGGAGTTGCTTTACAATTACCACCGTCGATCGATCGTAGAGATCGTTTACTACGAT
Source organism: Chrysanthemum lavandulifolium (assembly GCA_022545495.1). Lineage (NCBI taxonomy): Eukaryota > Viridiplantae > Streptophyta > Magnoliopsida > Asterales > Asteraceae > Chrysanthemum > Chrysanthemum lavandulifolium. The sequence continues at coordinate 174,409,940 of CM040239.1, forward strand.
GCGCTCTTCGACATCGGTGCAGCTGAGAACATCTTTCGGAGGCTCCTCCAGAATTTGTTTGACCCTTTTGCCTACTTCCGTAGGCTTCTTCACGTTGTAGCTGGAAAAAACCGTTCCAATATCGAATGGTGTTTGGAATTTGATTGCGGCATGTATGGTAGAGACAACGATGCCCATTTTCTGCATTGCGGTTCTCCCTATTAACAGGTTATAGGGAGATTCAGACCTTACGATCGCGAAAACCATGGTTTCTGTCCTTTTTAGCCTTCCTTCTCCAATCGTAACCTCTAGAGGGACTTCTCCCAGGGGCCATGAGTGTTCCCCTGAAAATCCCACCAAGGGTACCTTCGAATCTACCCTCTTCGACCTTATCGAAGGCTTGAGCTTCATAAAACAATTTTCGTAGATCACTTCGCAAGAGCTACCATAGTCTAAGTAAGCTCTGTTTACTTCTCTGTTGGAGATCAGGACTTTGATGACCACGGGGTCATTCGAGAGAACCTTTCCAGTGATCAAAGGGAAAGTAACGTCTCCTAGTCCGCATAATTCTTCCTCCGCTGCTTTCCTTTTTAAACCAGAATCATCTCTGTACACCATAAGGATGGGTGCTTCGACTGGTGTTGTGTCTTTCCCCAACTGTGTGTTGGAGACCTTCTCTTTACCTTTCTTTATGCCCTTCACCAAATGTCCCAATTGACTGGATTTCACGGCCTCTTCTATCTGTTTCTTGAGCTCTCTGCAATTGTTGGTGTCGTGTCCGTAATCGTCATGGAAATAGCAGTATTTGGAGGTATCCCTACTTCTTCCTCTACTTGCCAAATGAGGGGGAGGATCGAAGGCCTTCGCAGCCCTTTCTGTAGCAAGTATTTCCCTCGGCGATTTGGACAAATTAGCCAAGAGTCCATGATTGATGTTTTTGTTGTTGGGCGCAAACCTGTCCCTGCCTTTGTGTCTGTTTTTTGGCCCTTTCCACGAAGAGTGCTTTGGGATTTTGCTGTGACTTTCCTTGTTTTCAATCGAAACCCCATTAGTAGACACTTCTTTAGCTTCGATCCAGGTGTAAGTCTTATCCATTAAGCCTTTGTAGGTTGCGGGAAGGCCAGTGGATAGAAGTTCCACCAGACTTCTGTTTCGTAGGCCATGCGAAACCATAGATCTGTTGGTCTTAAATGCGAGACCAGATTTGTATGGTGTCATCGGTACATCTAGTAACAAAAGCCTTGGTGCTCTCGTTTTCCCTACGCTTGATGTTGTGCCTTTGTCGGGTGAGTCCTTGTGAACTTTTTTCTGCTGGTGAAGTGTGATCGAACTTGGCCTTGAGATCATCCAAATTCACAATGCTACACCTTTTGCCTATTCCACCATATACAAGCGGAGTCTCGCAGGGTATATGTGAACATGTGGCAAGCAACGGGCATAACCCACTTCTGCATTCTGATAGCCCCTTCAAACAGATGTAAGAAATTATCCGGGTCCCTCTTCCCATCATAAGTACCAATATGTGTGGGCATTTTCAACCCATCGGGCAAAGGGTAGTCTTCTATCCACCTTACGAAGGGTGTCGTGGAACCCATGGGCTCCGAATAACGGCAGTTGTAAGGTGGCATGTACGTGGGGACAACATTGTATGGGTTATGGCTCGGAGGTATTCCGACAGGGTTTTGGTTAACATATTGAGGGTAAGCGGTAGGTATCCAAGGTGGGTGACTTCGGCGAGGATACAAAGGATATACCATAGGTTGCCGTAGGGCATGCTTCCGTATGGTTGAGTAAAGCTAGGGTTGCTAGTGCGCCCATTAGGTGGGGATAAACCCGTGGGGTAAGATTGAGCATGAAATGAGGGTACATACCATGAGGAAAAGATTTCCTCCCATTCATTTGAGATGGATTGCCTTCACGCCGGATGTGTGAGAAGGCGCAGCGGACCCCCGCCTCTGTTCTCCCCAGATGGGCTATCAAGAGTGGTGGCAAGTTAACCTCCGTAGTCTCCCTTGGTGACTCCTTCCATTGGAGCCTTCCATTGTTCCTTCCCTTCTCGTCGAGACCCTCTCGAACATCTTCAAAACCAACCGACCTTCCACTCGGCCTTGACCGCTCGGAGACCTACCTCAGGCGGGCGTGTAGCCCTGGGAGCCAAGGGCCTAGCCTCCATTTCTATCTCTTCGTCATACTCATCGCTAGAGTATTCCAACTCCTCCGCATCTCCACGTTCGAGCTTGCCTCCTTGAGCCCTTAGTAAAGACTCTAGTGCTTGATGTTAGCTTGACGAGCATGGTGATTACGGTTCGGGGTTAGCGAAGTTGAAGCATGGTTGTTGGGAGTTATTTGGGGTGAGATCGTGTGGTAAAGGTGGGCCGCGGTTATGTTGGGAAGGTTGTTAGGATCGTTGGTAGGATTGGTGTCAAGGTCGAGAAACCGAAGGGTGTATCTCTCTTCCTTGATTCATGTCGTGAAACTAGTGAGTGTGATTGTTGGTTATAAGTTTGGAATAACGAGACCAATTGTAGCGGGTCCCACGGATGGCGCCACCGATTGTACAATAATTAAATGCGACCAGGGCCTTGATGGTGATCGAAGGGTATGAGGGTGATATGCTTGTGCCAAACTTGTAACCGATGCAATAAGAAATAGTAGACACCGTTAAGTGATTGCGCGGGGGTTGAACCTGCGAACCACCTCCGTGGGAGTAAGTATGTGATATGTGTTGTAAATAATATGGAGTATGTGAAATACTGTGTTGAGTGAACATACCACTGAAATGACTCGTCCAACCTATTTATAGATGAAGAAATAAGCTTGGAGAGTGTTAGCACATGTTTCGGAGATCATGGGGGCGTCCCATGATTTGTGGTAACCGCTAGGGCTTCATCCCCACTCTCTCTGTCTTGGCGGGGAAGCTAAGGAGATAGTGGGAACGTGGGTGAAGACCAAGTCAATGTTCTCATTTGTCTTGGTTCCTTCAAGAGAAGACTCAGAAGGCATAGGCCTTGGTGGCGAATCCCAACCGGTAACCATATCAATGATGAATGATTTCGCCACCAATGACTTATGAAGAAAGACTTGGGTCTTCGTAATGCAAATTCAAGCGAGGTCGAAGGGTGTCCTTCGACTGATCGGAAAATGCGTCATCAAGACTGTTTAAGATTAAAGGTGTGCGGGAAATTGCCATTTTATTTTGCTTCTACCTCGACTGGGGACACTCGGTGGTATTCTCTCCATATGGGATCCGCATGTCTTTACTAAAACTAACGTGTGGTGCTCATTAATTACGTGATAGTTCAAGGTGTTTGGAGTAATTACGATTATCCTGCTTTTATGATGAACATTTATGCTCCTCAAGATATTCGGGTTAAAGCGTCGTTTTGGAATCGTCTTTTCGCTTTCATGAATCATAAACGGGTAATTACTTCATATTTGGCGATTTTAATGTTGTTAGATCGATAGAAGAAAGATTTGGCACTATTTTTGTTCTTCTTCTCACGCCCACTTTAACTCTTTTATAAATCATTGTGACTTGGTGGATATAAATATGGGTCGATTCAAATTTACTAGACTACCAAAGTGGAGATAAAATGTCTAAAACTAATAGATTTTTAGTATCATCTCAAGTCGTTGATTCATTTCGGATATTGTTGTCATCGCGTTAGAAAGGCGTATCTCGATCATCGACCAATTCTTCTCACAATTGAGAGCATGGATTTGGTCCTTTGCCTTTTAATTTTTTGATTCTTGGCTTCATATTGAGGAATTTGATTATGTGATTAGATCTTCTTGAGTACTGACTCAAGAGATTAACCATCATAATAAGTTTATTAGATTTAAAATAGACTTAAATTCCTTAAAGGGAAAATAAAATAGTGGAACATGGCTTAAAAAAGAAGTTTGATGATCAACAAGTCATTCTAAAAGGCTTATTGAAATCGACAAATTAGTGGATGATGGTCACGCCTCTCAAATTATTACAAAGGAGCGAAATAGTTTGCTTACTCGTATTTGTGATATTGATCGCCTTGATTTGCAAGATGTTGTTCGAAAACAAAATTAAATGGGCTATCGAAGGTGACGAAAACTCTAAAATATTTTCATGGTATCCTCGAGAAGAAAAAAAGACAATTGGCTAGAAAAGGAATTCGTCTAAATGGTGATTGGGTTACTGAGCCGCATTCTGTTAAAAATGCTTTCTTTGAATTCTATCAATCAAAATTTGATAGATTCTCAGGAGGTAGCATTCATAGTAGAAGTCATCGCTTCAAATCCCTTTCTCCAATTAAGATAGAACTACTTGATCGCCATTTAACCCGTGATGAAGTCAAAGAAGCCGTCTGGTCATGTGGTACGAACAAAGCGCTTGGTCCAGATGGTTTTACTTTCTCGTTTCTGAAGAAATTTAAGGATATTCTTCAAGATGATTTTTATAGGTATATCGACGAATTCTTTCACTCATCAAATATCCCGGTAGGTTGTAATTCCTCTTTTATCACTGTCATTTCCAAGATCACTAATTCGATTATTAGTTCTGAGCAGACCGCCTTCATTAAAGGAAGGCAAATCTTAGACGGTCTGATGATTCTAAACTAAACTGTCGAATGGTTCAAAGAGAAGAAGAAACAACTTTTGCTTTTCAAAGTTGATTTTGAAAAGGCCTTCGATTCTTTATCGTGGGATTATCTTCAAAGATTTTTGGAATATTTAGGCTTCTCTCAGTTATGGCGCGATCGTATTCAAGCATGTCTCACTTCGTCTCGATCATCCATCTTAGTAAATGGAAGTCCCACAAATGAATTTCAGATTAAGCGGGGTTTAAGGAAAGGAGATCCGTTATCTCCTTTCTTTTTCATTATTGTTATGAAGGGATTGCATGTTGCTATTGAAGATGCTTTGGCTGCGGGTTTATATCGAGGTATTTCAGTGGGTAATAATAACCAACCATTATCCCATCTATTTTATGCGGATGACGTTATTTTTTTGGCAATGGGACAAAAATAACCTTGTGCATATTATAGATATTCTTCGATGCTTTCATTTTGTTTGGTCTTTAAATCAACCTTAGAAAATCTAATATTTTTGGCGTTGGAGTATTAGTGAGATAACATCTCAATTTGCTCTTCTACGGGTTGTACCTCAACTTCTCTTCCTTTTCTTATTTGGGTATTCGGTGGGGTGTCTATGTCTAGGTTTTTGATTGGAAGAGGATAATTAACATATTCGAGAAGAAACTCTACTTGGGACATCAAACCGCTTTCCATTGGAAGAAGATCTATGCTCATAAAATATATATTTGGCTCTCTAGGTATTTTCTAGTTTTCTATTTTTCGTATGCCAAGCATAGTCAATAGATATTTAAAGAACCTTATAGCTAAAGTCTTTTGGGGTGGAGATAATAATGACAAGAAGATGCATTGGGTTAAATGAAACTCGGTTCTCTCTAGTAGAGAAAAGGGTGGTTTGGATATTGGCCCTTTAGAAGCGTTTAACAAGGTGTTGCTTTATACATGGAAATGGCGTTTATGCAGAGAACCTAATGCATTATGGGTTAAGATAATCAAATCGGTCCATGGAGATTATGCATGTTTCATGAACAATGGAGCTTTTTCTTCTAAAAAGAAGGGCGTTTGGCGGGCTGTTGTGGGCACAATTAATAATCTTCATGATAAAAACATTATCCCTTTAAATAGCATCTCTAAACGAGTAGGAAATGGGATGAGTACTAAGTTCTGGAAAGACATTTGGATAAGAGATGCTCCCTTAATGTACGTATTTCCTAGGATTTTCTCTTTGGAACTTGATCAAGATTGTCTTGTTGCTAATCGTTGGATTGATAATAGAGGGAGTTGGCAATGGAGATATGCAGTTTTAATGGGAGCTTCATGCTCTCAACTTTATATCTTGAAAGGCTTTTATCAGTTGTAAAACTTGGAAACTCTCTTGATTACTGGATTTGGAATATTGTGGGCGATTTATACTTCTCAGTTCGTCAAGCTCGTTGGGCTATTGACAATTGCATTCTTCCAACTCGGATTTTGAATACTTTCTGGAAAAAATTGTTATTAGAAAAGTTAATATATTTTTTTGGAAATGTCGTTTGGATAGAATTCCTACTCGTTCTAATTTAGACTCTCGAGGTATAGATGTTCCTTCTATTCTTTGCCCTATATGTGACTCTCACGTTGAAACCATTGATCATACCATTATTACATGTCATGTTGCTTTGGATATTTGGGTTTTCGTCTATCGTTGGTGTGATCTATCTCCGCCTACCATACATTCTATCCTTGACACGTCCATTGGATGGGGCAAGTTCATCTTACGAGTTCTGAGAGATTGATTCTTCAGGTTATCGTGTTGACAACAAGTTGGTCGCTTTGGAAATTCAGGAAGGCTTTGATCTTTGACGCCAACAAACCGAAGAAAGATATGCTGGTTGATTCCATAGTTGATCTATCATTTTTTTGGTTTGGTAATAGAAATAGCAAACTTCGTCCCAATCAGACAATGTGGCTTCAAAACCCACTTCTTAATATTTTTTTGTAATCGCCGTTAGCTTTTTGCTAACTTTTAATAAATGTCAGCCGTTCTAAAAGAAAAACAACCTTTTAAAAGGTATACCAAACACAATCATCATAGATCCGAACCTAAACAAAAACAAACAAGATCTCATATTTGGCTCTACATATTTATAGATCTTTAAAGATCTTGAGTGTATAACATATCCATCATCGATCTATGGAGAGCATAGCTCTTTCTCTTGATCTATGAAGGCCATATCCATCAATGAAACAAAACATCAAACCTACCCGAGATCCCTCATGGATCTTGATGCCGTTGTAATCTTGTGGCTGATTTTGATAGGTTGTGGTGCTTGTTATTCGATTTACAACCGCGCGAAGGAGATTCGATTGATAAGCAGAAATATATAGAGATTTTTGTGTTTTTGTTTAGCTTGAACGAAGGAGATGTTTGTGTTTGTGTTTGTGTTTGTGATAAGCAGAAAGCTACAGATATTGACCCGAATAAATATAAGAGGAAGAACACAAGGGTATTTTAGTTAATTCATTATAAAGTTACCGATATTGTTCACAATTTAAAAGTTTTAATACCTATATTATTAAAAAAATGGGTTTGTTATCTAACTCGGAAAATTTTTGTAAGTTCGTTACCTATATATGACTTTAACCCTAAGTTGGCATGTACGTCTTTTGAGATTTATAACTTCCTGTAAACTATTTTGTACATTTTGTAGTTCTACATTAACTTTTTAAATAAAGACATTATCATATACAGACTTAATAAAATCGTAATAACTGTTTTTACATTAAGATCATTCTTTGTTCTTTTAAAAGCCAAAGTAGTCTCGTTTGAAACCCCATTGACGGTGTATCGGGTCCTTGAGAACCTGATCATTGATGAACCAAAGTGTGATCCAGTGATGATCCATTGAAGTTTTTTGTATGGGAAAACGTAGTGTGTAGGTTCAGAAACCCCATAAGATCCAAAGCGACTTGAGTTCACAAGACCGTTCATTTTGTAAGACATCTATCTTGATGACCTTACAAATTGAATTGAAATATATATATGTGTAGCTTTATTACGACTAGGATCTACTTTCTTCATACTCTTAGATAAAGTGCCACACGCCCGCTCCGTATTAATTTAAAAGGCACGTATATATGTTCCAATTTAATCAAGGATATGAAACTCTTTTTAATTCGTTTTAATTAGGTGAATCTTTTTTGAAAGGCTAGAAAAGCATAATCAAAATAATAATTTACTTTCGAGTAGTTTATTGTGCAAGATTTAAAAACCCTACTTAAAATTCTACAGCTAACTGAAACAAGTACCAACCACTTCAAATCTTCTAATCTGGAAATATATGTACATAAATATTTCAACTTTTATATATAGATGAAAGTGATGACTCAAATATCAAAATTTTGGGCAATGAGTGTTGCACCAAATGCTAGAAAGATACATAAAGTTCAAGTTTAGAGGTGCATGTGCATGTAACATAAATGATGTTAGAACTTTTCTTAAGATTGTAGCTAAATGATATCATTCTCATGATCAACATAGAACTAAACGCATTAACTGAATGTTGTATATCAAAGATTGAGATTCTAGAAGTCTCTCAAACGTACTTATTTTCTTTCTTTTCCTATAATTCAATAGCCGTGTGTTTGGATCATATATTTAATAAACATGTAGTAATTACGAGAGATATAATAAAGTTTATAATCAAAGCAAGTCGACAATACCTACTCCATTACCAGTTTACCACGATAGAGTTGCGTACGCCTAAAACTTTTGTTACAAAACAAATAGTCGTTTTCAAAACGCATCATATCTCTTTAAATTAATATTATGTTAGTAACAACCAGATTTATATAATATATTTGTTTAATAAAAATATTAACCATATGATACACACACACAAGTTGTACTAATATAAAATACAGTGTTGAAAATCGCGACGCAATGGAAAAATAATGACTCTTTGAAAAACACTTAAACCTCCCACATTTTTGCCAAGTATAAACTTTGCATTTAATGTTAAAGGACTTACTGCATAAATTGAACCTAATATATTTTTATATAATATGTCAAAGTTGCATTAAATGCATGTATTTTGAGGCAAACACCCTGCTTTTAGTATAGATATATTAATATGACATCGAATGATTATACCATGTTACATATACTATACTTGTCATACTGAGTATAATAATATAAAAATGATTTAACAAGGATTACCAAAATTATTAAAAAAGGAATGAACATGATAGCTTTCAAATTAAAAAAATTCAAAGTATTTGGGTCAGAAAATTGAATCTGACATACAACGACTTACCCAATTTGCTCAATAAACGAGGGATTTGTTTAATATGTCAGTCGCCTTAAGTGACTTTAATTTCGTGCATGGTGTGCTTCGATGGCTTTTTTCTATAAATAATTAGTGAACTGTGAACCAACTTTTTGTAAAATTAAGAAATGCTTTTCAGAATAGATTATACGTTTTAGAAATTTCAAACAACTATTTCTTAAATCTTAACATAACTGCATAATGACCTTCAAAAAGTCTAAAGGCTAGCTCAATATTGATTACTACTCCATACTTGACAATTAGTTTGCAAAAGATAAAATAGTTTCCATACACAATCACAAACACCTTTAAAGGAAAATCAAACATAAGAAATACAACACAACATGTAAAGTATATGATTAAAATGGATCCATATCATAACATTTTATTTATCTTGTAACATGTCAATAACAAAACAAATCAAAACAAATAAAACAGAACCGAACCTCTATGCAACAGTGACGGAATTAAGATGTTTCGGATGTCGAAAACCTTTTATCGGACTAGGAAAGTTCCATCCCTTTTGTTTCGAATTCGATTGAGCAAATCTATTCCCGCCTCCAACAGCCACTGATCTCGATCTTGCCATCATTGAATTATCATTAACCACCCTCAAATCACACTTACCTGATGCATCATCACACTTATTATCCATTCCGTCGTCAATAACATTAGATTTTTTACTTTTACCGGCTGTAAACACGGACCAAAAGTTAATCTTGCTCCTACTAACCTTCGACACCGGCTTATTATTATTACTAGTATTACTATTCTCATTGCTTTGCACTGATGCCACTTCAGTGTCACATTTAATATTACTAACCGGACCTCCAACATACCTAGATCTTGATCTAAGGAAAGGAATAGCATAAGACCGCGATCTTAATAACGTAGGATCAGCCTCTACTTTATTAGGTAATTGGCTTGTGTCGCTATTTGTTGAAATAGCTGACACATGTTGACTATTGTCATTGCTTTGCACTGCTTTCACCTCAGCGTCACATTTGCTATTACTAACCGGACCTCCAACATACCTAGACCTTGATCTAAGGAAAGGAATAGCAGAAGATCGTGATCTTAATAACATAGGATCAGCCTCAACTTTATTAGGTAATTGGCTTGTGTCGCTACTTGTTGAAATAGCTGACACATGTCGACTACCTCCTCGTGAGAACGAGAAAGAGAAAGGAAGAAGACGAAGACGAAGAAGAGGACGAAGTGTCAACGACGGGTGGTGGACAACTAGGACACGGAAGAGCCGTGGCGCAATCCGGACAAAGTGTAGCTAGGCGATCACGAAGACACTTAGGACATATTCCACTTTTTCGTTTCCTTGAAGGGTGTTTTTGACATTTATATATTTGTGCTTCGTCTACGAACTCCATACTTGAGTCTCCGAATAAGACGTGTCGATTTGTTAGTGAGTTTGATGTAGATTCAGCTGTTTTGTAACGGTTCCAAAAATGTGAGGGTTGAACTTATGGGTAGAGGTACTTATATAAGGAAATAGAGGGAGAGTTAACTATGGTTAATTAGTTGATTGTAACTAACTATGGTTTACGACGGTTGAGGTTAGGGTATCCAGATATTAGCGACGGTTGTTGGACCAAATAACTAGCGTGTTAAATGATTTTATTACAAGTAAGTAAACTGTTGAACACTTGAACTCCTCTAAATAATTAGCTAGGGATAAATTTGTTCCAATTTAAAACAATATATAAAAGATTAGCTAGGGATAAATTTTATTTTGAGTAAATTTTAAAACCCGTCCTTTTGGTTTGTTTGAATCCAAGACGTGGTTTTAACACTTTGAAATTGAAAGCATCGTTTAGGTGAAAACTTTTGCGTTATATATTAAGGGTGTGAGCAGTCGAGCGCAGCTTGAGTTCAACATAAAACACTCGACTCTTTTGACATCAAAGAAGCTCGAGCTTATCTCGCTAACTTCAAGCCATACTTTTAAAGCTCGAGCATAGCTCCCAAAGATATTTATAAGGCTCAAATTTGGCTAGACTCACCTCGTTTATGAAATAGATTTAGTTTTTTTCCTTAAATTATAGTTTATTTGTATATATTATATATGAAACGTTCATTTAGACTCTTGGGCTTAATCAAGCTGATCTCGTCTATCAAGCGAGGCTCATGTTAAACTCGGCTCAAGCTTGAATCGAGCTTTTAGCAAGCAAAGCTCTAGTAGCTCACGAGCAGCTAGGCTCATTTACACCTCGAAATATTGTTCATTACCCAATTAAAATGACTAAATTACACTTGTCTTATTTTCCTCTAATTTTCACTCTAATAAGGACTTTAATGTTTTCAGATGGATTGTCCCTACACTTTAAACAAACCAAATGAATGGTCTTTGCAATGTAGCATATGTTTTGCAACGGGATTTTATGAGAGTTTCGAACCTTTAGTGTTTAACGTTTTGAATTATAAGCTAGTTTGTAACGAGTGTTTATGTTTTTATTTCCTTACTAAACTATACTTTGAGAAGTGTTAGCGGCTATTTTTTTTAATTATTTTACAATTGGTAACAATAACATAAATATTTTATCAAACGCTTTTATAAAATAAACACGTACTTGTAACAACTATTCTATTTTTGTCAAACATACTTTTATTTCTTTATAAAAATATGTGAATTGAAAACATAATCATAAAAAAAGAGGTTACGTAGTAAAGTTAGATATTCATGGACGGTCCCAATGATACCAAACAAATGCCCGCAACAAATAAAAATTAACTATAAAGAAACATAATTGAAAGTTCACACGAATAGCCTATACAAAACGCTTAAAGCACCAGAGTTATTTCGTGTTTATTGGTAATGAATTTTTTACAACATGGTACTTGGATATTAGGGCCAATAATTAAAGTAATTATTTAACCAATCATAATTGAGCGATTAACTCTCCAAAAACAGAATTTTCAAAAATAAAAATATAAATGGCCTAATTAAATGAGCGCAAAAGTGACATCTCGTATAAGCATCTGAGTTATTTATGCGGAAGCGCCACCTTAAGTCCATTTAATTAGGTCCATATATCAAAGCTTTTTAAAAAATAGCCACGGATTTCGCAATGTGTTGCGTATCCTTGCGAAGCCGTTACGAACCTTTGCGATTGAGTTTCGAAGGATTATATCTAAATATATTTTTTTCGAACAAGGCAATTTTAATTAAACACAATACAAAGTACAACAAGATGTTACAACACAAAGGCATACAAACCATTCATGCAACCCACATGACTGCTATATACAAAAACAGTATAAACTAAGCCAATAAAAGAAACCATGGCCTCACAACCAATCTCACACTTTGTGCAGCAACAAATTCACCTAAATCTTTGATTTCCACAACCTTGACTTGTTTGATTTAAACAACCAATTTCAATAGGACTACCATGAATATACTCAACTGCATATAAATGCGGTTTACTCCAGTGGTGTGTGCAAAAACAAGTTTTTTTACGCATGGTGACCACTGTGAATGGCCAATTTGAAAACTTAAAAGCAACAAGCACAAATGCAATGAGGATCGGGGAGTATAGAGTCTCCCGGTCGTTATGTCCCAAATATCTATGCAATGGATCACCCGACATTATAGTGATCGAGGAATTTAAGCGGAAAAGGGATTATGAATATGATTATAACTAAGGAAAAGCCAACAAATTACAATGGCTTAAATGCAAATTAAAGGAAATTAAAAGATAAAAAAATATTAAATAAACGCTATCACTATAATTAAAATGATGTTTTTGTTTTTATGAAACTGAAATTAAAAACTACGCGACGTACAAATAAAAACGTGAAACTTACACAATATAAACCCTAAAAATATGAAAATGATATTTTTACAATCCTAATAATAAAAGAAAATATTAAGAAAAAGAAAATTATTTTTATAACTAATTATCTAATTAAAAACTATTTTTAACTATTTAATATTAACCTAAAATACAAGAAAATGTGAAATAAAGCTAGAAAAATAAAATTAAGATTTGGAAAAATCTAAAATATCAAAATAAACTTTTCAAAACTATTTTTGTATTTTTCTGATTATTTTTCTATTTTCTAGGAATTTTAAACTATTAAAAACTAATTAAATGTCTTAAAAATACAAATTTAACTAAGAAAAATCTAGAAAAATATTTTTTTGTCTTTTTATATTTATCTAAACCTAAGAAAAATGAAAAATTATTTTTTTGAACCTTTTCTTAATTTTTTGTATTAAAAGCTAATTAAAAAGTGTTAAAAAAATGATTTAAATGCAGAAAAATATCAAACAAGCTTGGAAAAATATGAAAATTTCAGGAAAACTCTAAAATTATACTAGGAAGCTAGGAAAATTGGAAAAATAGATGGTTATGTGTAGAAAAATGCAACTGCTATGGATTGTGCTTAGAAATAAGCACTTTCAATAAGCCAACAACTACAATAAGCTACCACATGTTTACAGAAACTATGAAATACTTAAAAGAACCAAAATGTACTTAAATCAACAAGCTATAGCCTCTGAATAGCAAAATAACACAGATTTTATGATTATGAGATTAAGCTAAAAGCAGTTATCGTTTACTACTTTGGACACAAGCACAAGCACGAAAATAAGCTCAAAATGAAAACTAGAAATTGGAACTTGGAAAGGACACGGCTAAGAACTAGCAAACCAAATCCCAGACCTAAACAAGCTCTAATAAGCCTGTGACAATCATGCAAGATCCGAGAAAAACTCAAGATAGACCACTCGTGAGGTGGCAATTAACACCTAAAGAGAAGCTAGTTTGGAGCTTATACAAATTTTATAAAATTCTACAAAATGCTAATAAGTAAAAGACCGGATGAAGTTTTTAGAATGCCAAGTTTCACTGAAAATGGCTCAAAATGAAGCCATGAAAATTCCTTGCTTTTGGGCTCAACCTGATTTTTGCAATTTGACTTTTGATATGATTAAGTACTTTGACTAAAATGAACTTTGAATCAAATTTTAGGACTGATGTTGATGTAATAAGACCAAATAAAGCTAATGTAATCTATTTCTATGAAACTTAAACACAAATCAAGACTTTGAAAATCAAATCCATAACAGATTAGACATTGAGGCAGTTAAAGACAATGTTGACTTTTGGTGGTTTGCAGCACAAACTAAGGCAGATATGGATTTATTTTAACTTAACAAACTTAAAGTAGCAAGTTTAAACCATTGAGCTAGCCCTTAAAAGCAGTTAAACCACCAATTCCAAACACACTTTATTACTAGTTTTGCAACAAAAGCGAACTAAAGAACAAACAAGCACAAATTCGATCAAACTGATTAAGACTAACTTAAATATCGCTATCAAAAGCGGTTTCAACCATCGAATAACACCAAGCAGTTATGCTAAAAAATTGAAAACACTTACTTATAGTCCTTTAGCCACAATGGCACAATGATTAAACGGGGCCCCTAACCTATCAAATCCAACCCAACTAACTATTATTCAACCCAAATCCATGCCTGCATCACCCAATATCATTTCTGCAACATTCTTGCCTATTTTTGACTTTTGTTGACCAATGTCCAAAGATGATTGAAACTGAGATGTGAGCTTATGGTAAGCTTTACTAAGCTAATTTGAACTTGTTTGAGCTTATAAATAAGCTTATTGAAGCTTATACATAATACTTGGATAGTGAAAATTCCAACAGGAACACAGAAACATGAAATTGTAACTAAAACTTGAATTGAGATTTAAAATGAGTTGCAATACACTTGGGTAACTTTGTTTGATACAAATTATTTGGAAAATCTGTTAAAACTAATTAAGACATACTAATTTAAGGAGCGACATACATAATTGAAAAACTAACTAACTACTCCCTTTGCTTGCTTCCTCTTCTTCTTTATAGCTCAATCTCTTTCTCTTTCATCTCGATTAAATCCCATCAAAAATCTCCACCATTGGATGAGTTTAGAACAATCTTAGCCATTTGATGGTTTTGGCGCCAAAAAATAGTTTTGATACTAGAGACAGGAACAAGGCTGCATTTAATGCATTTGAAGGGTAGGTGAGGAGGGGGGAGACAAAGGGTGGAGTAGGGTGGATATGGGTGGCTGGAGGAGGGGGGTAGCAGACACTTTTGTCGGGGAACACAGGGAAATAGGGGGCGGGTTGTTTTGTTTAAACATTGGGTTTGGGTTTGGTCGGGTCATGGATTTGGACCGGGTAAGTGGTTTGGGCCAAGGGGTTTATGTTTGGGCTTGGATATATAACTAGGGTCCGGTTTGGTTTGTGAAAGTAATAACACAAGGACCAAATGTGTAATATCTGAAATTCGAGGACCAAACATGTAAATTATGAAGATGTAGTCAAAGGTTGGTCTTGCAAACTTTAATAGACCAAGGGCTAATTTTGACATTTTGAAATTCAAGGATTAATTTTGACCATTTAAAATCCAGGGACTAAAGCGTAATTTCTCAAATATTTTGGATTTTCCACCAAAGGACTAAATATGACAATTTATGTTTACAAAAGGACCTCTGGTGACTTTTCTTTAAAATAAATGCCTACGGATGATTTTGCCATTTTTGAAAGTGGGACTGAAGCGCCAATTATGCAAACTTTGCTCGTTTTCATCGATTTTGAACATTTGCATCTAAAACATATAAATGCAATTTTGGAATATTTTCAGTGTTTTGATGCATTTGAGCATTTTTAAACGTTTTGCAGTTCCGATTTGACTAAAAATGATGAGTATTTACACACTCATCACCAAGCCATTATACTATTGGCATTCATAGTACCCAAACACCCCTTTCCACATCCACGCAATTTTTAAAATGTACATGATCCTGGATCCACCAGCCAAATGTCCCATCTTACTTTATATTTGCTCGATCTTCGCACAATCCATTCATAGGACCTCAACTGAATTTCGTGAAAAGTTTTCATATGTGATTCGACCTTTTTCCCAAATACCCGACAGTTACGATTTCTCCAAATAAAATATCCCGTTGTCCAAACAACCGCTTGCCATATTGTTGTATTCTTTGATGACATCCCCCCGCCACCATTATGATTAAGCATATCATATTCTGTCAATGCATTCACATTGCCTAGTTTCCACCACCCAAATACCAACGCCCATACCTTCATCACCTCAATGCAAAGAACAATCCGTGATCTATATATTCGTAAGCATTATCGCATTGTGGCACAACACCGAATGCAAATCAATGCCCTTTCTATCTAATTTCACCCACTCGGTAACTCGCCGCCTCGCATCGTTCTCAAGCAAAGATGTTGATCTTTTGGAATGACTTTGTTTCATCACCGTCTCAAAATTTGCATCATCCACATTCAAGCACTTTGCTTCCCTAAAGATGATAACATGTTGACTAAAAACACGTCATCGTCTAGCTCCCAATTCCATGTGTCCCTGCCTATAACACCCCAATGACAAGGGTCCGAATATCACATTATAGAGTCATATCAAAACATACTAATAAAATTTTGCAAGCGAAAGTCTTATAAAATAATATACCAAGTCATATAAACGAATGACTTATAAGGAAAAATACAAAATCCAATATGTCAAAATGTAATATCAAAACATGATCTTCAAAAGAGTCTAACAAGATAGGAAACTAGGGTTGGTTCACTCAAATGCTCTATTCTCACCCATCAAGCCCAACATCCTACTAGGTACATGCCGCATGGAAAAGAAAGTGCAGTTGGTGAAAAAGCCTAGTGAGCAGATATGACAAAATAAAAACTAAACAAAATAAGGATATGAAGGGAATCAAAGGAAACTGATATCAAGGTCATAGCAATGAACAAAATGAGTCAATGAGGAACCTGCAGCACACAATATTAACAAATAACAAGAACAACAATCTAAGGAGACCAAAACAAAGCAGCGCATCAGCGAATAGATATAAGCACGTATAAATAACCAAACATACAGATACCATACATAAACAAATAGGGGTTAATGTACAAGCATAGCAGTCAGCGTATCAACTAAACCTAAATATGGCAACACAAATAAATCAGATAATCAAAATACATATAAGCCAAGCTGAATTCTATAAGCAAGCGGAAGCAACTAAATTGAATGTAAGCATAGCAATCACACAAGTCAAATAACCCACAATTAATAAACAGAACAAGTATCATAACTAGTGGAAATACTAACAGCAGTATAAGCATGATAGTCGCATGTATCCGGTAGGAATACCAAACGAACATCATAATTAAATAAATTAACTAAACAAGAACATAGAATGACAAACTAAACAAGTCAACTAGACAGATAACATAAGTTGAACCATATTCCTTCATCAACCAGTAGCATGAAGTGTAAACATGGCAGATCAACAAGTCAGGTAAACATCAATTACTAAGCCAAACCAGTATCGTAAGCAACGGAAAAATACCAACCAAAAGTACAAGAATGGTAGTCACAAATAGCAAATAGGAATATTAAATGATAATAATAGCCCACAAAATAACTGAACGAGGTATAACATGGTAAATGGATGAGTCAAATAATTACGTAGTAGCATGGCGAACAGGTGAATCAATTAGTCACGTAATAGCATGGTAAACAGATAGTCACATATTAATCATGTAATAGCAGGGTAAACGGATGAGTCGAATAATTACATACTAGCATGGCAAACGGGTGAATCAATTAGTCACATAATTAGCATGGTAAACAGATAGTCAACCAAAATGGAAGGAGAGTAAGGCAAATCAAATGAACTGGAGTATAGTATGATAGTCGGATGAATCACATAAGGATAATGAATGAATGAGTAATCAATGGGAAACTAAAAACGAGAAATATAGAATATGGTGCATTGTGGAATAACATGAGGCATAACAAAGATAAAAGGTCTTGAAAGGAAAGAATCAGTAATTTACCACGAGCCCAAACAAATCAAATCATATCATATCATAAGTAACCATGGATTAGCTAGCTCCCAAAATGTGAAAGACGTGTATTGCACACAAGCATCAGTCACCAAATAAATCATATCATATCCAAATCAAATACAAATCAAATCTATGGTGCATCCATACGCCCCTACGAAGATATTAGTGGCCAAACATTCTATAATAATCTTGAGCTCATAATATATATAACAAAAAAGGGGCGGGATAGTTCATCACTCGACCACCCTGGAGTCATGCCATTGATCATCAATGACATGGCCATGTTACCTTCATGGCTAGGGAAAATGGCTCGGGTATTAAACTGAAGGGTCAAAAGGCAAGGTCAAAGTTTGGTAAATGTCTAAGTCATCAGAATAGCAAAATCAAAGGTCCATAATTAAAGGTGCATAGCAAAAGATCAATTCAAAGGTTCACATAAAATGGTTCAAGGTTCATAATCAAATAGCTAAAGATTAAAAGACGTGAAAGAGATCATGAGAAACCTTAAGAGAAATGTCAAAATATATGTACCTTAACGCCAATGAAAGGAAAGCAAGCGAATGAATGAAGGCGAAGACACCGTCACGTCTTCTTCAATGAATCTCTACGGATTACGGTTCGCATATCATTTATATATTTATATAGAAAGTTATTCTTAGATTTATGGGCTATATACTTATTGTTAGGCTTGTATTACATATTAGGTTTTAAACCTCAATTCTGGACCCGTATTGGACGAATTTTCATGACTATTAACTTAAGTCAAATAAATTTAGGAAACTTCCCAGGTGTTACCTAATTAGTTAGGTTACTTCATGAATTTTTGGAGATTTTATTACTGAGCTTAAGTATGGATTAGAAAATAATCTTTCCAGACCTGTCTAGAAAGTACCTAGAAACAAAGACTCCAAAAGTTTGAACGTGACACACCCATTTACACAAATCCAAAAATTCAACCGAAATTCCCAGGGGTCACAAATAACCTAAATATCAAAGCTGCAGAAGGAGAGGTCCAAAAGCCTTATGGTTTATCCATGAAAAATCAAATACCACAACCAAAAATTTTACTCAGCTTACTCAATTTTGACACCTTGACTTGTAAAATATAAAAATCACACTTCCAGGTCTCCAAATGCTACAAATCTTACATATTTAGAAAGTAAACAGAAAATGCGTACATTTAGAATTAAGAATCATGCCAAAACATGTAGGCATCATCAAAATACACCTGTAGGAATATGACCTAAAATCTGGACAGCCTAACATGCAACATAGCAAACAAGTCCAAAATCATCAATACACCAAACCATATTGCACCAAACTTCATAGAATTCATATATAAGTCATAAAAACACCCAAACAACAGAAGATGAAGCAATTCACTTAAAGAATTACACACAAGATTATTTATGGCATAACAACCTCATAATTTCATGTAGAAATCAAATTACAAGCCCTAAACATGTATCCTTCATAACCATTTAACACCATTTCATACACACATGTAAGTAAGCATATCTGAGACCATTTTCATGCATTTCACAATGTTATCCACATCATCATATTTAATCTTCATCAAATCATATGTTTTCAAGGCATTTTCAAGACAAAACATGCATGAAATCAATCACATAAAATCATAGATTGGTACATGTTAATAATCTCATGTAAAACTTGTTGAACATGCATGGTATCATCTCATTACCTAATCATGCTTAATAAACTCATATTACATGGCATTCAATCACACATACACCAAACACTCACTTAATTACATGAAATAACCAAAAACCTTAACTTCAAGTAAAAACCGGTTTTAGCATAATCTAACACTCACTTTACTAATTTTTAATCCATATCAAGACTTCAATTCAGAGGCTATAATAACTTACACAAGTACCTATATGTATTGTGAGCATACATGAATTTTCCTAGAATTATTACCAAGTACAAACACCATTCCGAAAATCGTTTATCTAAACATGTCCAGAAAATGAGCCGCACAAACACCCGAAAGTTTACATCTAATAGGCCTATCAAAACAATTCATAAAATTTACGAAAATTCCGAAGGTCACACATATCTTAGAAATAACTCTGTAGAAGGGCATGTAAAAATCCTTATAGATTTTACATAAAACATCGTAGAACCGGGTTGAAGTTAAGGTCTCAAAACTCAGCTTTAACACATGACCCATAAAATCCAAAAACATGACCAATACAACTCCAATTCACTCCAAACCAATTGAAAAACTTTACTAAAACCCTAAACTGAGTTTTAGAGCAAAAATCTCGAATTAAACATTAATTAAACTCGTTGTATGATGCACACATATTCGACTATCAATTATGTCCCGATCAAACAACCACATAAAACCCTAATTCTTATATCCCATTTTTAATCCAATTAATTATGTGATCAAAATACATGTTATTTACCGAATTAATCCACCATAAAAATATACTTAAACCCCTCATACGAATCATTCAAGGTCAACAACAATAACACCTATACGACATATATAAATTTATGGTTATTCGTTTTAGGTTTCCTTATATACATAACGTTTATGGTGACAAAATAATCGACATAGATGAATCTTGGTTTCCTCTTGAGGACAGATTAACGAGACAAAGAACCAAGGACAAGGACTCACGAATCAATAGTAACTGTTCCCAGGAACACAACGATCAAGAGAAGCTTCCAAACCTCCTTCCTCTTTTATTCGTATGGAGAGTGAAAATAAGATGCCGTGTTTTTTTTTTTGGCCGTATGATGATGAGTAGAAAAAGGAGCAAACCATGTATTATAAAAGGAAAAGAAGATATGGGCCGATCATTGTGATTTGGTGAATAAGTCTTAGTACTTATCTTCTCTTGTAAATGTATATAGAGCAAATATTAGTATAGGTTAATACATGATGTCGTTTTATTAATTAGTATAGTTTAGGAGCAGAGCGTACCATTTACGAAATACATAGCAATACATAGCCTCGCGCTTTCGATCGAACACAAATCATAAAAATTCACGGTCTAACGAGTACAGGCGTATACGTAATGGATGTCGGTGAGAATCTCGCAAGGAGGTACATAATTCCAAATGAATATGAAAACCGACAAATAGCGGATATGAGTCATTGTCCATCGAAAGTACCAACCTCGGGCATTTCCCGGGGCGTCGTATGATTCCAATAAGTTCAAACTATATGATCTCGGTATTATCACGTTGATCGGGCGTCATAATACTTGCATCACATAACAAGTCCTTATTGTCATCATATTCTATCTCGGGTCATGACGAACCACATAACCAACATCACGTCAAAGCAGTACACATACAGTAGCACATAATACATCAAATCAACTTACCATCCCACAAAGGAAAGAAGGCCGACTTGCTCGAGAAGGTTCCTCGTGACTTATTATCGACGATCAAGAATAGCCTCGGGCTCACTAGAATGACAAGGTGCCGCAAAGTCTAACCTTACGATACAAATCATATAAATATAATGGATGAAAATCGAGATTTATCAAAGAGGTACAAAACACAACGAAGTGGTAGTGACACGAAGAATCAAGCCATAAGACTCCATCATCCAAGCGCGCCCAATCATATGAAGCGGATGAATCTTCTCGACATCTCAACGGTTGGATGTTGCCCACAATATGCCGAATCTTGGTAGTAGTTTCTCCGCACATCTAAAGTCACGCCGCCATAGTTCCTCTGCTCCCACGTCTTCCAAGTGTCCACAGGTTGAATCTTGTCTTCGTCTTTTCTCCTCTAGTTGTTCCGGTGACTCCTCCAGTGACATCCCGATGTCTCCGGTAGCATTACAATCGGTGCGGCTCACGCTTCACGAACCTTTCTAGTTCATAAGCATTGCGACAGAACGCAGGTTGAAACCACCATCTTCGACTCTACGAGTAGCCTCCATCTAAGCGATCGACAAGAGAATGCGCGAAGACAAAGCAGACAAAATCAAAATGTGGAAGGAGGATCAAATCGTGAAGACAAAAGAACATCGAAATCAAATCGAGCGAAAAGTGAAAATTATCGGAAAAGATCAAAACAAGCGAAAGCCTAATGTCTACCCTAGTCCTCACAGTCAATCCTAAGGTCAACAAGGCGAAACCTAGCTCGATACCATAATTGTAACACCCCAACCCGACAAGAGTCCGAATGTCACATTATGGAGTCATATCGAACATACTAATAAAATTTTGCAAGCGGAAGTCTTATATAATAGAATACCAAGTCAAATAAGCGAATGACTTACAAGGAAACATACAAAATCCAATATGTCAAAATGTAATATCAAAACATGATCTTTAAAAAGAGTCCAACAAGATAGGAAACTAGGGTCGGTTCACTCAAATGCTCCTACTCTCGACCATCAAGCCAAAGATCCTACTAGGTACGCCGCATGGAAAAGAAAGTGCACTTAGCTTAAAAAGCCTAGTGAGCAGATATGACAAAATAAAAACTAAACAAAATAAAGATATGAAGGAATCAAAGGAAAATGATATCAAGGTCATAGCAATGAACAAAATGAGTCAATGAGGAACCTGCAGGACACAATATTAACAGATAACAAGAACAACAATCGAAGGAGACCAAAACAAAGCAGCGCATCAACGAATAGATATAAGCACGTATAAATAACCAAACATACAGATACCGTACATAAAAAAATAAGGGTTGTAAACAGTATCATAAACAAAACAAGTAAACAAACAGTGTACAAGCATAGTAGTCAGCGTATCAACTAAACCTAAATATGGCAACACAAATAAATCAGATAATCAAAATACATATAAGCCAAGATAAATTCTATAAGCAGGCGGAAGCAACTAAATTGAATGTAAGCATAGCAATCACACAAGTCAGATAACCCACAGTTAATAAACAGAACAAGTATCATAACCAACGGAAATACTAACAGCAGTATAAGCATGATAGTCGCATGTATCCGGTAGGAATACCAAACGAACATCATAATTGAATGAATTAACTAAACAAGAACATAGCATGGCAAACTAAACAAGTCAACTAGACAGATAACATATGTTGAACCATATTCCTTCATCAACCAGTAGCATGAAGTGTAAACATGGCAGATCAACAAGTCAGTTAAACATCAATTACTAAGCCAAACCAATATCGTAAGTAACGGAAAAATACCAACCAAAAGTACAAGAATGGTAGTCACAAATAGCAAATAGGAATATTAAATGATAATCATAGCCCACAAAATAACTGAACGAGGTATAACATGGTAAATGGATGAGTCAAATAATTACGTAGTAGCATGGCGAACGGGTGAATCAATTAGTCACGTAATAGCATGGTAAGCAGATAGTCACATATTAATCATATAATAGCAGGGTAAACGGATGAGTCAAATAATTACATACTAGCATGGGCGATAAGGTTTTAAAATGTACATTTTGAGGGTCGTTTAAGCCCTTATTTGATCACTTTTGTATCCGTTATTACTTAATATCGTTCCTTTTCACCTTTAGGTCTCTTGAAGGCAAATTCTTTGGAATGGCACTTATTTGGACGAAAAGGCACGGATATCTGAAGAAAATGGCCAAAGTCAAGAATCGAGACACTCAGTCTTTGAAATACAAGGGACGGTGACAGTGTTAATTGCGGCCTGTCGGAGCACTTCGTGACTGACTCAAGAGCCAAATTGCTTATTTTCAAGTGACGGTGTCCGGCTTTAAAAGAGTAGGCCGTCGCAACTCGGACGGCATAGATTTGATTCAAACGGCGTCGAGATCGAAGGGGACGGTGTCACAAGCATAAGGTGACGCCGTCGCAAGATTAACGTGACCAAGGCGAAACCCTAATGGCGGCTACCCGGCGTCACAATTCATAAGGTGGCGTCGTCGCGATTGAAATCTTATATATATAATCCGAATTTTTCGGTTTTAGAGAGTAGTCTTTTAGGTAAAAACCTAAACCGAACCAAGGTCTGTATTATACAAGATTTTAGGGTTCCAAACCCTATCTTACCACAAGATAAGTGTTTTACTTCATTAATTCAATTATGTCTTCAATTATTTGTGTGTATGCTTGCATGTTCTCCATGTCGGCTAATTTATTTGTGTGTTTGCTTAGGAATATGAAACTTAATTATTGAATATTGATTGGTTGTCTCTTATCTTAATTTTTAATGATCTAGTAATGCGATAGGTCATTCGTTGTGTAGTTAATGCTTGATTAATCTTTGTGAACCTTAGACTATGACACCTAGAGTAGTTGTAGGCTAAACCATGCAAAGAGTACCTTAGAGTTAGAGTTTATAATTTCTAGAGATTTTGTAGGCGAGACCCTTTGGTAGTTTTAAAGAGTTAGGGATAAACGCATACCCTACGACTTTAGATACACAACGCGATTAAGAATAAGGACGTGACAATTCAACCATCAATAGGAGATAATTAAGGAGTAATAAATCCTAAGTAAACACATCTTTAAACCATCATACGAGCACACAATAATTAGACATAGACTACATACACCTTAGATTAGATAAGTAGACAAGTAGAGTAATCGGTAGAAATACCAACCCCAAATTCAAACCCGAGATTCATACCTTTCCATTTTCTAAAAATATAAAAAGATATAAAAATAATCTTCCTCAACCCCAACCTTAGCGTAGTAACTTCTTACTAGCATTCCTATTCCCAGAGAGCGATATCAATACCGTGGCTTACCCTAATACTACACTACAATGATTAGGTTCACTTGCCTAGGGTGTTATAAAACTTGCTCGAAGAAAAGGAAGTTCCTTTGACCCCGAGCGACGCGTGTAGCGTTATCAAGTTTTGGCGCCCGGGAATAGAATAGCTAGTTAGTAGTCCACCTCGTTTAGGTTTCTTTGTGATTCCTATCAAGTAAAATTTTCTCATTTTAGCTTTCTCATAGTCTATCCCCTTCTTCGTGACCTTTGTTCGTAAAATCCATCACTCACCATGATACATGTCTTCCATGAAGATTCTTCACCTTACCCGTTCCCAATCCGAAATTGAGAACGCATGATCCCACAAAACCCTTCACCCGTTCACTATTTTGGAAATCACCTAGGCATAATGAGATAAATTGGCAACAACGAAGCCCTTTCTATGACTCAGATTCGATGAGGAATTTGATTATGGTGAAGCACTTGATAGCGGGGAGGTCATCAATGAAGTTAGTTTTGAAATGGAGGAAGACCCCTCCCAATGTTTTGACCCTAGGTGTAGAATTGAGAAAGATGGTCCCTTTAACATGCAATTCCCTTGCAAAATAGGATTAGAAGGGTTCGATGCTTACTTGAATTCATTCTTGCCTTTGAACTTAATCTCAAGGAACCTATACAATAAAATCAAGATCAATGAGTTAACTTATCAAGGGAACAATGTTGTTGAAGCAGTCACTCATTTACACGTGTTTGTTGGAAGCTTTGCTTATTTGGTAGAGTTCATGGTCTTAGAAGACTTAGGAGAATTTATTGATAAGGACCTCACTCAAGTAATTTTGGAAAACCTTTCAAAAGAATGACTAGGTTGAATGAGCGGATGATTGATGGTCTAATTACATTCTCGATGAAGTCAAAGACTTTATCTACCAAATGCCACGCGCTCATCCTAGGTTTAAACATAGGGATATTGAGGCATGTAATAGAATGGCCCTATTCCATTGCTTAGTGAAAGGGATAAGCAAAGTGGACTTAGGTACCCATATGAGAAAACTAAGCGGTATTACAAAAATGCCTAGAATTAGGAGATGATTACAAAAAGAATGAAAGAACATTGGAATGGCTTAAGTATGAGCACGTGGCGTGCACGAGACAACATAGGAGCACGACTACGAGTCTAGCTACAAGACTCATAAATAAAGAAAAGTGCTTCGTGGGAGGCAACCCATGCTTAATTATTTGCTTGTTAGTGTCATATATCTTTTATTGATTGTTTATTCTCATGTTTAAATTTGTAAAAATGCTTTATTTTGTTTTCAACCTCGTCTTAATTGCATATAAAAGTATTTTACATAAAGGATAAGTGTAGGGAGGATTACACACGTTTTCAAAAGAAACATAAAACATGAGAATTGCAATTAATTAAAAGATATATATGTGTGTTTGTTCGAGTCAAATGCTTGTATCGAGTCATAATGGATGTTTTGCGAAATTTTCCGATTCTAAAGATGTAAAATTTTCCGAAAAAAATGAGACCGCTTTTTGTCGGGATAACTTGTGGCGTCAGATCGCAACTCGACGACGTCGGGAAGGAGTAAAACAACAGATTACTTTTTCTCGTTTTCGAGCTACTTATAAATTTTGAAATTTTCCGGTCTTAATTTTCCGTAAAGTGCATAAACATCCATTCCACAAGCATTATATCCTAGTTTAATTGAGTCTTATATATATTATTACGCCGATTTTACACGAAGGTTTCGTTTGTTTTCTTCAAGTGTGCGGTTTAATTTATTAAGAAGAAGATACAAAAGATTGGAAGGAGCTTTTCACGCATACATTCTTCTTGAAAAGGATTTAACCACCACTTTACACGGATCCTACCGAGCTAATCGGGAGTATTAGTTTCTTTCATTTTTATTACCTTCTATTATCATAACTTTGATACTTTCGGGAACATTGGGGACAATGTTCGGTTTAAGTGTAGGAGGAAAATAAAGCAGGAACTTTGAAACTATGCTTATCCTTGATTATTTGCTTTGTCAATTGTATTTGTGTAATAAACCATGAGAAAATGTCGGTTAGGGTAATTTTGGCACCAAATTTAAAATTTTTCATGACATATAGGAGTGGGCCATTAGTCTTAACAAAAGCGTCTCACGGATAAGAAGTTATATGACTAGCACAAAAACCCTTTACCACCTAAATTCCACCCAAAATGTGAGGATCACCCTTAGATTAGTAGGAATTAAAGCATTCATCTTTAATGCTTAGAGTGTGAACCGGTAGTATAATAGATTCTAGAACTTGTTTTGTGATGCATCCCGAGATCGCTAGTAAGACTACACTTGTGTAGTTAGGAATAACTAAATGATAAGAGGCATTATAATAACCCTTGTTTGATACCCATAATATAATTACTTCTTCCACATCGGTTGAGTAATTCCCCACACCTTGCGTTGTACTCATCTTTAGTACACGATACCCTAGTTAACCCTCGAGCCTATCCTTTTCGCGGTTCTCGTGATGTTTGGTTTTCGAAATATCAATGAAAACATTGTTTACACCCCACCCCAAATGTACACCCAAATCGCCTTAGCCTACCTTGTATGCACTCACTTTTAGTGCATTATTGTTATCACCCTAAACCCTTAATTCAATTATCTAGTTGCTTGCATGAGTTGCTAAGTCGAGTCATATCCTTTGTATCTGATTTTGGGATGATTGGGACTCATGAGAAAAGTTAAAGTTTATAAAATGACCGGAAGGAGCGTTAAATTCCCTTATTTGCGTAATAATGTACTCCATGTGTTTTGATCTTTTCAATTCGGGTCAAATTAGTGTTAGAGTAATAAAAACTCAAGTGTATGGATGTGCCTATAAATCCCTATCATTTTGATGTTACCGTAGAGGATGGTAGAGTAAAAGTGTATGAAAAAAAAAAAAAAAAAAAAAAAAAAAAAAAAAAATAGAAAAAAAAAAAAAAAAAAAAAAAAAAGCGGGCTACCATCCTACATCTATCATTTAAATTTATGTTTGTTTGTTTCATCGACTAGAGTTTAGAGTGTCGAGTCTTGGCTTAGCAACGCCATTCTTCATATGCTTGTAACATAGAGATTTTTGACTTGCCACCACTAAATAGCCTATCCCACCAAACCCTTTGTTTCCCTACCGTAAGCCTAAGATTACAACCCTTTAAAGACCTCTTTGATAGTCTTTCCTAGGTGCTTACGCCAAAGCGATGGAGGTTTGATCTATTCTCAAGCCTATGGTAATCTATGTACTAGAACCGGTTAATGAGTGTTTATCTTACATTTCCAACTTGTTATATTTCATATACACCCGAGAGATGTGAGTACCCAAACACTCCATGTGAGGTGCTAGTATGTAATTTTCGTGCTTGTTATGACTTTTGCGGGGCTTATATGTGTTGTGGATTGTACTAAACCAATGCTTCATGACCCCTAACTTATAAATTAATTGGCTAAAAGCACATTTGCTTGAGGACAAGCAAATACCAAGTGTATGGATATTTGATAAGGTTTTAAAATGTACCTTTTTGAGGGTCGTTTAAGCCCTTATTTGATCACTTTTGTATCCGTTATTACTTAATATCGTTCATTTTCACTTTTAGGTCTCTTGAAGGCAAATTCTTTGGAATAACACTTATTTGGACGAAAAGGCGGATATCTGAAGAAAATGGCCAAAGTCAAGAATCGAGACACTCAAGCTTTGAAATACAAGGGGACGGCGTCGGTGTTAATTGTGGCGCCTTGAGCACTTCGTGAGCTCAAGAGCCAAATTGCTTATTTTCAAGCGACGGTGTCGGCTTTAAAAGAGTAGGCCGTTACAACTCAAACGACCTAGATTTGATCCGACGGCGTCGAGGCTGAAGGGGACACACAAGCATAAGGTGATGCCGTCGCAAGACTAACGTGCCAAGACGAAACCCTAATGACGGCTACCCGCGGCGTCACAATTCATAAGGTGACGCCGCGATTGTAATCTTATATATAAAATCCGATTTTTCGGTTTTAGAGAGTAGTCTTTTGGAGTAAAACCTAAACCGAACCAAGGTCATATTATACAAGATTTTAGGGTTCCAAACCCTATCTTACCATAAGATAAGTGTTTTACTTCATTAATTCAATTATGTCTTCAATTATTTGTGTGTATGCTTGAATGTTCTCCATGTCCGGCTAATTTATTTGTGTGTTTGCTTAGGGAATATGAAACTTAATTATTGAATATTGATTGGTTGTCTTTTATCTTAATTGTTAATGATCTAGTAATGCGATAGGTCATTCGTTGTGTAGTTAATGCTTGATTAATCTTTGTGAACCTTAGACTATGACACCTAGAGTAGTTGTAGGCTAAACCATGCAAAGAGTACCTTAGAGTTAGAGTTTATAATTCCTAGAGATTTTGTAGACGAGACCCTTTGGTAGTTTCAAAGAGTTAGGGATAAACGCATACCCTACGACTTTAGACACACAACGCGATTAAGAATAAGGACGTGACAATTCAACCATCAATAGAAGATAATTAAGGAGTAATAAAACCTCAGTAAACACATCTTTAAACCATCATACGAGCACACAATAATTAGACATAGACTACATACACCTTAGATTAGATAAGTAGACAAGTAGAGTAATCGGTAGAAATACCAACCCCCAAATTCAAACCCCGAGATTCGTACCTTTCCATTTTCTAAAAAATATAAAAAAAGATAAAAAAATAATCTTCCTCAACCCCAACCTTAGCGTAGTAACTTCTTACTAGCATTCCTATTCCCCTAGAGAACGATATCAATACATGTGGCTTACCCTAATACTACACTACAACGATTAGGTTCACTGCCTAGGGTGTTATAAAACTTGCTCGAAGAAAAGGAAGTTCCTTTGACCCCGAACGACGCGTGTAGCGTTATCAATGGCAAACGGGTGAATCAATTAGTCACATAATAGCATGGTAAACATATAGTCACATATTAATCATATAATAGCAGGGTAAACAGATGAAGTGGTAATCTGAAGTATAAGCATGGTAGTCAACCACAATGGAAGGAGAGTAAGGCAAATCAAATGAACTGGAGTATAGTATGGTAGTCGGATGAATCACATAAGGATAATGAATGAATGAGTAATCAACGGAAAACTAAAAACGAGAAATATAGAATATGGTGCATTGTGGAATAACATGAGGCATAACAAAGATAAAGGTCATGAACGAAAAGTATCGGTAATCTACCACGAGCCCAAACAAATCAAATCATATCATATCATAAGTAACCATGGATTAGCTAGCTCCCAAAATGTGAAAGACGTGTATTACACACAAGCATCAGTCACCAAATAAATCATATAATATCCAAATCAAATACAAATCAAATCTATGATGCATCCATACGCCCCTACGAAGATATTGGTGGCCATATATAATAAACATATAATAATCTTGAGCTCATAATATATATAACAAAAAGGACGGATGGTTCATCACTTGACCACTCTGAGTCATGCATGTGATGCATCAATGACATGGCCATGTTACCTTCATGGCTAGGGAAAATGGCTCGAGGTATTAAAGCGTTGTGTTATTGTAAGGCGAATGTTATCTTATGGTCGAAGGCAAGGTCAAAGTTTGGTAAATGTCTAAGTCATCGAATAGCAAAATCAAAGGTTCATAATTAAAGTGCATAGCAAAGGCTCAATTCAAAGGTTCACATAAAATGGTTCAAGGTTCATAATCAAATATCTAAACATTAAAAGATGTGAAAGAGATCATGAGAAACCTTAAGAGAAAGGTCAGAATATCTGTACCTTAACACCAATGAAAGGAAAGCAAACGAATGAATGAAAACGAAGAAATCCGTCACGTCTTCTTCAATGAATCTACACGGATTACGGTTTGCATATCATTTATATATGCATATAGAAAGTTATTCTTTGATTTATTGGCCATATACTTATTGTTAGGCTTGTATTACATATTAGGTTTTAAACCTCAATTCTGGACCCGTATTGGACTAATTTTCATGACTATTAACTTAACTCAAATAAATTTAGGAAAATTCCCAGGTGTTCCCTTATTAGTTAGGTTACTTCATGAATTTTTGGGGATTTTATTACTGAGCTTAAGTATGGATTAGAAGATAATCTTTCCAGACCTGTCTAGAAAGTACCCAGACCAGAGACTCCAAAAGTTTGAACGTGACACACCCATTTACACAACTCCAAAAATTCAACCAAAATTCCCAAGGGTCTCACATTTCCTAAATATCAAAACTGGAGAAGGAGAGGTCAAAAAGCCTTATGGTTTATCCATGAAAAATCAAATACCACAACCCAAAAGTTTACTCAAATTACTCAGTTTTGACACCTTGACTTGTAAAATATAAAAATCACACTTCCAGGTCTTCAAATGCTACAAATCTTACATATTCAGAAAGTACACAGAAAATTATTACATTTAGAATTAAGAATCATGCAAAAACATGTAGGAATCATCAAAATATACCTGTAGGAATATGACCTAAAATCTGGACAGCCTAACATGCAAAATGAACCACATAGCAAACAAGTCCAAAATCATCAATACACCAAACCATATTGCACCAAACTTCATAGAACTCATATATAAGTCATAACAACACCCAAACAACAGAAGATGAAGCAATTCACTCAAAGAATTACACACAAGATTATTTATGGCATAACAACCTCATAATTTCATGTAGAAACCAAATTACAAGCCCTAAACATGTATCCTTCATAACCATTTAACACCATTTCATACACACATGTAAGTAAGCATATAAAAACCATTTTTATGCATTTCACAATGTTATCCACATCATCATGTTTAATTTTCATCAAATCATATGTTTTCAAGGCATTTTCAAGACAAAAACATGCATGAAATCAATCACATAAAATCATATATTGGTACACGCTAATAATCTCATGTAAAACTTGTTGAACATGCATGGTATTATCTGATTCCCTAATCATGCTTAATAAACTCATATTACATAGCATTCAATCACACATATACCAAACACTCACTTAATTACATGAAATAACTAAAAACCTTAACTTC
Organism: Chrysanthemum lavandulifolium; assembly: GCA_022545495.1. Lineage (NCBI taxonomy): Eukaryota > Viridiplantae > Streptophyta > Magnoliopsida > Asterales > Asteraceae > Chrysanthemum > Chrysanthemum lavandulifolium. The sequence goes on from CM040239.1 coordinate 174,441,507, forward strand.
AAGTAAAAATCCGGTTTTAGCATAATCTAACACTCACTTTACGAATTTTTAATCCATATCAAGACTTCAATTCAGAGGCTATAATAATTTATACAAGTACCTATATGTATTGTGAGCAAACATGAATTTTCCTAGAATTATTAACAAGTACAAACACCATTCCAAAAATCGTTTATCTAAACATGTCCAGAAAATGAACTGCACAAACGCCCTGAAAGTTTACATCTAATAGGCCTATCAAAACAATTCATAAAAATTTACGAATATTCCAGAAGGTCACACATATCTAAGAAATAACTCCTGTAGAAGGGCATGTCAAAAATCCTTATAGATTTTACATAAAAAATCGTGGAACCGGGTTGAATTTAAGGTCTCAAAACTCAGCTTTAACACATGATCCCGTAAAATCCAAAAACATGACCAATACATCTACAATTCACTCCAAACCAATTGAAAAACTTTACTAAGACTCTAAACTGAGTTTTAGAGCAAAAATATCGAATTAAACATTAATTAAACTCGTTGTATGATGCACACATATTCGACTATCAATTATGTCCCCGATCAAACAACCACATAAAACCCTAATTCTTATATTCCTTTTTTAATCCAATTAATTATGTGATCAAAATACATTTTATTTACCGAATTAATCCACTATAAACATATACTTAAACCCCTCATACGAATCATTCAAGGTCAACAACAATAACACCCATACGACATATATAAATTTATGGTTATTCGTTTTAGGTTTCCTTATACACATAACGTTTTATGGTGACAAAAATAATCGACATAGATGAATCTTGGTTTCCTATTGAGGACAGATTAACGAGACAAAGAACCAAGGACAAGGACTCACGAATCAATAGTAACTGTTCCCAGGAACACAACGATCAAGACAAGCTTCCAAACCTCCTTTTTCTTTTATCCTTGAGAACTAAACGGACAAGATAATGGCAGCTAGGGTTTTGAGAGGATTCGTATGGAGAGGGAAAATAAGATGCCGTGTTTTTTTTGGCCGTATGATGATGAGTAGAAAAAGGAGCAAACCGTGTATTATAAAAGGAAAAGAAGATATGGGCCGATCATTGTGATTTGGTGAATAAGTCTTAGTACTTATCTTCTCTTGTAAATGTATATAGACCAAATATTAGTGTAGGTTAATACATGGTGTCGTTTTTATTAATTAGTATAGTTTAGGAACTAGTTTAATAACTGTAATGTAAGGTTTTAGACATTTAGGAAATTTTAAAGATTAATTAACTTAGGTTATGGATTTCATAATTCATTTGTATCATTAGTTGTGTTCTTATAATTCAAATTATTTTAAAAAGGTAAAATGGGAATTTTAGATGAATGGAACTTTTGGGTTTTACACTGCCATTCAAATTTAGATTTACATGACCCAAAAATTCTTTTAATCCAACCAATTCGTCGACCACCCTCCCCCTAGGTTCCCTAACCCAATCCCATGCCCATCTTCATCCTTCTTCTCCCCATACCCCCCGCCCTGCCACCTTGCACCTATCTAAATGATATAATCTAGGAAACCGATCTCGCAATCTCACACCACCGACCCATCTATCATCCCAAAAAGACATATGCGACCCATCGCCCAGTTTTCTAGTAAAGGAAGATGAGAATCAAATAGCTAACTTATCAATATCCCGACATACCTTCACAATATCCCCCCAAACCCCATTTCTAGCACCGACCATCCCTACAAAGTCACCCATAGCCCCATCCGCCCCATACATACTTTTGATCACCTTGACCCACAAAGTCTCATGTTCGATCCTAGCCCGCCACCACCATTTCCCTATTGAACCCAAATTTTTAGCTTTAAGAGACCAAATATTTAAACCACCCAACCCATATGGTGCAATAACAGAATCCCATTTGACCCACCCTATTTTTCTATATCACCCATCCCTCCCTAAAAAAAATCCCGTCTAACTCTCTCAAGTGTATGAATCACACATGACGAAACGCGGAACAAGGAAAAGTAATATAGTGGCAAACTACCCAAAACCGACAATTGATTGCGTTTCCTTTACTCCATTTGCCAAAGAAATTGGTGTCATCAACGTATTGCAAATGTGACACCACAATCTTTTCTCGACCAACGTTCACGCCATTAGAAATGCCTCTATCAACTGCGTCGTTGAATAATACATTTAACCCCTTTGCTGCCAAAATAAATAAATAAAAGGTGACAAGGGATCGCCTTGTCTAACTCATCTACCCATAGAAAATGCTTTTGTCGATGAACTATTCACCAACACCGATATTAATGTTGATTTCATACAGACTTCGATCCACCTACGCCACTTATTACCAAAACCCATACATTTCATTACCTCCATCAAGTATTCCCAATTAAGACTATTGTACGCCTTCTGTGGAAATGTGGTTCGCAACACCTTGCGAACAACTGTGAATCACAATGGTTCGCAAATGATTCAAAAAGTGCGAAAAGACAAGAGATAATGAATCTGCAAACCAGATTACAGATATTTACAAAACATGTAAATAGGAGGTTCGCAATATATGTATTCGGTTAGCCAACCATGAACCCCATTATCAATTTATGAAGATTTTTGAATAATTTGTGTTTTTCACATCGTAATTTGTCAATAGAAACGTCATATAACATAGATAAAACAACAAATTTACGAAGAATATAAAAATCATAGATATAAGGTTCACAATCTCCTTTTAAATTGAAATATATATCTTTTGAACAAATAAATTAAAAATAAAATGTAACATATTGAAATAATTTTTTCATTTTTGTCATTTATATACATGATAATGAGATGTGAATTTAGGGTTGTTGAGAGGATCCGCAAAGTAAAGAAGATGGAAAAAATGAGGAATTCGTTTTTTTGGAGTTTATATTGGTCGGTTTATTCGCAAATGGTTCGCAACTAAGGGTGGTGGCGGTGGATTAGGCATGACGATGGCATGCTCCATACCGACCGGCGTTAGTTTTGCTGCATTTCGGTTTGAATCGGCATGAACGAAGGAACACCAAATCGGCAAACTTCCCGAATCGACATGGGCCAAATATGAGCGTTGGAGGTGCATTGAATGGGCAAAAGTACTTCAGTTCTTGCTGCTGATACCTTATCATGAACAGAGATTTTGTGGTGGAATGAAAAATGGAGGTGAAATCCACCCAAGAGTGAGCTAATGTTTGAAAGTTACTTGCACATCTTTACTTAAGATTTTCGGTCTGAGAAAATTAATTTTGTTGAGATGGCTTTGAAAGTCAATGTGTGGAGTTGCAAAAAGGGAAGATATGGTGGGTAGATTGCTGTGAACCGGTGATAGTGTGTTATTGGGTAGAGTGCTGCAAATAGGACTTTTTCAATTTCGTTTGGCGATTAAAAAAAAAAAAAAAAAAAGTTAATGAGTTAGGCATGGTTGCCACTAAAAATCTATTGTTAGGTATGAGATTGGTATGAGGTGAGTTGGCGGGATATTATTGGTAGATGTTGGCGTGAAAAAGTGCCAGCGTATGACTGCCACCACCCTAAGTTGCGAAATTGATGAATATTTCTTAAAATTGCAAACAATCTAGTTAAATGCTAAATTATATTATCTTAAATTTTGTTAATTATTGGCCCTAAATATTATTTGTAAAGACCAATGATATTTACATAAGTGTTGTTTCTTAATTATTTAAACCATTTTTTAATAGTAATTCGATCAACTTAATTGTCGATGAACAGCAGTCACGTTGTAAGTGGTTCGAATAAAGTGATAGCATTCGAAACAATTAAATATGAGGTCATAAACCACATGGATCGTTATCATGAATCAAACTATTTCTTGGAAGAAATTAGTTGTTAATTAGTTATAACCTATAAAGTATAAAGTACATATGTCTCAATGTCTGTTTCATCCACATGAACTTTGATGAGTAAAATATGGTTCGCATGGGACAATATTTTGAAATCAAGCATTGACGCATAAATAACTCATAACAGCGTCGGTACCAAACAAATTTAAGCTGGTTGAGAATGAAACCAATGTGTGTTGTATAGATAAATTTAATACAAATAGTCACATTTTGAATTTTTAATACATAAAATTCAATGTTGTAATAAACTAATAATATCACTTGATACATCACATTCGATAAATTGATAGGACGATTAAGTATCGCAAACGTACAAGGGTAGGGGCAACTTCATTTATATTAGTGGTACCCGTCGTATATCTATAGACATGTCCATGCTTCTTTCGTAATAAATAATAATATCATATCGTTTATATGATCACATACTTTATTGATTGTAAACTTACACATTGATGTAGGGTGATATGATAGTAATTCTTATATAACCCTCTTGTGTAAATTATGACCAAGGATTATGAAAATCAACTTTTGATAAACCATGGAACGGAATATCTATCTGGTATTCTTTGTGTTTAGAAGTTGCCGCTTAATACTTTGACCTAAATCAAACAAATTCAAGCGGATTGAATTAAAGATGTACGTGTTCTGGTGGTCGAACATCATGATGTCTTCGTAAGAGGTATCAAGATCAAATTTCACTCATGAAGGATTTGGCTTATCTGGTGGTTAGAGCATAAGGTTTAAAACGATCACACAAACATATCTCGATTAAGTTACATACATTTTACACAAAATAATTTGTGATTATCATATAACCTGAACATGAAAAACATGATAGTGTTTTTTTAGAAGGATCCCAAGTCTTATGGCATACTCATGGGGCAGACCGCAGTTTGAAAAGGAACCCCATGGATTGTTACCTTGTAGTGTAATTTTTGTCTAAAAGCTCGATCCTTTTCAAAATGAATACGGTGCAAAATTTTGTGTCAATTATTTAGTTACCATTGTGTTTTGGTAAAAAGCGAATGTGGAACCTGTTCACTTACGCACCTGATTATATTCAAAAGACTTACTGTGTGATATACTTAAAGGCAGGGATTAATTTTGTCGAGTTCTTATAGTTAGAATTAATTCTACGGAACTTACTGAAGTAAGCTAAAATAAGGGACTATTTTTGGATTCACATAGAGAAGAATTAATGATTAACTTTATTTTTGTTGTAACCACTGAACCTCAGGAGCTTTTTTTCTTAACTTCAAAACTTAGTATTTAATGTTTATAAATCGAAGTTGATTTATTTGGGCATGAAGATTTAATCTCTTTTCTATAGTTATATTAGATAATAGATAATAAAATTGAGAACCTGTTCACTTAAAACCTGAGTCTGTTTGGGATACTTAGCCAGTGATATATACTTTATGAGGTAAGATCAACTATACTTTATATCGCAAAGATGTTATATATAGTACACGTGTAGATACATTAAGTTTCAGTGTTTTAATATTATAACATGCTAGCTACCCGTTAAAGCTTCGACATCGCAATCATTGCAGCTAAAGAAAATTAAAATCACAAACTCACAACTCGCAATCGTATAAATATTTGGGTAGGGGTCATTTTTTTCATATACGATATACATTAGGTCTAGCCTCACATATTAAGCATGGCATGCTTCTTTTTCATTCAATAAGCATGTATCCTTTTAAGTCCTAACATACTTTGTTTAGTTTTTTTTAAATGCAGCTGGTCAAATTTTGTTATGGTGTCTCTCTTACGAAAAAAGTGATAAAAACACGGGAACAAATAACAAAACAATAACATAAATGACCAAATACTAACTTTTTATTCGAAAAGTTATACACATTCTTCTTTAACACTTCATCTAACTCTAACATTATATAAGTCATGGACAAAACAAAATCAGGCAAAAATATTTAGAGCAGTTTCGTAGCACACGTGTTCAGTAGTATTTCACATAGGTTAACTAGCCAAAGCAATATTTTTATTGATAAAACGAACCCCTGATAAACCCACGTGACTATAACGCGTTCGTTTTGAATATAAAATACCGCAAACGATATAAACGAGATGAAGTGTGACTGTAACTCAATAGTTTAATACTATTATGTTTGATTACATAGTAACGTAGCGTTTGGTATGTCGTAATCAAAGTCGTAATGGAAATGATTATTACGATGTAATGAATAAATGTTGTTTGTTTACATTTATAGAATGTAATGATTTATCGTAAAGAATACCCATTACACCAAAACCATTCTTAGGGGTCCTCTACTTTTTTCATTACATCTCAGTAATGGAATCAAAATTACATAAAACTCCTTCATTAATTAACCACATTAAATAAACTTTCTATTATTAATGGATATTTTAGTCTTTTTATTATCGATTAATTACGCCTTATTATCTACAAACCAAACATATTAATAGCTTCTGATGAATCATTACATTCACTCTTCGTTCCATTACATCGTTTATTCCATTCAGTTGACATTTCATTCCGTCCTACCAAACGAACCCTAAATGAATTACCAACTCCGTCTAAAAATAATCGTAAAGTTTAACTCTTTGAGATTGTTGTATTATATAATACTTAATGAAAAATATATGAATGAATGAGTTTAAATATATTTTTATTGATATAATTTTTATCAATTATTATATACAACACAAATAAAAATATTTAAAATCAAAGTTAAGCAAGAAAGACTTTAAAAAGTTGAATTGCACACTTATTTTGAAACGGAAAAAGTAATAAGTATTTTAAGACCCATTTTTTATTTATTATAGCCTGGCTTTTAACAAAAACATTGTATTTTAAATTGATCAAAAGTAAAAAAGAAAATAAAGACCGTGATAAATGTTTTAAACTTTTAATTCAATAATCGTCATATCATACATTTGTCATAAAACATGGTTTGAGAGGGTTTAATAAATATAGTCAAAATGGGTTGTCTATACATCTGATTATGTTTTTGTTTCATAGTAAAAGACAAGGTCTTAAATTTTATATTGTTACATCTTATCATTTTATATCACGTCCTAAATCGTGTCAATCTCTCATAAAAATAATGTTTTTACCGACCATATATTTAGTGGTACAAAAGCTAAATAATAAGGTTCAACAAAAACGAGTAAAAACCCCAAACAGACACATACAATTTAAGGGTAGCAATCTGGTTTTGCCTTCTAGAATTGGTGATGTCAAACTGTCACTGCCTCGTGTAAATATATAGCCACATTTCAAAAAAATATTGTTCTTGTGTTCATTAGAGTATAAGTAAAATACTATTTTTTATACTTTTTGAAATTATTCTTGTTTTTATCTAATATTTATATCTCCATGATTAAGATCGAAAGCCAAATTACTTTATCAGATTCTGGACCATTTTGTGATTTTAAATTAACTTAGTTTTTATGATATAAGTACCCACTCCTTAAACAAAAGAGATAACAACAAATCTTAAGGTTAATTCTTTATCTTAAGATCAACCTCGTGCAAAAAAATACATTAGCTTTAGGTTGCGCCGTGTCATAACTAGCTGGTTTCTGCATTTTATGACCGGTAATCAAATAATTTTGTTTTAGGTACACAATACAATCAATCTTTTATATAATAAAACAAAATTCTTAACGGGAAATTTTCATTTTAAAAAAATCAATTCATACCTTATTTAATAATATTTTATTTATTTATTATAATTTTTATTTTAAAATATTTATTAAAAAACTCAAATATTCCAGATTTGGCAATAGTTAAAAAAAACATTTTTATATATTGTCAAAAAAAAAATAAACATAAAAGTTTAAGTTTCAAAAGTATAAAGAAAAAACTTAGTAAAAGCGGAAGTGATTTTAAAAATATTTGTGTCTAATGTAAATATATAAATTTGTAATCGATTCTTAAAAAAACACAAAATATAAAAGGGTGAAAGCTAAAGATACGCAACATATTTTTTCAAATAAATAGGTCTACGCAATGTACTTTGTAAATTGTCAAAGATACGCAATAAATTTTCAAATAATCTTTGATCTACCTAATATGACTGGTTAGCAGCAGGTTAACAGGTCACCCTTGATTAAAAGTTACACCGTTGGTCCCCCAAACTGGACCAAATTCGCGCAGTTAGTCCTATTTTAGTAACTCTAGTTAAAAATTTTAGAAAAAAAACTTTAATTTTTTTTTCTTAAAATCTACTTAAAATATATATTTTTTTAATTTATAATTTTAAAAAAAGTTGGATAAATTTTTTATACACTTTTTTTTACGTTTTTTTTAATAGGAAAAACCTTTTTAAATTATAAAAAAAAAAACGTTAATTTTTTTAATCGGAAAAACTTTTCTAAAATTCATATTAAAAAAAGAACAAAAGAAAACGTAATTTTCTTTTAAATCGGAAAAACTTTTTAAAAATCGATTTAAAAAATAATAATAACAAAACGTATTTTTTTTCAATCGAAAAAACTTTTTGAAAATCAAATTAAAAAAGTGTATAAAAAATTTATCCATTTTTTAATCTATAAATTATAATATATATATATATATATATATATATATATATATATATATATATATATATATATATATATATATATATATATATATATATATATATATATATATATATATATATATATATATATATATATATATATATATATATATATATATATATATATATATATATATATATATATATATATATATTTAGTAGATTTTAAGATAAGCCAAAAAAAATAAAAGTTTTTTTTTTTAATTTAAATAGCGTTACATTTAAAATAGTGACTAATTCATTACAAACTTGAATTTGGTCAAGTTTGGGGACCACTTCGGTGTAACTTTTAATCATTGGTGACCCAGTAACATATGATGTCAAGGGATGGTCGTTCGATAACCGATCATTATGCATGTGTATGACAAGGCTTTAGATTGAAGATTATTTGAAAATATATCATGCAAGAAGCTACACTCATTATCTTTGACAATATGTTTGTTTGAAAAAATATGTTTTGTATCTTTATGTAGGACTAAAACTATTTCCTTAACTATATAAAACCTATGCAGCTCACACCTTGTTTGCAAAAAGGAGCAAGTGCACTTTGCGTTGTCTCGTGGAGTACTTGGGTCATATCATCACTAATAAAGGGGTTGCAATGATCCTTCTAAGATTGCGTCAATGTTGGGGTTGCCAAACTTTGAGAAAGAATTTCGATGCATTAACCGGTGTTGGTCTGTGTTGTTGCAAGATGGTCATCCATTAGCATACCGAGTAAGGCCTTATCTCTCGACATCAAGCTTTGTCCACTTATGAAAAGAATTTTAGTATCATTTTGGCATTGGAGAAGTGGAAGGGTTACCTAATGGGTAGACATTTTAAGATCAAGACCGACCACTTCAAACCTCAAATACTTGTTGGATCAAAGGCTTACTACTCCTTTCCAAGTTAAATGGTTGCCTAAATTGCTTGGGCACGATTATGAAATTGTCTATATGAAAATGTGGTAGGCGATGCTTTGTCTAGGAAGGAAATGCGGTGGTCAATTATTGGCAATGATAGCTACTAATATATCGGACTTCTCAAAGAAATTGAAGAAATTTGGGTATATGAAGTTGGCCAAATTAATAAAGCGGTTTGAAGATCCTAATTTTCAATTAACAAAGTACACTTGGTCTAATAAGAAGGAAAGGTAGGTTGGTGGTGGGAGGTAATGAGGTACTCAGAAAGAAAATCTTCTCACAAATCCACAATGAATCGGTTGGTGGGCATTACGGTGTTCAAGTATCGTGTAAGATGAGTTCTATTTGTTATGGAAGGGAATGAGAAAAGTGGTTAAACAATGGATCAGAAATGATGTGTGTCGAGGCAAAGCCCGATCTTAGTGCCTATCTAGGACTCTTGCGACCTTTGCCTATACCAGCTAGAGTATGGAGTGATATATCCATGGACTTTGTGGAAGGATCGCCAAAATCTCATGGGAAGACTGCTATAAAGGTGGTGGAAGTGAGTAAGTATGCTAAGTGTTTTTGGCAATCATTGTTCAAGGCTTTGAAAGTTAAACCAAATGTCAACGACCTACCATCCACAATCGATGGATGATGTAGTGGTGAATAAGTATTATAAGTAGTGTTTAATAACTTATGAAAATCATTGATGTAAGATGGGAAAGGTTAACAATAGGCTGCTTATGTGTTAGTACAATGGTCAAATGGTAGTGAAGAGAGGCAACTTGGGAACTATGAATTCATCAAGAAGTACCACGGTTTGATAAAGAGGAAGCAATCAAGGTGCCGTTTGACCGAAACTTGTAATCTTCTTCTCTCTTAATTTCATTACAAACTAAGTGAATCATTTGATTACAAAACGGTTTCATTTCTTCTTAGATCCCCTGCTTGTTTTCATCAACAACTTCTATCGATAAATTGATACATGTCATGGGAAGATTTAATAATTCAGCGACTCAGCCATTGATCTTTATACTCGCTAAATGTATCTTATATTCTTATCGACAAGACTCAAGTCCGTTACTTTTAGTTTGTTATTTGTTCGATCATAAAAAATACTACAATTTTCACATAGTTTGATGTATACATAATATAGTGTTATTTTTTTGAATATCTTTTCAGTGTTCATTAACATCAGAACATGTCTCCATGTCATTAATCATGACCTAATAGTCCAATTTTATTGCTTAAGTAACAAGGATATTTCTAAAAGTAAATGTTGTAATTGATTAAACTGAAAATTATGAAAATGTTTTTACTTGGATAAACCATTCCCTCATGGCCTCATTGAAAGACTTAAAGTGAACCCCATTATAATTTAATGGGCTTATCCACTTGATCCATTATATTCTTTGTTTTAATCAAGTTTTTGGGTGTTTATCGGTTCGGTTATCGGGTTGTTTGATTTATTTGATTCGGTTAGTTTGGTTGATTCGGTTAATCTTTTTTCGGTAAAACCGAATTCAAATTGAATTAAACCGAACTAAATAACCTAAATTACGTAAATTTAATTATTTATTTATATAATTGTATAGATTTTCGCAAAAAAAATAAATAAATAAAGCTTAAAAACGGTTATATTTATACTATGAAAAAGTTTTAGTGATTTTTTCTTAATATAAATATATGAAAAATATATATTTATGTGAATTAGTTTTTCTGTTCGGTTCGGGTTGCATTTTGCTGAACCCATAACTGAACCGAAAAACCGAACATTTAATTTGGTTCGATTCAGTTCGGTTATATACAAATCCGGTTCTACTATAAATTCGGTTCGTTTTCTTCGATTTAGTTTGATTTTGATTTTTGGTTTTTGTGAAAAAAAAAACCCAAACTCTACACACCCTAGTTTTATCATCTAGTTTAGTTTAACAAAAACACTCCCAAAGCCTAAATTAGTTTATTACTCCCTCAGAAAGATGTGGAAAAAAAATATGATTAAGGAGGTTTTATATTTATTCTATTAAATATATATACATGCCTGAAAATCTTACTATAACAGGAACCTATAATCCAAGATAAAAGTTTCTATCACATGTTTTTTTGCTAAGTTTTGTTTATCAAAGAACTTGTGATGTTGTATGAGATTCTTTTAAACCAAGTGTATTGATAACATCAAATAGTCCTGAATATTAAGTATCAATTTCTTCCGATAATGCTCGTATTTTATATCATTTATATGGATTTATGCTTGTTTTCCTTTATATTTCACTTTCAGGTAAATTATGAGCATTGGAGCTAAAGAGACGTGAATTTGGAGATTTATTGAAGATATATCATAGTATGCTCATTTTGAAGTAGTTACGGCGTAACTCCTCTCTCACATTACGCCGTAACTAAGGCGTGGCTCAGAAAACCAACTCAACAGAAGATTACGACGTAACTCTCCCAAAGATTACGTCATAACCAACTAGGTCAAATGAGGTTCCGCGCCGCTGCAAGCTACGCCGTAACTCTTGCATCAATTACGGCGTAACCAAGAATTATTGAAGATACGGCGTAACTCCTTCCATAGTTACGCCGTAACCAGCATTATTAGTGCAAAATACGAAGAATTGTATGTTACGGCGTAACTCTTATAATTAGTTACGCCGTAACCAGATCAGGCATATAAATACACCACGATTTCCAGCATTTTAAGGCATCCCATTTCACACACAACACAAAGTGAACGTGAGTAGAAGTCGAAGGCAGATCTAGAGGAGCATACAGAGCTATCTTCAAGGGAGGAATCACTCCCCTACGATAAGCATTAGCATTTTATCTTTTCTTTACTTTCAATTCATGTATTTTGTAACGTTAAACATTGAATCGATTGTTATAGTTAATATGAGCGGCTAAGCACCTCTGGTGCTGGCCTAGTTATGATTCATTAATTGTTTTGTTTGCGTTTACATTGCTTCCGTATAATTATTTCTAAGTGTATGCATGCATAGCTTGTTGGTAGCTACCCTTGTTTCGGTAGTTTTGAATGGCGGTAATGGCTAGTTACTTAGGAGATATGACCAACTGACCCTAAGTAAGTTGACTGAGACGGGAAGGGTAAGATATGACCAACTGACGACCCTTTCTACTTGTGCGATTTGACCAACTGATCACCTACCGTTTGGATGAACTTAAGAAGTAGGTGGTGAGTGTTTAAGTTGCTAGCGCCCGGGCACTCACTATTATGAATATATCATGTAGATGTACTTAATGACTTGGCTTAGGGGATTAAGAACAGCTGGACTTATGACGGGGCACCTGATTTCTCAAGTGGGACCCTTTGTTGATAGGTTAGGACGAACTGACCAAATGCTGTCCTAGCGACTTTGACCACACCTGAAGTAATTTAAAGTAATTAGACATAAACACTACTAATTAGGATGATTAACTAGGTTATCAACCCTCTCCTCTATTGATCACATTCCTCGCCTTTATTTGCTTTAGTAGTTAATTATATCATAATCATATTAAAATCTGTGACACCTAGACTTAGTTTAAATCCGCACACATAGCTCTTAGGACGACCTGGGTTTTACCGAATAATACACTACACACGACCTGGTACACTGTCCGTTAGTGCATTAGGGTAGACCATATGTATAATGAGTAATTATAAATATTAAAACACAGTCAAGTAAAACACGCATCAAGTTTTTGGCGCTACTGTCGGGGAGTTATATTAGGATTTCTATTAAGTCTTTCATTTTGTTTTAAATTTTCTCAAATTCTCACGATCTCTTTTCAAGTTTGTACCATGGAAGTTCTTAACATTGATGACCTCACTCTTGAGGAATATTTGGCGTTGACAAGAGAAGAACAAGGGCCGGGCTCGTAAGACCGCAATTGGAGCTAATGTCCGTTCGAGATTAAAGATCAATTTATGAGGGAGCTTCGTGCTAACCCTTTTCGTGAAACAAGGACGAAGATGCGTATGAGCACATTGAAAATGTCTTGTACATCGCTAGCCTTTTCAACATTCCGGTGTGTCTCATGACTATTTGTTATGCTAAGGGTGTTCCCATGGCTCTTCTGGGCCGCAAGAAGATGGATCGAAGATTGCCCGCTGTAGGCGATTAATACATGGGCTCTACTAAAGAAGCACTTCATTCGAGGTATTTTCCACCGTCGAAGATATCTAACCAACTCTTGAGATCCATAATTTCAAGCAAGAAGACGATGAAACATTGTATCAAGCACGGGATGGATATAACGATCTCTCTACAAGTGTCCTACACATGATCCGAGCGACCGACAAAGGTCAACATCTTCTACAAAGGAATCAACGTGACTACAAGGCGAGATCTTTGGACTACCAAGGACCAATTCGAGCATGATTCCTACTCTTGCAATTGAAGCCATAAAAAAATGGCTGATCAATCCCAGAAATGGCACGATGGAGGAAGCAAAAGGAACCAAAGCGAGAATCTTGACGGAATTGCCGCCATCACTAACAAGCTTGAAAATCTGAGTAGAGATATGCTAAAAATCAGAGAAATTGTTCATGCCATCCAAGTAGGTTGCGAAAGTCGTGGAGGACATCGATCGCCAAGAAACTGCTAAGTTCTCTCACGCAAGCGTAAGAAAACCTAAAACGACTTAAGCACGAAATCAATGAGGATCACGAGGAGTATAGAGTCTCCCCGGTCGTTATGTCCCAAATGAGCTATGCGATGATTTATCAAACGTCATGATGATCGAGGAGTTTGAGCGGAAAAGGATTTTGATTATGATTATAACTACTAAAAGCCAACAAATTACAACGGCTTAAATGCAAATTAAAGAAGATTAAAAGATAAAATCTATTAAATAAACGCTATCACTATTTTTACAATGATGTTTTTGTTTTTATGTTTTTATAAAATTGAAATTAAAATCTACGCTGACGCATAAATTAAAAAGTGAAACTAAATCAATATTAACCCTAAAAATATGAAAATGATATTTTACAATCCTAATGATAAAAGAAAATTTTTAGAAAAAGAAAACTATTTTATCACTAATTATCTAATTATTATTAATTAAAAACTAATTTTAACTATTTAATAATTAACCAAAATGCAAGAAATTAGGAAACAAAGCTAGAAAAATAAAATTATGAAATGAAAAGTCTAAAATATCAAACTAGAATTTTCAAAACTATTTTGTATTTTTCGACTATTTTCTATTTTTATGAATTTTAAACTATTTAAAACTAATTAAATTACTAAAATTACCAAATAAACTAAGAAAATCTGAAAATTACTTTTTTTCACTTCTTATATTTATCTAAACTTAACAAAATTGAAAAATTATTTTTGGAACCTTTTACGAATTTTTGTATTAAAAGTTAATTAAAATTGATTAAAATCTATTTAAAATGAGAAAATAGCAAATTAAGACCAAAATTTATGAAACTTTCAGGAAAATTCTAAAAGTACTACTGATTTTATGAAAATGAGAAATAAAATGCTTATGTGGCGTAATCAAGAGTCAGAGTGTAAATGAGAACAAATAAAGACTTAAAATAAGCAAACAAGAACCTTTAAGCAACCAAACTTCTAGGACCTAAAATTATACTAAGATAAGCTAATTTAAGCTAACACTAACTACTCTAAAGCTCGATAAGCGATTCACAACTAAATGGACTAAGCGATTTTGATGAACACGGTGAGTGTATCAAGTTTGGGCTTATACACTAGCTTATCCGTAAATCTTCACCAAAAGCAGATAGTGAGTTTTAAAGACCACCAGTGGACTACACCGAGCCAAAAATCAGACCCTAAAAACACTTATTGAAACCTGTGCATGCTCTGCAAGTTCTGCAAAATCCCACTTTTGACACATTTTGACTTTTTGAAGCAGAGTTAAAACTTTGACTTTGGTGGATTTTGTAAGCAAATTTAGGACTAAACTTGATGAAATATGAGGTAATGAAAGTTTATGAAGCAAGATTAACTAGTTTTGAACCTTTTTGAGTTGTTTGGTTTTGACAGATTCCAACAGTTAAGGATCAAAACAGATTTTATGCAAAGTTTTGACTTTTATAAAAAACTTGTGTAACTTAAGACTCAAATGACTTGATAAATTGTTTTTAAGACTAAAGCAATGAAATACTTAGATAAAAACAACCTAGGAAGCAGTTATAGCAAGCTATCCAAACATCCCTTTAAGAAGCAGTTTAACAAGCTAATCTATCTTAAACACAAAAGCAACCTAGACTAAGCTTCAAGCAGTTTATTAGACTATATTAAAGCTAATGTAACAAATAAATTACAAGACTTAAGTGGATCTAACAGATATCACTATCACTCGCTTTTAAGCTAAAATGAAAGGAACTAGCACTTACAAGAGGTCCGTAGCCACAATGGCTTGCAAACCCTAAACAAGAACCACTAATCCTAACCTACTCAACCCATATCCATCATCTATTCAACCCATAACAATCTCGAACCATTTTTCGCTTGTGTTGACTTATATTGACCAAGGCCCAAAATCATCGAAATCGAGTTCAAGCTTGTACAAAGCTTTAATAAGCTTCTATAAACTAGTTTGATCTTGAAACTAAACTTTTAGAGGTTTAAAAGCAGGAGTTTGAAGATGAAAATCTTAACAGTGGACATGAAATGTAAATATTGAACATTAACTAAAATTGGTGCTTGAACTAAGTTATAAAACACTTAAATATCTTGTTTGAATACAAATAAGCTACAAGTACATATGAGAACTAGTTTAAGATAAGTTAAACTAAAAACGACATTTATGAAAGAAAATAAAAGCTCCTCTTCCTTGATGCTTTTCTTGGCTCTTTATACACTTCAAGCTTCCTCTCACCTGTTTGGACATATCCCAAGACAAAGTGGCCCTTGGATCACCCAAGTTAATCCTAGCCATTCAATTGCTTTTGGCGCCAAATTCGGATTTAACTAAGGTGGGCGGGGGGTAGGTATGGGGGCATTAAATGCTTCTCTTGGCTCTTTGTGTTTGGAGGGGGTTGTAGAGGTGATGATGGAAATGGTGGAGTGTGATCAGTGGTATGCGGGAAGGGTGATGATGGTGGGTTATCACGTGAAGAGGAGGAAACTGGTTGGGTCAAAGTGTGTTGACCGGGTTATATTATCACAGGTTGGGTTGGATTCGGGTAATAAGTATTGGGTGGGTGTTTTATTTGGGCCAAGATGTAATAAGGGTCCGTTTGGGAAGAGTAACAACACAAGGGCCAATATGCAATTTCACAAAACTAAGGGACCAATCCTGTAATTTTGCAAAAGTATTTTAGGGACTGAATTTGGCAAGTGTTAACATTACAAGGACCAAAATTGCCTTTTTCAATTTTTCCAGGGGCCATTTATGCCAATTTGCAAACTTGAAGGACCAATTTGTAAATTTCTCAAAACTTTTTGCATTTTTCACCAAAGGACCAAATTTGACAAGTTATGATTTAAAAAGGACCTTTGATGATTTTTCTTTTGAAATTTGGCTCAGGGACTATTTTTGACAATTTTTGAAACTTGGGGGACTAAAACTGCAATTTTTGCAAATTTGATATGTTTTTCATCTGATTTTGATATTTTTGTTTTTAAAACACATAAAACACTGATTTGTGATATTTTGATCATTTTGATGTGTTTCGAGTGTTTCGGATGAATTTGCAGCTTATTTTGTACAAAATGATGAGTATTTACACACTCATCAATCCCCACATCGAGATATTGCTAGTCCCTAGCAATGATTTGAAAAACATAATGGATTTTAATCTCTTTACCAAAAGCCATTACTTCGGAGTAGCCAAATGTTTGAGTTCAAGTAAGAACCATGGTACACCGATAACCATGTGATTTTGAGCAAACCACCGACTTCCAACGGATTTGATTTGTCTTTACCGAAGCCGTACCTTACGGACTAGCCAACTCTTAGATAAATTATCAACATTATCTTTGGTGGTGATTACCAATTATGGTTTTTCCATCGCCTTTACCACAAGCCATAATCTTGCGGGCTAGCCAACTCTTCACTTTTTAGGATATGGTGAGTTGAGAACCATACAATTTTGGGCAAATTGCAAGCCATATAAACGGATTTGAGAAATCTTTACCAAGAGCCGTTTGCTCTCGGATTAGCCAATCCTTTTGTCTTACGAGACATGGCGGATGATAACCGGATGAGAAAGTGTAAAACACTTACTCCAAAAAATTTTGGCCAAAACGGGAATTTGGTATAATTACATGATAAAATTCGTGAGAATTCCCCACTTAGAAATGAATATTGCCTCAATATTCAAAGTACCGCAGTTATGCGAAACAAAGAACGTAAAAGGAAATACTACGGCCATTATTTAGAAAGAAGATTTTTTTTTTTTTTTTTTTTTTTTTTTTAAACATGGGCAACCCCCACACTAGGGTGGTAGAAAGAGGTAAGAAGGCGAAATACGGGTGAGAACCCATATGGAATGCTCTTGTTTTGATTACCGAGTCGCTAGCTTGACTCGATCCCCGCATTCATTGGTTCATGGGGAAAGTTTGAAGATCTGGGACAACCATGGATGGAATGTCCTCTCCAAAATAATGCTTCACTCGATGACCATTCAATTTGAAATTAGGACCATCGGGTTGAGATAACTCAATGGTACCATAAGGATAAACCTTAGCGATGGTAAATGGTCCAGACCAACGGGACTTGAGCTTTCCCGAGAAAATCTTCAATCTTGAATTGAAAAGAAGGACTCTATCACCTACGTTGAAAACGCGGTTCTTGATTTTTGAGTCATGAATCTTCTTTGTCTTTGTTTATAGATCAAAGAGTTCTCGTAAGCTTGATCACGGAGTTCATTTAATTCATTCATTTGAACTTTCCGATGATCACCCATTGTCTGAATGTCGAAATTAGCATGCTTCAAGGCCCGATATGCCTTGTGCTCGAGTTCAACAGGTAGATGGCACGCCTTTCGTACACCGGCTTGTATGGAGTGCACCCGATGGGTGTTTTGTAAGTCGCACGGAAAGCCCGTGAGTGCGTCATCTAGCTTATCGGACCAAGAGGCACGGTTTTCACCAACCGTCCTCGTAATTCTTTAACCCCGGTTGGAAACTTCCACTTGCCCACTTGTTTGTGGGTGGTGCAGCGCAGAGAGGTACGGTGAGTTACACCATACTTTTGCATGACTCTTGTAAATTGGTCATTGCAGAATGCGCACCACGATCATCGATTATGGCTCGTGGAGTTCCAAACCTAGCAAATAAGGATTTCAAGAATTTCACAACAACTCGGGCATCGTTGGTGGGTAAAGCCTTAGCTTCAACCCATTTTGACAAGTAGTCAACGACCACGAGTATGTACTTATTACCGTGAGAAGAAGGAATGGCCCATAAAGTCAATGCCCCATATGTCAAATATCTCACACACTTGAATAGCGTTTTGCGGCATTTCATTCTTTTGTGAGATATTCCGTGACGTTGACAAGCGTCGCGGGTTTTGACAATTCATGGGCATCCTTATAGATTGTGGGCCAATAGAATCCCGAATCAAACACCTTCTTGGCGGTGTAGTTGGGGCTATGATGTCCCCAGTGGGTCCGAATGGCAAGCCTTGAGAATGTCAATGGCTTACGACCATACACACATCGCCGGATGACTTGATCCGCATGATTTTAAACAAGTAGGGTCGTCCCGTAAATAATGTTTCACATCTTTGAAGAATTTATTTTTCGTTGGGACGACATCCCTTTCACAACAAAGTTACCCGCATGGTAGTTTGCAAAGTCGGCAAACCATGGGGTAGACGAATCTCCGCGAAAGAAACCACATTGAGTGTTTCGAGAGGAAACGTTCATTAATTTCCTTTTCTCGAACACATTTTGGTGAGGGTTCTCTAATCGGGAGAGATGATCGTGACCGTGTTCTCGGCTCCTTTTTATCACGAATGATGATATCAAATTCTTGTAGGAGGAGAACCCAACGAGCAATCTCGGCTTTGCATCTTGTTTTGCAAAGAGATATTTGAGTCGAGTGATCCGTATACACCACGCATTTGGTCAAGATGAGGTATGGCGAAACTTTTCAAACGCATACACCACGCCTAATAGTTCTTTTCCGTAGTGGTGTAATGGGTCCGAGCTTCATCATAGTTTTGCTCGCGTAGTGGATTGGCCGGAAATGTTTGGTTTCGTTGCCCCAGACCGCACCGATTGCAAAATCACTTGCATCGCACATGAGCTCGAAGGGTAAGTCCCACGGGGCAACTAGAATGGGTGCTTCCGTAAGTTTTTCTTAAGTGTTTCAAAAGCTTGATGCACTCGGAGAGAAGATGAAAGGAGCATCTTTTCGAGAAGATGGGTCATAGGCGGCGATTTTAGAAATCTTGAATAAATCTACGATAAAACCCGCATGACCAAGAAAACTCCTAACACCTTTGATAAGTAGTGGGATGAGGTAGTTTAGCAATGACATCAACTTTGCTCTATCTACCTCGATCCCGTTCTTGAAATCTTATGGCCGAGGACTATGCCTCTTTGACCATAAAGTGGCTCTTCTCCCGGTTTAGACATAGATTGGTGTCTTCACACCTTTTAAGCATTTTGTCTAGATGGGAGAGACAAGTCTGAAATGAGTCCCCAATGACCGAGAAGTCATCCATAAACACCTCCATAGTTTCCGATCATGTCGTGGAAAATAGCCATCATACAACGTTGGAACGTGCGGGAGCATTGCATAAGCCAAAAGGCATACGTCTATAGGCAAACGTCCCGTATGGGCGGTGAATGTGGTTTCTCTTGATCCAGCGGATCAATGGGGATCTGAAAGTAACCCGAGAAACCATCAAGGAAACAATAGTACTTCCTGCTAATCTCTCAAGCATCCGGTCCATGAAGGGTAGAGAAAATGGTCTTTCTGGTGGCATCATTTAACTTTCGATAGTCAATACACACACGCCATCCGTAACCAATCGAGTCGGAATCAACTCGTTTTCTTCATTTGTGACAACAAGAATGCCACCCTTTTTGGAACGCAATGAATCGGGCTAACCCAAGGACTATCGGAGATCGGGTAAATCAACCAGGCATCAAGAAGTTTGAGAACTTTGTTTGATAACCTCATGAATCTTAGGATTCACCCTTCTCGACTTTGATCTTTGGCTTGAAGTCATCCTCCATTAAGATTTTGTGAGTACAAAACTCGTGGTTGATACCCTTTATATCGGAGAGTTTCAAGCAATTGCTTGCTTGTGTGACTTCAAGACCTTTATAAGAGAGTTTCTCCTCCTCGGTCAAGTCTTTAGCAATTATGACGGGTAATTTATCATCACCTCCAAGAATGCATACTAGATGAGGAGGTAGGTCCTTTAGTTCAACCTCGAGAAATTCTTGATGGAAGATTGCACCGATTTGATTTCCTCAATAGTGATCTCTTTCGGAGGAGTGAAGGTAATGGATCTTCATTGAGCAATTGCTCAAGATAGAGAATATCCTCCGAATCATACACACCATCAATTCGGTGAATTGATTCATCGATAACCCGAAACTCATCGATCTCCTCCGGAAGGAAGTCACCTCCCTCAAACGATGAGAGAGGGAAGAGTCGGCAATGATAGGTTGAGAAGATGTGGTGGAATTGGAATTTCCACCACGAATTATGAAGATAACCAAGAAACTCTTGAGAGTACTCCTCGAAGCAATGTCAATTAAATCGACTCGATTAATTGATTCAAGATCATAATTTGAGGAGTACCTCGAAGTCGATCGAGGTTAAAGGTATGACTTCATTACCCACACGAGAGTGATCTCTTGCTCAAACACATCGATAAGAGCACGCCCGTCCTCAAGAATCCCGCCCAACAATGTAGGGAACTCGAGGATCGAGATCGAAATCAACGACCACAAAGTCGGTGGGAAGTGGAACTTTCCTACTTTGACAAATACATCCTCGGCGATGCCAAGAGGACGCGAGATAGATCGATCCGCAAGCTCAAGAGTCATGCGGTAGGAATAAGTTCGGAAGAGAGTTTCTTCCACACCGAGTAAGGCATCGATTGATGCTTGCACCAAGATCGCCAAGGCAAAGCATTCAATCATACCGTGAAAACACAAGGAAGAAGAAATTTTCCGGATCTCCAAGCTTCTGGGAAGCTTTTAATGAATCACGAGCAATTTTCATTCAAAGGAGTCTTAGCCATTTCAAATAGCTTTTCTTTGTTGCTCAGCACATGTTTCAGAGTAGATGCAAACTTGGGCATCAACATGATGGCATCCGCGAAGCTAATGTCAAAGTGAAGCTCTTGGAAAATTTGAAAGAACTTTTCCATCTGATGACTAGCTTTCTCGCGGAGCTTTTGCTCATGTAAACGTGAGGGATAAGGAAGAGAAGTTTTGGATTTAGGGTCAACAACTGGAGGCTCAAAAACAACTCCAGGTTTGGGTTTGGGAACAACCTGAGGATGGACATTGTTGTTACTCCCGTTATTAGTAGGGAGTCCCTTGTCCTTTGTCGCCTCAGGTTCGCTTTCCACTACCTTCGGGAGAGAGGAAGAAGAGGTAGTAGGAACAGCGGGTCCAGAATAGGAAGCACCACTTCGGGTTGTGATCGCTTTAGCATCGCCCCTCGGATTAGCGATCGTGTTGCTAGGTAAAGTACCTGAGCCCGAGGGTCGATCATTTAAAGACTTCTTGATCTCAGAAATCTGGCTGACCAACAACCGATTCATTTCTTCCTGGGATTTCATGAATTGTTTCAACAAACTCATCGGATGATGGGCGGTTGGAACAATGGCTTGATTTTGCACAGGGGAAGTTCGGCCTCTATTGTTAGGATTAGGGCCTTGATTTTGAAAATTCCTCGGATTATTGCCATGATAATACCACAGGTTGAAATTTCCACGACTGGTTTCTATTGTAATTTCCTTGATGTTGGAAATTTTGATTCGATTTTGAAAACCGTTGTTTTGATTGAAATGACCTTGGTTTTGAAAACCTTGGTTCGATCTATTCGATTCGTTACGGTTTTGATTACGATTGAAACCGGAGGTCAGTAGTGGTTAGGACGGTGGTTCGGGTCTCTGAGCACGATATTGATTGCCTCCTTGATTAGGCATCCCGCCCACAAACATTAAGCTTCAAAGGGTTCTTGTCGGTGGCCATACAGTTATAGTAAGCATGGGGCCACCACGGGTAACACAGACTTCCACTTTCTTAACTTCAGCGGAGGTGAAGTTTGTGGAAAAGAGACTTTCTTCCGGTTGGAAAGAACCAAAGCTTGAATAGCTTCCGTGAGTTTGTCAATCTTAGCATCGGTGCTAGACCGACTCGCGGGCGATGAAGAAGAAGAAGGCCCAACACCGACTTGGGAAACAACCGGCTTGCTTCGTGCAAAGCGGACTTTAGACTTGTTTTCGATTATCGCCAAAGCTTCTTTGACAGCTTTTGCTCGTGAAATTTCCTCCGCGGAGGAATTGAGAGAATCTTGATCGATTGACTCACTCCATTGTAGAAAGTGTCGAGTTGCATCAACTCGGAGAAACCGTGGTGAGGACATTTATAAGCAATTCCTTGAAACGATCCCACGATTCATGAAGGATTCATCAAACTTCGAGTGAACTTGATGATTTCATTTTTAAGACTCGTGGTCTTGGAAGGTGGATAGAATTCATTCACAAATTTCTTCACCGATCTTCCCATGTCTCAATAGACCGAGGGGTTGTTTTTCAAGCCAATCCGGCTTGCCCTCAAGAGAAAATGGGAGCGGAAGAAGCTTAACAAAGATCGGTTGGGACATTCTTATACTTGATGGTAGATGCAATCTTGTTAAACCATCTTATATGAGCATGAGGATCGCCCCGCTCAAAACCGAAGAATTGATTAGAGGTTACAAGATTCGAGAACCCGGTCTTGAGCTCAAAGTTTTCACCACGATGGTCGGCATTAACGATAGCATCTCCATACCGTCGATGGGTGCTCGGAGAAGCTCACATAGGAATCTCATCCGCCATGACAATGAGTAGTGTGAGCAGTCCGGATCTCGGATCCGATCGATGGAAGCA
The DNA here is from genome assembly GCA_022545495.1 of Chrysanthemum lavandulifolium. NCBI lineage: Eukaryota > Viridiplantae > Streptophyta > Magnoliopsida > Asterales > Asteraceae > Chrysanthemum > Chrysanthemum lavandulifolium. The sequence goes on from CM040239.1 coordinate 174,464,891, forward strand.
GAACGTCTGAACACGCCTTCTTGGAATCTTGACAAGCTCACGAAATGGGCTTACAGATCTAGAAGAGCGGTGCGATACACTAGAGTTAACTCTAAGGAAACTCGAGCTAAGGAGAGAAATGGAATTATGAAAATCTTTCACATGAGAATGAGAATTATGAAGACGTTTTGTAAAAATCGGTGAGAAGAATCTTTATGGGTTTTACGGTTTCAAACGTCGATATCACAACAAAATCAATTAACACAAAATCGAGGCAAAACAATGTTGAACTTAACCAATAATCCAAGATGAATGGCTTCTTTGAAAAGGTACACCAATCACAATGGACACAAAGGCAAGTTTTAAATCTTTAGTTCGGAACTTATTATGGTCGCACCCCAGTTAGGTAGTGCCTTTGCCTTGGTTTTCGTGGTAATCTTTTAAGTTGTTTATTATTAAGAAAACGACGATTCTTTTTGGATTTTTATTATTTGATACATATATAGAAACAAAAGAAAAAATATTTTTGTGTTTTATACGTTTTTGCTTGTTTTTGGGTTTTTGGATTTTTTAAATAAAAATATGGATATATATATATAGATATGGATGATATGAACAAATGAGTGAGGATTCAAACAACTAATCTGCTAAAACGGGATAATCGGCCTGACTCCAAGACATGGCGCCTAAAAATTTGATCACAAGAAAGCCGTCAAGTTCTCTCACGCAAGCGTAAGAAAACCTAAAACGACTTAAGCACGAAATCAATGAGGATCTGAGAGTATAGAGTCTCCCGGTCGTTATGTCCCAGCGAGCTATGCGATGATTTATCAAACGTTTAGTGATCGAGGAGTTTGAACGGAAAAGGATTTTGATTATGATTATAACTACGGAAAAAGCCAACAAATTACAACGGCTTAAATGCAAATTAAAGAAGATTAAAAAGATAAAATCTATTAAATAAACGCTATCACTATTTTTACAATGATGTTTTTGTTTTTATGTTTTTATAAAATTGAAATTAAAATCTACGCGACGTACAAATTAAAAAGTGAAACTAAATCAATATTAACCCTAAAAATATGAAAATGATATTTTTACAATCCTAATGATAAAAGAAAATTTTTAGAAAAAGAAAACTATTTTTATCACTAATTATCTAATTATTATTAATTAAAAACTAATTTTAACTATTTAATAATTAACCAAAATGCAAGAAATTAGGAAACAAAGCTAGAAAAATAAAATTATGAAATGAAAAAGTCTAAAATATCAAACTAGAATTTTCAAAACTATTTTTGTATTTTTCTGACTATTTTTCTATTTTTTATGAATTTTAAACTATTTAAAACTAATTAAATTACTAAAAATTACCAAATAAACTAAGAAAAATCTGGAAAATTACTTTTTTTTCACTTCTTATATTTATCTAAACTTAACAAAATTGAAAAATTATTTTTTGGAACCTTTTCTGAATTTTTTGTATTAAAAGTTAATTAAAAATTGATTAAAATCTATTTAAAATGAGAAAAATAGCAAATTAAGACCAAAATTTATGAAACTTTCAGGAAAATTCTAAAAAGTACTACTGATTTTATGAAAAATGAGAAATAAAATGCTTATGTGGCAGAATCAAGAGCTGTAGTGTAAATGAGGAACAAATAAGCACTTAAAAATAAGCAAACAGTAACCTTTAAGCAACCAAACTTCTACAGACCTAAAATTATACTAAGATAAGCTAATTTAAGCTAACACTAACTACTCTAAAGCTCTGATAAGCAGATTCACAACTAAATGGACTAACTGATTTTGACAGAACACAGTGAACAGGTATCAAGTTTGGGCTTATACACTAGCTTATCCGAAATCTTGACCAAAACAGATAGTGAGTTTTAAAGACCACACAGTGGACTACACAGAGCCAAAAATCGAGACCCTAAAACACTTATTGAAACACATGCATGCTCGCAAGTTCTGCAAAATCCCACTTTTGACACATTTGACTTTTGAAGCGAGTTAAAACTTTGACTTTGGTGGATTTTGTAAGCAAATTTAGGACTAAACTTGATGAAATATGAGGTAATGAAAGTTTATGAAGCAAGATTAACTAGTTTTGAACCTTTTGAGTTGTTTGGTTTTGTGATTCCAACGATTAAGGATCAAAGCAGTTTTATGCAAAGTTTTGACTTTTATAAAAAACTTGTGTAACTTAAGACTCAAATGACTTGATAAATTGTTTTTAAGACTAAAGCAATGAAATACTTAGATAAAAACAACCTAGGAAGCAGTTATAGCAAGCTATCCAAACATCCCTTTAAGAGCAGTTTAACAAGCTAATCTATCTTAAACACAAAAGCAACCTAGACTAAGCTTCAAAACAGATTTATTAGACTATATTAAAGCTAATGTAACAGTAAATTACAAGACTTAAGTGGATCTAACAGATATCACTACTGCTACTGTTTTTAAGCTAAAAATGAAAGGGAACTAGCACTTACAAGAGGTCCGTAGCCACAATGGCTTGCAAACCCTAAACAAGAACCACTAATCCTAACCTACTCAACCCATATCCATCATCTATTCAACCCATAACAATCTCTGAACCATTTTCTGCTTGTGTTGACTTATATTGACCAAGGCCCAAAAATCACTGAAACTGAAGTTCAAGCTTGTACAAAGCTTTAATAAGCTTCTATAAACTAGTTTGATACTGAAACTAAACTTTTAGAGGTTTAAAAACAGGAGTTTGAAGATGAAAATCTTAACAGTGGACATGAAATGTAAATATTGAACATTAACTAAAATTGGTGCTTGAACTAAGTTATAAAACACTTAAATATCTTGTTTGAATACAAATAAGCTTACAAGTACATATGAGAACTAGTTTAAGATAAGTTAAACTAAAAACGACATTTATGAAAGAAAAATAAAAGCTCCCTCTTCCTTGATGCTTTTCTTGGCTCTTTATACACTTCAAGCTTCCTCTCTCACCTGTTTGGACATATCCCAGCACAAAAAGTGGCCCTTGGATCACCCAAGTTAATCCTAGCCATTCAATTGCTTTTTGGCGCCAAATTCGGATTTAACAGCTAAGGTGGGCAGGGTAGGTATGGGGGGCATTAAATGCTTCTCTTGGCTCTTTGTGTTTGGAGGGGGGGGGGTTGTAGAGGTGATGATGGAAATGGTGGAGTGTGATCAGGTGGTATGCAGGAAGGGTGATGATGGTGGGTTATCACGTGAAGAGGGAGGGAAACTGGTTGGGTCAAAGTGTGTTGACCGGGTTATATTATCACAGGGTTGGGTTGGATTCGGGTAATAAGTATTGGGCTGGGTGTTTTATTTGGGCCAAGATGTAATAAGGGTCCGTTTGGGAAGAGTAACAACACAAGGGCCAATATGCAATTTCACAAAACTAAGGGACCAATCCTGTAATTTTGCAAAAGTATTTTAGGGACTGAATTTGGCAAGTGTTAACATTACAAGGACCAAAATTGCCTTTTTCAATTTTTCCAGGGGCCATTTATGCCAATTTGCAAACTTGAAGGACCAATTTGTAAATTTCTCAAAACTTTTGCATTTTTCACCAAAGGACCAAATTTGACAAGTTATGATTTAAAAGGACCTTTGATGATTTTTCTTTGAAATTTGGCTCGTGGACTATTTTGACAATTTTTGAAACTTGGGGACTAAAGCGCAATTTTGCAAATTTGATATGTTTTCATCCGATTTTGATATTTTTGTTTTAAAACACATAAAACACCGATTTGTGATATTTTGATCATTTTGATGTGTTTCGAGTGTTTTCGGATGAATTTGCGTTTATTTTGTACAAAAATGATGAGTATTTACACACTCATCAACATCTCACCAAGAATTGTCCTCACATTAACGAAGATAGCACAATCGAAGAAGCTAAGTATGGAGAACCGACCGTTCTATGGAGATAATAGGAATAATAATGGGTATCGTGGAAATTATAACATTGGGCCTTATAGAGAAAAAAGGCCCGACATTGAAGAGACCATAAACAAATTCCTGGAAAGTTCAGCCCAGAAGCAAAAAGAACAAGATAAATGGCTCAAGGATTTCCAGGAAAACACAAATAAAAATCTCTCCAGACACGAAACAACCCTAAAAAACCTTGAAGCCATGGTGGAAAAGCTTAGTGCAAAGATAGAGATAAGTAACAATGAACCTGAGGGGACCAAACCTATGGTGGTATGCAATGCCATTTTTGCTGATGATTCTCAGGAAGTTATTGAAGATTGTTATTCTCCAACCGATAATTTAGAGAAACCGACTGTTGACAACCAGGAGCAGTTACGCCGTAACTATTTTCATGAGTTACGGCGTAACCATGATTCAGAAAGCGTAAACAGGTCAGAGAAAGGGTTATTCTCAGTTAAAGATATTAGCGCAGACGGGTTAGTCGTTCTATGTTCAGTTGGGAATCATAAAGTCTTAGGTGTAGTGGATTTTGGGTCTAGCATAAACATCATGCCACTTTCCATATTTTTAAAACTCAAATTGATCCATCTTTGGAAAACGGATATAATGATTGAGATGGCCAATTTGACCAAGGCTATTCCCTTAGGAATTACAGGAGGTACTTGTATTAAGGTCGATAGGTTTGTTTCTGCCCCGGAATTTGTGGTTATGGACATGGAGAAAAACACGAAGGAACGTTTGATTCTTGGTAAACCGTTCCTTGACTCGTTGGGATACTATGGTGATAGAGTAGAATTTAAAATGGATAAAACTTTATTCCATGAGCAGGACGAAATAATGACAAGCTAGGAACCGAGGGAAATTCAAGTGGATTATTCTGATAGGTTCCCTCCTTCACATTTTGGCCATTTACAAGGGACCGAGTCAAGTGATGATGACAACAGCGAAGGAGAAGATGATGATGTCCGGCCTTCGGCACCGAGTTATGTTGTTACTGGTAAACTTCACTGTTGTACTCCTGAGACTTCTTTGATTGAAGGTTCTAAAGTTACATTGCCTACGTGTTCTTATTTTCAAAAACGATGTAATGGGGGAGGAGAGTTTCTCATTCGAAGGATAAAAAAAGCAGCAAAAGTTTGGTGGTGTTGGGAAGATGAAAAATTAATCAGAAATCGGTGGATTCAAGGACACGATATTATGAGCGATTGGTTCACTGAGGTAGATTGGACTATTCATTTTTGCGAACCGGCTATGATGTCTAATGATTTCACCAGAGCATGGCCTATGTGCGACCCCAACCTTAAGATCTGCGATGGAGGAGAATTCTCCAATCCTAATTGGATCAAACGCAAGAAATGGGCATGCTTCGACGAGGAAAGAAGAATGGAAGTTGGATACAAGGGAATCTCATTTGAAAATTGGTTAAAAGTGAAATTTGGAGCTGTCAAGCTAAAATGGGAAGTCGAGGCTAAATTTCTCTACGAATGGGCAAAGGCTAACTTTCTGCAAGAGAATTGATATTCCTTGACTCCGATTGTTCCTCTGTGTGTCTAGGACCAGCCGTCTTCAAACAAAAAATCAGCCAAGGAGGAAGTTGGCCATGTCAAAAGGCCACCATAAAGCCTCAAGGCTTTGAGTCTAACTTAAAGACTCGTAAATAAAGAAAAGTGCTCTTTCGGGAGACAACCCGAATTATCCCTTTCATTTGTTTTATTTCATTTCTGCTGGGTTTTGTGTTTTAACCATTTTGCGGAAGCGAAGAAAATTATTGCTGCATCATGCTGATCCGACCAGAGTTACGGCGTAACTCACTATCTTGGTTACGCCGTAACAGGCCTTTGTACAGCAGAACTAATGGATCTAAACACACACCTTGTGTTAGTGATATTTTGAGTTATATTAATAAGCATGCGGAATATACTTAGTAATACTTAGAAGACATATTATATTATGTAATGTAAGTAAGAACAATAAACACAAAGCTCCAATATTATTAAGAAATAATACGAGTGATCTTGCTTATCACTAGGGTTACACCTTGAAGCTAATATGAATAATACGTATGTAATTCTTCTCTAAGCAATGACCTAGGATCTCCTTTTATAGCACAAGGAGTCCTTTACAAGATAAGTATAAACCTAACAATATAGAATATACACAAGATCATTTCTATACTTATCAATACACGGATACATAACAATTATCCTAACAACAATGGTAATATTTGTATTAGCAGTGGTAATGAGTTTCCACTGCTAGTGTAAACTTTAGCAGTGTTAACCACAAGACTATCAGTGGTAATTGTTAGTATTATTCCCAACAATCCTCCCCTAAACTTATGATTTTTCTGCAAATCAATAAGTTTCTTCAATCTTCATTATCTGCAAGGATTTGGGGAATTCTTTCAAACACTTCATCTTCTTCTCAATGCTTGAATAGCACTAGAACATTGATCTTGAAGCTTGAGTAACAATGCTCGACCTTCTCATTATCTTCATGAACTCTTATAGTAGTACACAACATCACGGTGAGAGTTCCACTCGAGTGGATATTCTTTCTCGAAGCATGAATGCATCTACTCCATTCTTTGTAGAAACATGATGAACTTCACATGAATCATAGTAGAACCATTTAGTACCGTGACATGAGCATGAGAATTTCCGAAATCATTATTAACATCTGGTTCATAGAGCCTTCTAAGATTAACCCATAACTGCATCTCCTTCATATCTTTGAGATCTTCAGCATCAAACCTTTCATGAACTAATTTCCATAATGTGTCAAGATCATCTCTGTCATAAGCTTTGATGAGATCTTCAAATTGAATGAATGATGAAGTTTCACCACCTAGCCTTGTAATCTTCCATGTTGGAGCAAAATTGCTGGCAGTGTATACTTCCCAATCAATGATAGTGTGGAAAACTAGAAGGGGGGGTTGAATAGTTTTGCCAATTAAAACTTCCTTTTAAACTATTTAGATTGACTTATGTCAATCTATTTGGATGTGAGTGTTGGATGTTGATAAACAAGCATATAAAGGTAAGTAGTGAAAAGATAAGAGTAAGAAGCACAAAACCACAACGCGAGTATTTATAGTGGTTCGGCTACAAGGACACCTTCCTTGCCCTACTCCACTCCCCGAGTCACCTACTCGAGAGTTCGTAAACACTACACCAATCTCCTTATGGCGGAGAAGCCTTCACAACGTCGCCTACCATTTTTCCGGTGCCAGGCTAACCACCGGGTTCTTTCACTCCAAGGTGAACCACACCTACACAACGTCGCCTACCCTTTATAAGGTACTAGGCTAAGTACCTAGTTCTTTCACTCCAAGGTGAACTACACCTACACAACGTCGCCTACCCTTTATAAGGTACTAGGCTAAGTACCTAGTTCTTTCACTCCAAGGTGAGCAACACCTACACAACGTCGCCTACCCTTTATAAGGTACTAGGCTAAGCACCTAGTTCCATTGCAATGGAGGAACTACTACCCCACTACACCAACGACTAATCCCAAAGGAGATCTACTCCTTTACAACATCATCAAGGATATCAATATCCTTGGATCTAATACTAGTCTATCTTGTACATCGAAACACACCATATCGAATGTACTTCTAAGGCACCTTTCACTAATGCCTTTGACTAGATCTACAAGACACCCTTCACTAATGTCTTGTGTCTTGACTTCTAAGCACCTTTCAGTAATGCTTCTAGTCTTGACTTCTAAGCACCTACCACAAGTGCTTATGATATGGACGATAGATACCCTTCACTAATATCTTCGTCTTAACACTTGAGACATCTTTCACTAATGTCTTCAACACTACACTTCTTAGAAGAAAGAAAGGAATCATCAACAAGAAGACTTCAGTAGCCTTGATGATGAGGAAGCATGGCAACTCATGGACTTGAGCTTGCTCGTCTTCAAAGGTGGTGATCTTGCCTTTAAGAGGAACCTAGAAGATCACAAAAAAACAAAACTACAAACATAGATCTCTTGGATATGAGGTTAGTGAGTTTTTAACTCGGGAGAAAGTGTGTTAGAAAGGGTGAGAAACAATGAAGAAATGGCTCACTATTTATAGAAGAAAAATCTACTATTCCGGATCCCACGGATCCCTTCCACAAGGATCCGTCTAGCGTTAAGCTAGGGATCCGTGGGATGCTCCATTACCCATGGGTATTTTGGTTATGGGTCATGGGTTGAACCATGGATCTTTAGCTAGATACAATGTATCTTTTGAGTGCAATGCACTTGGTCACTTGGGTATGGGTTGATCCATGGGTTATGGATATTATACATGTATGATATAAGCATGATGCCATGCAATGGGTTATGGGTCAAGCTCCATGGGTCATGGGCTTTGGGTTGTACCCAACTACATTCAATGTATTTCCCCAATGGGTTATGATACTTAAGTTTCTACCCATTTATATTACCCAATATACTACTATTAGTTATGTGTATATTTTACCCAAATATGTAAACACTAGTTGTTGTACATATGTAATATTAAATCATAAAATCACTTATACTTGTTTTAGTGTTTATGTGAAAATGTGAATATGTTAAAACTATTAGTTCAAACCATTTCAGTATTTTATTTGTTTCGTTGAAATGATTTTACGTTTGTTATCGACAAAAATTAGAAGATCGTAAAATATAAATAAACGTTTTACGGCTTATTTGTATTAACAATCTCCCCCTTTTTGTTGATGACAAAACATAAAATTATTTTAAGGAAAAGCTAAAATTCGTAAAAGTTTGAATTTATAGTTTTTACTTTCTTCTCCCCTTTTTTGTCGAAACAAAAAGAGCTTCGAAAGAAAGCAACACATTGTTTTTAAGAAAAACATGTGAAAGATATATATAAAACAAATAGAGAGCAAGTAACGAGAAAGGATCTCATCTTTACTCCCCCTTGACGAGTCCATCCCTATGTAAGGGCATCAAGAAAGTGATACTAATCTAGTTTGTTTGCAAGTAAGTTTGCAAAAGATTTCGTCTAAGTGACGAATGTGCTCCCCCTTGATGATTGCAATTTTGCAAGGGGATATCACGAAATGTAAACCTAATAGTGCAAGTAATTTGCAATGTATTGCTTTGACATAAAGCTCCCCCTAGCTTTAGGATGTCAAATTCTTCATGTGTAAATTGAATAACTACAAAACAAAGGTTAGACAACAAGTATAATTCACAATTTCCTGCAAATGTGGTCCAAGTTAGTAGAAAATAGTTTTCTGTCATACGGATCTCGCGGTTCCCTCCTAGTAGGGATCCGTCTAGGCAATACTGAGGGATCCGTATTAGCTGATGATTAATTTCAGCAAAGTGATATAACAAGTGATGTTATCACAAAAATGAGATATGAATACAATGTAATCATATGCTCGAGAAATATAACAAGTAGCATGTAATTTCATTTAATAAAGCTAGAGTTATGATATACATGACTCTAAAACTAAGAAAATAAGAAAATACATAACTAGGAATTTCTAGACCAACTATCGCTGATGCTAGGACACCACTAAAATCTTCTAGCTCAAGTTTTGTTTTGGTTTAATCTCGTCGAAACGTTCGAGGAGATGATAGAACATGAAACGTTGGTCTTCTCGTACTTCATGTATCAAACTTTCAACATGTTGACAATGATAGCAATCTTTGTCATGGCTAGGTAGTGGTGGTGGAAGAAATGAAATGGCTTGATGCGAAGGATTAAGTGAAGTGGCTTGTGGAGCCTCAAACGATGGAGGGATTGGTGGAGGCGCATTTGAGAATGGCTTGACCAAGAATGATGGTGGTGGTAAAGAAGTGTCAACTTCCATATGGTCGGGTGGTTGACTTTGATGATTTCTTATAATCCAAATGGGATTATATGATGGAAACGACGAAAAGGAAGCCGGAGCAAGTGTTGACTCAACACCTTGATTTTGTACCATTATTTCTCTTAATGAGGAGAATGTTGTCGGCGGAGGTGGATGAGACGGCCTAGGAGGCAAATCCTCTAAATTATAGAGGTGTGGTGATGATAGTGGAGATGTAAATGAAATAGCTCTAGGAACCAATGGTGATGGTTTAGTGGAGATGATCTTGTTTGGCCTAGGAGGTATGGTGGTGTTTGGCATAGGCAGTTTTGTGGGTACTATCCTTTTAGGAATTGATTTGATTGGTTGAGGAAAGATCCTATCATTTGTTGGCTTGACCGGAGATGATTCGGTTGAAGAGATTTCGTGTATAACACGAGCCTTTTTCATGGATGGTTCTTTGGTGGATAGGTTACTACTTGGAGTTTTCCTCACGATGAGATGACTTCAAGAGGTTTGTAAGGGTTTCTAAAGTCTTGAAAGTTAGGATGAAGGTGATGACTATGGAAGTCCTAACAATGTGGTTTATAAACCAAGAGATTTGCAAGTGCATTTAAGCCTTAAGCCACTAAGATTCATTGGAATGTGATGATTAACATGCACAAGTGTCAACTTCGAGTTTTCTTGATCTAGGAACTCATTTAAGATGAGATTGAGTGTTTGAGTTAGAAAGATGAGTTGAAATGATTGTTTTAGCAAGATTTGACATAAAGTGTCATCCGGATCCCACGGTTCCCTCATCAGAGGGATCCATCTAGGCTAATCCTAGGGATCCGTCTATCACTGACTATGAAAGAGTGGAAATGATGTTTCTAAGATCTAAGATCTATATCATTTTGAGTGTTTCATCCTCTTAAGTGTCTTAAATGAAGGGTGCTTAAGTACTTGGAGGTAATGAGTGATGTAGCTAATGATTGTCTTTTATGGAAGGATTTGGAACTTTCATGAGTGCCAATGGATGAGCAAGGATAACACCAAAGATGAGAGTGTCAATTGAAGCTAAATGATCCTAGAGATCAGTTTGTGATTTAGGATAGTGTTTTGGAAAATATCCTAGAAGCTTTGAGATGAAAACTAGAGTTTGATCAACTTTGATCAATTTTGAGGTAGGGATGATTTATGATCAATTTAGCCATAATTGAAAAGATTTCTAAGACTAGACGTGAGGGACCAAGTGAAAAATGAAGTGTGAGTTTAAGAGCGGAAGAGTAGTGGATTAAAAATGAAACGATAGATCTACAAGCTTCTTAGAGTGTGATCTAGGTGAGTTATGTGTGAGTAGGAAGGATCTACCTATCTTGATAAGGTCTTAGTTTTCCTTAAGATACTATGTTTAGCTTAGTGTGAGGTGTTCTAAGGATATGTTTGAAATATATACTTGCGATTGCATTTTACATTTCTTAGGATCCACGGTTCCCTAAGTGTAGGGATCCGTCTAGCACAAACATTGGGATCCATCCATCGCTCGTGAGAACCTTTACTAAAGGTATGCAATGATCTTGACAATGCATTATATTCCAAGGTTAGTTTAAAAGGGGTTCTAATACTAAGATATCAAATGTAAGATGTTTTTATTTCATGAGGGAAATAGGATTACATTGATAAAGCACGAGTACAAGAGAATTGATCCTATTTTGAAATACTACTAGGTTCCTTGAGTGTCTTCGCTAGGAGGATCATTACGTGATTGATGAGTGTTAGTGGTGGAATCAAGAATGAAGAAAGTCTTTATGAGAGATATGTTTAGCGGTTCCATCATCTTGTTCACAAACGCATACAACGGACTTTGAAAGGCGAGGATGGAAGTGCATAAATTGTGATAGAGGCGTGTCAAGAATATTCCATAAGGGATGAGTTTATTCTTGGAGCCTTGAAGATTTACAATTAGCCTTGCGAAGAAGTAGGCGGATTGTATGGTTGTTGTGTTAGCAAACAAGACAACATGTGAGCACAACAAGCGGGAAGGATTCTCGATTTCCCTAAGACTCCAAACATTTTCATGTAGGATGAGTGCAAGGGCTTGTACTCTTCTCGGATGTCCGTGTGAAGATAATGTTTGGATCGAGTAATATGGTCGAGGTTTGCATATTATGCGATGTAAATCTTCCGGGAGGGTATGTGAGAACAATATGGACTATTTTCTTCACAAAGTTGAAGAGAGAGTCAAGTGACCAATCTTGGTGAAGGCACATTGTCCATGATTTGGAATTCGGAGGATGTGAGCAAAATGCCCAAGGGTTAAAGTGAACTTTTGGTTTTTGATATAAAACCAAAGAGATAGAGAGCGATCCTCGTTACGAATGAGTTCAACTTGACGGAAGAATTCCATTATGAACCTTGGACATATCTTCTCGTTGATTTCAAGAAGACATTCTAGTCCTATGGCTCGGAAGGAGGTATTGATACCTTCTTCGAATTGTAGAGAATTGTTGATGTGTTACGCGTAGTGCAAGTTTTAAAAATTTATAAACACGATTTAACCGTCTAATTCTATTAACACATACGAGCAAGTATACTCGTTCGTGATAGCAAAGTTGGGTAAGTCGAGATCGTCCCAAGGGATTTTGTGTTTGAAATTGTTTTCTTGAAAAGATACCAACAAGAAAGCTTGTCAAGGCTTCCTAAAATAGTGATGTTTATAGTGAAATTCAATAATAAGAAATATATATACTTGTGTGTAGTCTATAGTCAATCATAAATAGTGTTCATGAAGGCTTGGTGTAAACTCTTGATGTGATGCCCAAATCATAAGCAAATGATCTCCAACCATGGTATATGTTTGTAAAAATCATTCTAAGAACAAAAACATATAGGTAATCCTTTCGGTCCTTATCCTAATGATTATCCTTTAGAAAATCCATTTGTTTGCAACATGTTCTCATTAAACTTGTTCTTACGAATCTTTCGACCCTTTCGTGATGAAAATGTTCCTAGTCTTGTTTTAATAAGCAAACATGGTGGTTGTCAATCACCATATCCCCATACTAGTTTGTCACTCAACTTTTTGGAATAAAACACAAGAGAAATCCTTTCGGTCCTTTTTCTTAAAACATGTTTTACTAACAAATCAAACCAAGACTAGTATTTTTCCAACAAACTTATTTAAACAAGATCATATATACATGCATCACATATGAGAACACTAGTATGATTAACTACATCCCAACACACAAGTATATCCCAAAACTACTCCATGATAATAATAACTAAACACAAGAAATAACAAAGTAATTCCAATAACTCAAGAGAATAGAAATCCATAACAAAGTTCATAAAATACCTAAACTTTTGCGATTACAAGAATTAGAATTCGTGGATTGTAGCAACCACGCGCCTCCAATTACCTAGATTCACCGTATAACTCCAAATTACCAAAACTATGGATGAGAATTGTTCCTCCTTGCTCACGGACGTTTCTGAGAAGAACTAAACTTTTGGGTGAATAAAATGGTTGGTATTAGTTTTGATGTAAACTAATACACTTTTGGTTGTGTCACACCTAGTAAACTAGGACTAGGTTCATTATATAGCCAAATAAACTTGCTCAATCGGCCAAAACGTTCCCAACAAGTTAATAGCAAGAAATGATCGGCCTCCAATGATTATGGGAGTTAAGGCAACAATAAATGCAACTTTGTGTAATCAGAGCTCCGCAACCGGATCGGTTGCCGTTTGACCATTGCCCACCGGATCGGTTACGGGTTATGGTGACCGGCTAGATTATTCTTGATTTGACTTTTGTTGACTTTCTTGTTATCGTCTCATTCTTTGCTCTCATTGATGATTTCCAAGGCAAAACTTGATCTCTCTTTCTTTGTAGATACTTAGAAATCATTATGCTTCCTAATCATTGAGTCCAAAAGCTTCCTTGCTCGACTTCCTTCCTGGAATCTTCTAAATGTGCATAAAACTTCATTTCTTAATCATTCGTGATACCGGCTACATATACATACACATCGCATCTTTGCACTTTTGCAACATTTTGAGTAAATATAGCCGATTATCATGCACAAAACCAACAATAACGCTACTAAAAACATGTTCATATTAGGCGTTATCAAATTCCCCCACACTTAAGTTCTACTCGCCCTCGAGTAGGTCTAACATTTGCAAATATTGATTTCAATGGTCTTGACACCATGGTTTAAAAAATGTAACAATCATCCCAAAAGAGATAATCATTGGTTTGCTTTAATTATGTGAAAAACTTTCAAAAATGAACCAAACACTTTAGATAACATAACTAGAACACCTCACGAATGATTTTAAGAATTCACTCAACACTCATATATTGGTGGGTATATGTAAATGACTCAATGCCTAGTCATGATCAATGCTTTTTACCATAAGCTTGTACAAGTATCAAAACAAAGAAAATAAATTCATCAAAGAGGGCTTTTATTCGGGTTATATCGTTAAGGTTATGGGTTTATAAAGGGTATGGATAAGGCATGGGATGGTTTATGAAATTGGTGTTAAAAGAAAATAAAGTCTAGTCTAATATCTCCATGTTGCTAGCCATCATACAAGCCACAATCCCGTAAATGATTATTTCACCTCTTCAAATATCGATCTCCGCAAATATGTATAACTCAATTTAGCTCATTGGCTAATCAACATCCTTCATATAGCTCATTGGCTATAGCTTTTTTTTTTTTTTTAAACAAAGTTCCCCCACACTTAGTGTAAGCATACACCACAAAAAAAAATCGAGAAAGACGTCTCTTTCATCTTTGTTGGAGAATGGTACACACTATAAACAAAGTGTAGCTTCTTCATAATCATCAAAAACAATCTAACATTCCAAACAAGTAGCAACAAACCAATAGACATGACAAGGGTTGGCTAAAGTTTAAAGTGTAAAATCTTTTTGTATTTTTCTGGATTTAACAAATGAAAAGATTGGCTCAAAGGGTGTAACTAAAGGTATCTAGCACTAAAGATGAGCACTAACAAATGGGTCCATATAAGGGTGCTTAACTAACCAATGTGGTTAGCTAATATAACGTTAGATGTAAAATGGAAGGCCATTTGGGTTAAATCCTACGATGCCTCTTATCACTTGAACATATTTATATCACTCGAGAGTGATTTTAACCGTAATGCATAACTAGTACAAGTTCTAGAATCGACATAATCAGCGGCACGCTCATAGCAAATATAAAACAAAAGATGTGTTTTATACAAAAAGAAACCTCACAATTAAGTGGAAAAAGGCTATAATGCGCGCTAGGAAATGCTATCGAATCCAAAATGAATTACTTCCGTAATTTAGTTCAAATCCAAAAAATTTCAAAAATCTCATTTTACCATTGAAATACCCAAGTTGTTTTTAATATTTATCAATAATGTGTGAAAACAACTAGACCATCAAGGGCGAATTCCTTCTAATTACTTGCATCCAAAAGTTATCTAAAATAAATAAATTAAAAATGAGTATCATTTTTCCTATTTTCTTCCCTCCCCCATACTTAAGTTTTGCATTGTCCTCAATGTAATAAAATGAACTTCAAAGTAAAGAAAATGGGAAAAAGAAATAGTTAAAAGATACCACGGGATAGAATATGCAATACGCATATTGGGTCATAAGAAAAAATGTGAGTTATCCAACTCCAAATATTTGACCATCAACAAGCTTCCGACACATCCATCCTGCAAACAAAAACTGCAATACACAATACACAAACAAAACAAAATAATTCAAATGCTACTAAAAACAAAATAAAACCAAGCAAAATATGATAATCATCCTAAAGAAATAGTTAAAGAGATAGAAATAATATTGTTTAACACATCATAACCATTGTCTTTGAAACCACAAATCACGAATGATCCACGATCACTCGTCGTCCTCGGTCATGTCGTCCCCATCTTTATCATCATACTCATCATCATCATCACTCTCAGCTACATAGTTTTCGTCCACAATATCCAAACGAACTCTCCTCTTCTTCTTCTTTCCTCCAACTCCTGATGACGATCCTCCAACATCATAGTTTGCTCCACCAACCTCGGGTAATCGACCATATGCGGGCACTGGATCAGGAAATGGCGCGTATCCAGGATATGGATACGGATAGGGTCCAGGATAAGAAGTGTAGGGGAAAGGATATGGTGGAACATTGGGTGGATTGTAGGGTGGTAACTGGTAATTGGCGTCTCGAGCCATGTGTTGAAATATAGGCATTGAATAATCATTGATGTAGTTGTTTCTCAACATCATCGAGTCTCTCCACACATCCCTACACTGAATCTCATCTAAATGTCGGTTCCAGTCTCCCCAACCTGAATTAAAACTATTGGACGTACCCGCTTGCACGTTCCCCATTTGTATACTTCCCTGCTGTTGTGGTGGTTGTTGTTGTGGTTCAATCCATAACCCCAAGGTTTTCAATTTCCTATTAAAAGCATTCCCAAGACCATTTGCACTCCACATCTCACTAAACTTTGGCTCTCCACACTTAGCCAACTCACTATCAACATAATACCCAAGATTCTTTGCCAACCTTGTCACGAAATGTCCTCCACAAATGTTGCTATTGCTTTTGATTCCGGGGCCCTCCTAGACAAATACTCGGCTATCTCGCCAAATCGCATTACATCCTTAGTTTCCTCCAAGTAACATCATAACCCAAAGTCCGGTTTCAAATTTGTCCTGCTTCCATACCTATTAAACGCCAGTCTCTATCAATTTGTGAAGTATCCTCATTAACGGATTCCTGATGGTCGCGGCATTCCTCCTAGTGCAAGAAGGATCTCCCACTCGATTCCAATAGGTGGGTACACTAGGAAAGTCTTTTTCAAACCTCTGAAGCCTCAAAGAGTGAGCTTCAAATAATCGATGCTTAACCTCATGTGGTTCATACAAGCCAAGAGCCACAGCGAAATCCGGTAAAGTGTAAGCATGATCCCTTCCACAAAGCCTAAACCAAACACAAACTTCCTCCATCAAGTTCCGAACATTCACCTTTCTTTCAAAATACATGGTTGAAAAGAACTCCATACACCACTCTCGATAGACCTCTTCATCGATGCTAAATGCTCTTTCCCATGACAAATCATCGAGCGAATCCCCATCCGTCGGATACACATAAGATGTCACATCATTCTTCTCAACTCCTCTTCACACTCATACTCATAAACAAATCCCAATCAATCACCCTTGAACCAAACATGTCCTAACAATGGATAGGGCATAACATTAACACTTGACCCAGTATCGGCTAAGGCATAAGCGGTGTAGTCCCATTCACTTTTATTGGCAAAACAAAATTCCCGGATCTTTCTCCTTCCATGGCATGCCTCTAAACAAAATTCTATCTCTATCCTCCTCCGATAGATTCTTATCTTCCAACCTAGCCCTTGCTAGCATCACCGCATCAATTTCTTATGGTAGAGAACGTAATCTTGAAGTACCTCTATCACCGGTTTCTTCTCATTTAGCTCAAGAAACTTTTGTTCAAGGTTTTCCAATATAGCTTTTTTGTTAAATCGGTTAAAGGTTTGAAAGTATTTGTAGTAGTAGGTGATGAAGGTGTGTAATCATTTTGTTGGTGGATGTGGTTGGGGTTAGTTTGTTGGATGAAGTTTTCTTCCTATTTGCCTTCCCCATCTTAACTACTTCCACATCTTTCTCTTCCATATTGGCACACAATTCCACAAGCATCTCGTTCACTCCTTTTCCTTCTTCCAAATCAGTGATATTAATCCTTATTTCCCCCAAAGCAAAATCAACTTGACACTTGGTCGTTACAAGAAAGTCTCGACCAAAACATACATTAGGTTCATCCGCATTCCCTTCTTCTAAGACAACAAAATCTGTTTCAAAAATGTGACCATGAATGTTAACCTTAAGATTTTTAACCATCCTTCTTCCATATGCTTCGTAATCCAAACGTACATGACCAATTTCATCAAGAACCTTGATAAGGTTTTAAAAGGTACCTTTTTTAGGGGTCGTTTAAGCCCTTATTTGATCACTTTTGTATCCGTTATTGCTTAATATCGTTCCTTTTCACTTTTAGGTCTCTTGAAGGCAAAATCTTTGGAATGGCACTTATTTGGACGAAAAGGTGCGATTATCTGAAGAAAATGGCCAAAGTCATAATCGAGACACTCAAAGTGCGAAAACATAAGGTGGCGTCGGTGTTAATTGTGACGCCGTCGGAGGATCTTTGTGACGGACGAAGCCAAAACTCCCATTTTCAAGTAACGACGTCAAGTTATAAAAGAGTAGGCCGTCGCAACTCGCACGGCCTAGATGTAATCCAGACGGCCGGTCGTCAAGAGACGACGTCACAAGCATAAGGTGACGTCGTCGCAAGTCTAACGTGGCCAAGACGAAACCCTAATGATGGCGACACACGGCGCCACAAAACATAAGGTGACGCCGTCGCATATGTAATATTATACATAGAATCCGAATTTTTCAAGATTTGGTGTGTAGTCTTTTGGAGTAAAACCTAAACCAACCAAGGTTGTCTTGTATAGTATTTTAGGGTTCCAAACCCTATCTTACACCAAGATAAGTGTTTTACTTCATTAATACAATTATGTCTTTGATTATTTGTGTGTATGCTTGCATGTTTTCCATGTCCAAACTAATTTACTCGTATGCGTTTGCTTAGGAATATGAAACTTAATTATTGAATATTGATTGGTTGTCTCTTATCTTAGTTGATTAATGATCTAGTAATGCGATAGGTCATTCGTTGTGTACTTAATGCTTGATTAAATCTTTGTGAACCTTAGAATATGACTCCTTGAGTAGTTGTAAGCTAAACCATCCAAAGACCGCCTTAGAGTAAGAGTTTATTATCCCTAGTGGGTTTTGTCATTCGTCGAAGTATAGGCTTAGGGGTATGTGTATGGATAAAACCTCAATATCGATATCAAAAATAATCACGAAGATAGATTCAAAATTCCTTTAGGAAAAGAATATTAAATCAAATCCGTGTGTGATCGTTGATACGGATTAGTCAACCCGAATCGTTTCCCAACGAGGCGTGAATTCGCCAACGTCGTTTTGGTTTGGAATTTAATGCTCGATGTTTTGGATTAATGATTTTGATTTATTTAAACTACGGGAAAAGGGAAAGAAATTAAGGGAATCTAATCTACAGGAAATCCTAATTACGAGAATTAACTAAAACGTAATAAACGAAACGTAAATAAAATGCAACTACGTCTAATCTATATCCTAAAAATGACCTAAAATTACTTTTACCCTAAAATGCAATTTGAAAACTATTTATGAATTAAAACTATTTTTTTAAGATTTTTCTGGAATTTATTCAAATTAAAAAAACTATATTTTAACTTTTAAAACAAATTTAAAATACTAAAAATTATGAAAATTAAGGGGAAAATTATGAAACTATTTTTATAAAATCTAAATTAGCTAAAGAGAATTTTCAAAACTGACTTTGTATTTTTCTGATGATTTTTCTATTTTCTATGAATTTTAAACTATTTAAAACTAATAAATGGCTAAAAATTACAAAGTAAGCTAGGAAAAATCTAGAAAAATAATTTTTTTGCTTTCTGAATTTATCTTAATCTATTAAAATTGAAAAATTATTTTTTTGAAGATTTTCTGATTTAATTGTAATAAAAGCTATTTAAAAAGTCCTAAAAACTGTTTTAAAATAGGAAAAATACTAAACAGTGATGAAAAATTATGAAAAATTCAGTAAAAGTCTAAAATATTATTCTAATTTTATGAAAAATATAAAAACTAGGGCTTATGTGAGAGATTTAGAAGCTGATGTGTAAACTGATTCTAAATAAGCTACTAAGAATAAGCTAATAAGCACAATAAGCTACCAAACTGTTACTGAGGCTAATTTATACTAAAGCTAACTAATATCAACTAATTCCAGCTACTCCTATCCTCTAATCAGCAATCTACCAAGTTTTTGAGCTAATTACCACTTTAACCAAACAACTTTTAAGGCCTTATTTTAAGCTAATGTTCAAACTTAACCAATAAGCTAGTGTGAAAACCAGATCTGTGGACCTCAATTCCACCAACCAAGGATCAATTGTACCAATTTCAGACAAAATCAAGCTTAAATGAAGCTTGTGCAAAGCCTACAATAAAGCTGTTTCACACTCAGTTAATGCTGAGTGTGACAGGGCAATACAGAGCTTAAAGAACAGCTTATTTGGACCTTGTAGAGACTTATAAAAGATTACCAAAAATCAGATCTCAAAAGTTAACCAACTGAACTTAAAATTCCCAAAGTTTCAATGATTATAAACCAGTATTGAATCCTTGAAAGATCTACAAAGTATGGCTGAAACTGACTTTTACACTTTTGACTTTTGAGGACAGAAATGAAATGTTGACTAAAATGAGTTTTGATCCAAATTTATTAACTGAATGTGATGTTTTATAGTAAAATGGAACTGATGCAAGCTATATTATCTAATTCTAAACCTACATGCTAGATCTCACCAACTGATTTCAACAGTAATGCAATTAAGATCAGTTTCACTATGATTTTGACTTTCAGGATTAGAGCACAAATCAATGAACAACTTGACTATATAATGCCTAAATATAACTCTAGCAACTACAATTAACCACTGAACCAAGCTCAATCTCACTTACACTAACTGATCCAAACACTATTACAGAAACAGTTTCACTAATCCTACTAGAAATTCAATGAAAGCTTAACAACCAATACTAAACAGAGATTAGACACTATTCTATAAGCTAAATAACAACAAAATCAAGCAATCATAACAAGCTAATATCAATCAGAATAAATATGCGATTCAACAAGAAATGGAAGAGAATTTGAACTCACAAGATGTCCAGCTATTATGCAGGCTTAAAACAATACCCAATCTAAACTAAACTAATCTAATTCAACCCAATCCAAGCTCTGCATCAACCCAACTCCATTACCAAAACCATTTTAAGCTCCAGTTTGACTTTTGTTGACTGAGAGTGTTTTGAAAGTAGAACTGAGTAGAGACCTGAATAAGCTATTGATAAGCTTTTAAGAGCTTAAACTAACATAATCACAAACTAATTTGATCTTAAGAACAGATTTGAAATGTATTTTTTTTATTTTTAAAGTATTTTTCTTATTTTTTTGTGATTTTTGTTTAATAGAACAAATAAGATAAAACTGATTTGAGATAAGCTAAATTGAGTAATTGAAACACTAATAAGCTACTGAAAACAATTGAACAGTAATGGAAATTGATTGAAGACAAAAGTTGAAATTACTTGAATTAATAAAAACTTGAGATTACAATGGAACTGAAATTTAGAAATACAGAAATGAAAATTTAAACATAAAACATTTATAAGCTACTAATTCTACTCAAATTCTACATGAAAATACAAGTGTGAAATAAAAGGGTATTTATACACGAGCTTAGCCTCTAGGAAGGATCTAGAAATCTTCATTTGTGCTTCTTTGAGTGCATTTAGAACCCTTGGATCAATCTCCACCTCATTCTTTTCATCTGGACTCTTGGATTAACATCTCCACGCATGCTCAGCCAATCAGAGCTCAGGGATTTGGAATGTGACACACGGATCAGTGACCTGGCAGCCCACATGTGTCAGGTGTGTCATAATGTGTCAGGGAAAGGACATAATTACCCTTAATTGTAGTGAATTTGGCTTAATTGGTGCAAGGGTATTTTAGGGTTCATGACTGGAAATATTTGGGGGAAGATTTTGGCGCGTGGTGTTTTTTTTTATATTATTTTGATTGGTTTGACCGTAATTGACCGGGTATAGTGGAACGGGTTGGGAAAACCGGGTCATGGGGTTGAGATATGGGTAAGGGTGTGGGCTTGGTTATGGGCTAGTGGTATATTGGATTTAGGATAAATATTGGACCCAAGGTGGAGTTTAAGGACTATTAGTGTACATGCTGAAAATCTAGGGACCAATCTTGTAAATCTGAAAATGTGATCAAGGACTAACTTTGCCAATCTTCAAATAATCCAAGGGCTGAATTTGTAAATTCTAAAACTTGAGGGTATATTCTGCCAATAACTGAAAGTTCAGGGACTATTTCTGACAATTCTTCAAACTTGATTATATCTTTCACAAATCATCTTTTCAGCATAGAAATCTTCTCAGATGCACAATTCTGACCTTCCGGCTCAGCTTTAGCTCTCTTAATCTCTCGTGCTCGGATTTTTGTCTGATTTGGTTTCTTTTTGTGTGTTTTGACATATCCGTACCTGTACAAGCACAAACTCAAGAAAACAACGAATATTAGCAATAAACGGCTCTTTCTTGGTTATTTTGGGTTTTATTTGATAAAGAAATGATATGTTTTTTTGCAGATATCAAGACCCTTTGGTAAGTTCAAAGAGTTAGGGAGAAACGCATACCCTACAACCTTAGACACACAACGCAACTAGGAATAAGGACGTGACAATTCAACCACCAATAGGAGATAATTAAGGAGTAGTAAAACCTAAGTAAACACATCTTTAAACTATCATACGAGCACACATTAATTAGACATAGACTACATACACCTTAGATTAGATAATTAGATAAGTAGAGTAATCGGTAGCAATACCAACCCCCAAATTCAAACCCGAGATTCGTACATTTCCTTTCCTTAAAAAATATAAAAGATAAAAAGTAATCTTCCTCAACCACAACCTTAGCGTAGTAACTTCTCACTAGCATTCCTATTCCCTGAGAGCGATATCAATACCGTGGCTTACCCTAATACTACACTACAATGATTAGGTTCATCGCCAGTGTGTTGAAAAACTTGCTCGTTGAAAAGGAATTTCCTTTGACCCGAACGACGCGTGTAGCGTTATCAAGTTTTGGCGCCGTTGTCGGGAATAGAATAGCTAGTTAGTAGTCCACCTCGTTTAGGTTTCTTTACTTGATTCCTATCAAATAATTTTTTTCTCATTTTAGCTTCCTCTTAGTCTATCCCTTTCTTCATGACCTTTGTTCAGAACCCCATCACTTTTCATCATGGAAGATGATAACCAACCACCACTCAAAACCCAACACCAAATAAATCATCATCACTCAAAACCCAAACTAATGACCAACACAACCGACGAAGCCATTATGTGAGTAGGAACACCGACCTTCAGGATTTGCAGAAAATATTCGATAGTATAATTAGGGAAGCTGTTGAGAAAGTAGTCAGCGCCTCTGTAGTTGGCTTTATGATTAACAGTAATTCGAAAGATGGCATGATGAACAAAAATATGAATGTGGAAGATAGTGCTTACTTCAATCTTTACCCCACTAAGGAAGAGGTTGCTTACCATCAATACATAATCGATAATCCACGATCACATATCATTAGGATATGCCCAAAGATTAGGAGAGGAAATCCCTGGAACCTAAAAATCCCTTGTATGATCGGATATAGGAGTGTCGACCACGCTTATATAGATACGGAATCTCCCATTAATGTGATGTCATCTGCTGTTTACAATGACATTATGAATGAGCGACTTAATATTAGGAGAGACCCTAAGTATCCAGGTGGAGTTTGCAACTTTGTGGGAAGAGTCAAGGATGTGCATGTCTTTATAGGAAATTTCACCTACCTATTTGATTTTATGGTCCTAGAAGATGTAGGATGCGTCATTGACTATAGCTTATCCTAAGTAGTGCTAGGGAAACCGTTTGTTGAAACATCTAAAATGAGCCATAACAAGCATGATGGAACGGTTAGGTTTAAGGAAGGAACCGATGAGATCACTTATAGGATGCCTTGGAAAACAAATGAATATAGCCACTTGCCCATTTATGAACGAGACAACATCAAAGCTTTTGAGGACAAAAGCAAGGACGATGTTGAAAAGGTTATAAATTTATGTGGGAAAGAAGGAGGCATTATTATAAGTATTGCTTGACCCTAGGGCCTAGGTATAGAGTCGATGAAAATTTTATCAACATATAGAATTCTCATTGAGAATGCAAAGCGAGGCAACGTAGGAGCACGACTACGAGTCTAGCTACAAGACTCTTAAATAAAGAAAAGCGCTTCGTGAGAGGCAACCCATGCTTAATTGTTTGCTTGTTAGTGTCATATATCTTTTATTGATTGTTTATTCTCATGTTTAAATTTGTAAAAATGCTTTATTTTGTTTTTAACCTCGTCTTAATTGCATATAAAGGAATTTTACATAAGGGATAAGTGTAGGGAGGATTACACGCGTTTTCAAGGAAACGTAAACATGAGAATAACAATTCATTAAAAGATATATTTGCGTGTTTGTTCGAGTCAAATGCTTGTATCGAGTCACAATGGATGTTTTGCGTAAATTTTTCCAGATTCTAAAGATGTAAATTTTCCATAATTTTTCCGGAAAATCGCAGACCGCTTTTTGTCGGGATAACTGACGTCCAGATCGCAAACTGACGGCGTCGGGAAGGAGTAAAACAACAGATTACTTTTTCTCGTTTTCGAGCTACTTAAAAATTTGGAATTTTCGGTCTTAGTTTTCCGAAATTTTGTAAACATCCATTCCACAAGCATTATATCCTAGTTTAAATCGAGTCTTACATATATTATTACCGCCGATTTTACGCGAAGGTTTCGTTTGTTTCTTCAAGTGTGCAGGTTTAATTTATCAAAAAGAAGTTACATAAGATTGGAAGGAGCTTTTCACGCATAAATTCTTCTCGGAAAGGATTTAACCACTACTTCACACACGGATCCTACCGAGCTAATCAGGGGAGTACTAGTTTCTTTCGTTTTTAGTTACCTTCCATTATCATAACTTTGATACTTTCGGGGAACATTGGGGACAATGTTCAGTTTAAGTGTAGGGAGGGAAAATAAAATGGGAACTTTGAAACTATGCTTATCCTTGATTATTCGCTTTATCCAATTGTATTTGTGTAATAATCCATGAGAAAATGTCGGTTAGGGTAATTGTGGCACCAAATTTAAAATTTTTCATGACATATAGGAGTGGGCCATTAGTCTTAACAAAAGCGTCTCACGGATAGGAAGTTATATGACTAGCACAAAAAACCCTTTACCACCTAAATTCCACCCAAAATGTGAGGATCGCCCTTAGATTAGTAGGAATTAAAGCATTCATCTTTAATGCTTAGAGTGTAAACCGGTAGTATAATAGATTCTAGAACTTATTTTGTGATGCATTCGAGATCGCTAGTAAGACTACACTTGTGTAGTTAGGAATAACTAAATGATAAGAGGCATTAGGATAACCCTTGTTTAATACCCGTAATATAATTACTTCTTCCACATCGGTTGAGTAATTCCCCACACCTTTGCGTTGTACTCATCTTTAGTACACGATACCCTAGTTAACCCTCGAGCCTATCCTTTTCGCGGTTCTCGTGATGTTTCGGTTTTTCCGAATATCAATAAAGAGCATTGCTTACACCCCACCCCAAATGTACACCCAAATCGCTTTAGCCTACCTTGTATGCACTCACTTTTAGTGCATTATTGTTATCACCTTAAACCCTTAGTTCAATTATTTGGTTGCTTGCATGATTGCTAAGTCAAGTCATATCCTTTGTATACGCTTTGGGACGATTGGGATTCATGGGAAAAGTTAAAGTTTATGAAATGACGGAAGGGAACGTTAAATTCAAATTCCTTTGTTTGCATAATAATGTACCCCAAGTGTTTTGATCTTTTCAATTCGGGTCAAATTAGTGTTAGAGTAATAAAAACTCAAGTGTAGGGATGTGCCTATGAATCCCTATCATTTTGATGTTACCATAGAGGATGGTAGAGTAAAAGTGTATGAAAAAAAAATAGAAAAGAGAAAAGAAAAAATAGAGTGTAAAAAAAAAAAAAAAAAAAAACACCATACGGCTACCATCCCGCATCTATCCTTTAATTTTATGTTTGTTTATTTCAGTTAGCTAGAGTTTAGAGTGTCGAGTCTTGGCTTGGCAACGCCATTCTTCAGATGCTTGTAACATAAGAGATTTTGACTTGCCACCACTATATAGCCTATCCCACCAAACCCTTTGTTTCCCTACCGTAAGACTAACATTACAACACTTTAAAGACCTCTTTGATAGTCTTTCCTAGGTGCTTACGCCAAAGCGATGGAGGTTTGATCTATTCTCAAGCCTATGGTAATCTATGTACTAGGACCAGTTAATGAGTGTTTATCTTCCATTTCCAATTTGTTATATTTCATATACACCCGAGAGAAATGTGAGTATCTAAACACCCCATGTGAGGTGCTAGTATGTAATTTCCGTGCTTGTTATGACTTTTGCGGGGCTTATATATGTTGTGGACTGTTTTAAACCAATGCTTCATGACCTCTAACTTATAAATTAATTGGTTAAAAGCACATTTGCTTGAGGACAAGCAAATACCAAGTGTAGGAATATTTGATAAGGTTTTAAAAGGTACCTTTTTAGGGTCGTTTAAGCCCTTATTTGATCACTTTTGTATCCGTTATTGCTTAATATCGTTCCTTTTCACTTTTAGGTCTCTTGAAGGCAAAATGCTGGAATGGCACTTATTTGGACGAAAAGGTGCGATTATACGAAGAAACGGCCAAAGTCGAATCGAGACACTCAAAGTCAAAACATAAGGTGGCGTCGGTGTTAATTGTGACGCCGTCGGAGGATCTTTGTGACGGGACGAAGCCAAAACTCCCATTTTCAAGTAACGACGTCAAGTTATAAAAGAGTAGGTCGTCGCAACTCGCACGGCCTAGATGTAATCCAGATGGCGCCGGTCAAGAGATCGCCACAAGATAAGGTGACGCCGTCGCAAGTGTAACGTGGCCAAGACGAAACCCTAATGCGGCGACACGACGGCGCCACAAAACATAAGGTGACGCCACGCATATGTAATATTATATATAGAATCCGAATTTTTCAAGATTTGGTGTGTAGTCTTTTGGAGTAAAAACCTAAACCGAACCAAGGCTGTCTTGTACAAGATTTTAGGGTTCCAAACCCTATCTTACACCAAGATAAGTGTTTTACTTCATTAATACAATTATGTCTTTGATTATTTGTGTGTATGCTTGCATGTTTTCCATGTCCCGCTAATTTACTTGTGTGTTTGCTTAGGTAATATGAAACTTAATTATTGAATATTGATTGGTTGTCTCTTATCTTAGTTGATTAATGATCTAGTAATGCGATAGGTCATTCGTTGTGTACTTAATGCTTGATTAAATCTTTGTGAACCTTAGAATATGACTCCTTGAGTAGTTGTAAGCTAAACCATCCAAAGAGTGCCTTAGAGTAAGAGTTTATTATCCCTAGTGGGTTTTGTAGGCGAGACCCTTTGGTAAGTTCAAAGAGTTAGGGAGAAACGATACCCTACAACCTTAGACACACAACGCAACTAGGAATAAGGACGTGACAATTCAACCACCAATAGGAGATAATTAAGGAGTAGTAAAACCTAAGTAAACACATCTTTAAACTATCATACGAGCACACATTAATTAGACATAGACTACATACACCTTAGATTAGATAATTAGATAAGTAGAGTAATCGGTAGAAATACCAACCCCCCAAATTCAAACCCCGAGATTTGTACCTTTCCTTTCCTTAAAAAATATAAAAGATAAAAAATAATCTTCCTCAACCACAACCTTAGCGTAGTAACTTCTCACTAGCATTCCTATTCCCCTAGAGAACGATATCAATACCCGTGGCTTACCCTAATACTACACTACAACGATTAGGTTCACTGCCTAGGGTGTTGAAAAACTTGCTCGACGAAAAGGAAGTTCCTTTGACCCCGAACGACGCGTGTGGCGTTATCAAACCTTCTCCACAATGTAGTTTTCTCCATAAGCCATATTAAGTTGCGCGTCCCAAGCACTTACTCCTTCTACACTACAAGGTGCACTTAACCTCATTAGTGGCGAATCATACACCGTTAAAGGTGCTTGTGTGAATACCACAACTCTTCCCTTCTTGGGAAGTTGAACTTTGTTTTCACCCGTTTCTTCCATATTAACCGTATCTATCCTCAAATCTTTTCTTCTAAGATACCTCCAATCTTTTCCAGTGAACTTCCGGTGTCTTTGAACATTTCATCCAAGTTACGAAGGTATTCCGAAATTCCGCTCAAACTATCCATACTAACTAGCTAAACTTGACAAAACAAAACAAAACAAAATCCGAATCATTAGCGTTAGAGTTAGTAAAAACAAAACAAACTATAGAAACATATACTAAGCAAGTAAAGATACTTAACAAAACTAAAAACATAAGTTAAAACTTAAAATCTCAAAATTAGAAATTTTTTTACCGAGAGCTCCAACCGGATCGGTTGGCTCACCAACCGATTCGGTTGGTGGTAATCACTAGACCAAATAATCTAACCGGATCCGGTTGCGGGTTGCAACCGATCGGTTAGATCGACACAAAAAAAATATAATTTTTTTTTTATTTTTTTTTATATAAACTGAATATTAGGGTATTGAGGAGTCTTAATTAATTAAGAGGTTTAGTACACTTAATAGTTTTTAATTTCCATTAAACTAAAACTACATTAACTACTCAATTAAATTACTCATAAAGATCACTAAACCATATAAACTGAAAATTTAATTGTCTAATCATTAGAATTAAAACATGAATTAATCTAAAATTAATAAACTAAGAATAACAAAAATAAAGAAAAATTAAAAATCTAAGAAAACATTAAAACAAAAAGATATAATCTATAAAAAAAAATCTAAAATGACAGGAATTAATCTAGGAACTATAACACAAATCACTAAATAAACTAAAACTATGAAATCAAGATACAAAAATAATTCTGTAGCTCTAACCGGATTCGGTTGCAGGAGCAATCGAATCGGTTAGCTTTTAACCAAAACTGTTTTTTTTTACTTTTCACCAAATTCAATTCCAATACTACCAATCTTACAGAAAATTAAAATCCCCGGCAGCGGCGCCAAAAACTTGATGTGTGACGCGAGTGCAAGTTTTAAAATTTATAAACACGATTTAACCTCTAATTCTATTAACACATACGAGCAAGTATACTGTCGTGATAGCAAAGTTGGGTAAGTCGAGATCGTCCCAAGGGATTTTGTGTTTGAAATTGTTTTCTTGAAAAGATTCCAACAAGAAAGCTTGTCAAGGCTTCCTCAAATAGTGATGTTTATAGTGAAATTCAATAATAAGAAATATATATACTTGTGTGTAGTCTATAGTCAATCATAAATAGTGTTCATGAAGGCTTGGTGTAAACTCTTGATGTGATGCACAAATCATAAGCAAATGATCTCCAACCATGGTATATGTTTGTAAAAATCATTCTAAGAACAAAAACATATAGGTAATCCTTTCGGTCCTTAACCTAATGATTATCCTTTAGAAAATCCATTTGTTTGCAACATGTTCTCATTAAACTTGTTCTTACAAATCTTTCGACCCTTTTGTGATGAAAATGTTCCTAGTCTTGTTTTAATAAGCAAACATGGTGGTTGTCAATCACCATATCCCCATACTAGTTTGTCACTCAACTTTTTGGAATAAAACACAAGAGAAATCCTTTCGGTCCTTTTTCTTAAAACATGTTTTACTAACAAATCAAACCAAGACTAGTATTTTTCCAACAAACTTATTTAAACAAGATCATATATACATGCATCACATATGAGAACACTAGTATGATTAACTACATCCCAACACACAAGTATATCCCAAAACTACTCCATGATAATAATAACTAAACACAAGAAATAACAAAGTAATTCCAATAACTCAAGAGAATAGAAATCCATAACAAAGTTCATAGAATACCTAAAATTTTGCGATTACAAGAATTAGAATTCGTGGATTGTAGCAACCACGCGCCTCCAATTACCTAGATTCACCGTATAACTCCAAATTACCAAAACTATGGATGAGAATTGTTCCCTCCTTGCTCCTAGACGTTTTACAGTAAGAACTAAACTTTTGAGCTGAATAAAAATGGTTGGTATTAGTTTTGATGTAAACTAATACACTTTTGGTTGTGTCACACCTAGTAAACTAGGACTAGGTTCATTATATAGCCAAATAAACTTGCTCAAGCGGCCAAAACGCTCCCAACAAGTTAATAGCAGAAATGATCGGCCTCCAATGATTATGGGGAGTTAAGGCAACAATAAATGCAACTTTGTGTAATCATAGCCCCGCAACCGGATCGGATTCTTGTGGCAACCGGATCGGTTGCCATTTGACCATTTGCCCAGCCGGATCGGTTACGGGTTACGACCGACCGACTAGATTGTTGTTGATTTGACTTTTGTTGACTTTCTTGTTATACGTCTCATTCTTTGCTCTCGCTAATGATTTCAAGGCAAAACTTGATCTCTCCTTGCTGTAGATACTTAGAAATCATTATGCTTCCCAATCATTGAGTCCAAAAGCTTCCTTGCTTGACTTCCTTCCTGAATCTTCCAAATGTGCATAAAACTTCCTTTCTTCATCATTCGTGATACCGGCTACATATACATACACACACGCATCTTTTGCACTTTTGCAACATGATTATGAGTAAATATAGCCGATTATCATGCACAAAACC
This sequence comes from Chrysanthemum lavandulifolium, assembly GCA_022545495.1. NCBI lineage: Eukaryota > Viridiplantae > Streptophyta > Magnoliopsida > Asterales > Asteraceae > Chrysanthemum > Chrysanthemum lavandulifolium. Next base: position 174,495,216 of record CM040239.1, read on the forward strand.
AACAATAACGCTACTAAAACATGTTCATATTAGGCGTTATCAGGTGTCTACAATACGTCCTTCGTGAAAGTGACGGTTTTCGAGGTTATTAAACCCACGGACATGAATGCCAGGTGTGTTGGGTTCAAGGGAGATGTTCGGTGAGTAGACGCTAGTGAGTGAAAAATCAAACTCATATTCATGCGTCATAGTTGAACCTATAGAAATGAAGAGTTAAAAGAAAGTGATGTTTGTGTTCAACCTATGATTATCTAATGTTTTACTAGATTTTTATTAACAATGGTTTTAACAACAATGACACTTAACTCACTTATGGTTTTGACATTCTAGTGGAATATTTCTTTTAGAGAAAGTGGTTTCATTTTGCATGAAAACTATTTTCGAAGAGGACGGATCCCACGGTTCCTTTACAAAGGGATCCGCTAGTATATCTTCGGGATCCGTAGATCCGTAGTTACGTAAATAGATTTTTACAAAACATAGGTTTTACAAATTTATTCCCAAGATATGTGTTTTAGCCTACATTTTCTTTTAGCATGCATACATGACTTCTAAGGTATCACGAAAGAGTACGAAACATATGAAAAAAAAGAAATGACAAACACATTATAATAATAATAACCTAGATAAACTAGACTATTAATAATATTTTATTTCAATGCTTAGAATGATACAAAGGATTGGGTATATAACCCCAATGTAGATTGACAACACAAAGTAAATGTCTCCGTATGTGAACTTCATCATAAGGAACACAAGTGCGATGAGTGTTAAGACGATGAGCACGAGGGCGATGTAAACCATGTTGAAGATGATCCTTCTTGGTTTCGGTTGGGATGAAATGGAGAGGAAGATGAAGTTTTGAGTGAGAGGGAATTTTTGAAATTGGAAGATTTGAAAAACTGGGGGTGTGACAGAGTGGTTGACGGTGGGAGTGTTTATGGGGAAGGAGAATTTTTGAAATTCGTGTTTTGTTTTATTATTGGATTAAAAGAAATAAAACATAAGTTTTATATACCACGAATTTAGACGAGAAAAAAAATATAACACGTACGTGAGAAAAAGACTTCCTAATGAAGCTTCATGTCATACATGTATATGCACAAAAGATAATCATATAAATACCTAAATAGGCATACTTAATTATCAAGCAAAATAAAAAGAAAATCATACCTCTAGCGCACTTACAAATGTCTTTACAAATGACACAACAAATGTCACTTAGACGATTCCCGCTCCTTTGCGTTTAGGATACCTTCTTAAGGAAGGTATTCTTGTTACCAAGCGATTCCTATAGCTTGGTGGGTATGAGCTTTGACTAATCATCATGACAAAGAAGATTAGTGCAATTAAAGGAAAAAGTAAAAAAAAATGTTGTTATCAAATCAACATCCAAACATATAGTTTTTAAAAAAAAACATGGTGTTTGTTTTTATGAAAAAAACCTTCTTTGTAGTTTTCAATTAACCATGGATCGTATCAAGTTTTTAAAGTACAATATACTTCAAGAAACTTGGTAACGAAGCTCTGATGCCAATTGTGGAAAACTAGAAGGGGGGTTGAATAGTTTTGCCAATTAAAACTTCCTTTTAAACTATTTAGATCAACTTATGTCAATCTATTTGGATGTGTGTGTTGGATGTTGATAAACAAGCATATAAAGGTAAGTAGTGAAAAGATAAGAGTAAGAAGCACAAAACCACAACGCGAGTATTTATAGTGGTTCGGCTACAAGGACACCTTCCTTTCCCTACTCCACTCCCCGAGTCACCTACTCGAGAGTTGGTAAACACTACACCAATCTCCTTATGTCGAAGAAGCCTTCACAACGTCGCCTACCCTTTTTCCGGTGCTAGGCTAACCATCGGGTTCTTTCACTCCAAGGTGAACCACACCTACACAGCGTCGCCTACCCTTTATAAGGTACTAGGCTAAGTACCTAGTTCTTTCACTCCAAGAAGAACTACACCTACATAACGTCGCCTACCCTTTATAAAGTACTAGGCTAAGTACCTAGTTCTTTCACTCCAAGGTGAACTACACCTACACAACGTCACCTACCCTTTATAAGGTACTAGGCTAAGCACCTAGTTCCATTGCAATGGAGGAACTACTACCACACTACACCAACGACTGATCCCAAAGGAGATCTACTCCTTTACAACATCATCAAGGATATCAATATCCTTGGATCTAATACTAATCTATCTCGTACATCGAAACATACCATATCGAATGTACATCTAAGGCACCTTTCACTAATGCCTTTGACTAGATCTACAAGACACCCTTCACTAATGTCTTGTGTCTTGACTTCTAAGCACCTTTCACTAATGCTTCTAGTCTTAACTTCTAAGCACCTACCATAAGTGCTTATGATATGGACGATAGATACCCTTCACTAATATCTTCGTCTTGACACTTGAGACATCTTTCACTAATGTCTTCAAGACTACACTTCTTAGAAGAAAGAAAGGAATCATCAACAAGAAGACTTCAGTAGCCTTGATGATGAGGAAGCATGGCAACTCATGGACTTGAGCTTGCTCGTCTTCAAAGGTGGTGATCTTGCCTTTAAGAGGAACCTAGAAGATCACACAAAAACAAAACTACAAACATAGATCTCTTGGATCTGAGGTTAGTGAGTTTTTAACTTAGGGAGAAAGTGTGTTAGAAAGGGGTGAGAAACAATGAAGAAATGTCTCACTATTTATAGAAGAAAAATCATCGTTCCCGGATCCCACGGATCCTTCCACAAGGGATCCATCTAGCGTTAAGCTAGGGATCCGTGGGATGCTCCCTTTTACCCATGGGGTATTTTGGTTATGGGTCATGGGTTGAACCATGGATCTTTAGCTAGATACAATGTATCTTTTGAGTGCAATGCACTTGGTCACTTGGGTATGGGTTGATCCATGGGTTATGGATATTATCCATGTATGATATAAGCATGATGCCATGCAATGGGTTATGGGTCAAGCTCCATGGGTCATGGGCTTTGGGTTGTACCCAACTACATTCAATGTATTTGCCCAATGGGTTATGATAATTAAGTTTCTACCCATTTATATTACCCAATATACTACATATTAGTTATGTGTATATTTTACCCAAATATGTAAACACTAGTTGTTGTATATATGTAATATTAAATCATAAAATCACTTATACTTGTTTTAGTGTTTTATGTGGAAATGTGAATATGTTAAAAACTATTAGTTCAAACCATTTCCGTATTTTATTTGTTTCGTTAAAATGATTTTACGTTTGTTATCGACAAAACGTTAGAAGATCTTAAAATATAAATAAACGTTTTTACGGCTTATTTGTATTAACAAATAGGATGTCTGACTTGCAGTGGTTCTGGATAAAAATCTTCTTCTTCTATCACAATCATTTCATTCAGTTGTTCTTCAGTGAATTTCTCAGTTGGAACTTCTTGTTCTTCAACAAACTTTGTCTTCTTAAATGTCTTAGATTCACTATCTTTGGCCTTTCTCTTCAAATTAGGATACCTTCTTGCTTCTTCTTCAGAGTTCATTGGAATGAAATCTTTATCTTGTCTTTGAACTCTGTAGTAGATACTTTCAACTTTATCATCAGGCATTCCTTTGAATTGATGTCTTTTCCATCCACCAACATTGCAACAATAAGTCTTCATGTATGCAATAACTTGTGCCTTAGTTGGTTGCCTTGGTTTCTTTTGACCTTTTTTGACTGAACCAATTACATCTTGAAGTGCTTGATTATTCTTCATCTGAATAAAGTCCTTTAACTGTGCTATTCTTTGATCTTCAGTTAAAGACTTATCAGCTACTAGGTCAATTGCTTTCTTCTTGATCATGGATCATTTGCAATCAAGAAATCAATTTCTTCTTCAAGAGGTACATAGCTAAACTCAAGTCTTCTCTCCGAATCTTGTAGGTGGAATAGTGGAAATTGGATCTTCCAATCTATCCGACCTTTTAGCCTCCATAAATCTTGCAATCTCCAATTCTTCAAGCTTTTTCTTTTCAAAGAACTTCAACTTCATAAATCTTTCTTGCAACTTCTTCATCATGAGCAATACGAACTTGTTCTTTCTTTGAAATCTTTCTTCTTGTTTGCTCCTTGCTTTGTATATGACTTTACCTTTGTCTTTCTCTCAGATATCAATTTCTTCACTTGCGGTGGCAATATCATGTCCAAAGAAATGGAATATTTGGCTCTGCAGTGGAAATTGGATCGATGGTAAATCAAGCGATTGCGATACTAAAAATATCTTGCTCTAGTTGCTCTTCTCGAGTATCGCCTTCCTCTGCACCTTTACTAGAAACACCTTCATCTTCAAAATCAATTTTCCTCCCCGAGTTTCAAAGATCTGCTTTCCTCCTGTTTGGGAGAATTTCCGAATCTTTATTAAAATCATCTCGAATCACCATCATCAGTGAGGATGGAGATGATATCATTATCTTGCAGTTTTCCTATTCTTTTCAACCCCCGAAACTCTTCTTTCAAGGTCCGAATCTCCTCCTTTAAGTTTGTAATATCCTTGGCATAACGCTTTACTTGTGCTGAGTCTTGTTGTAGATTCAAACCTTGGCTAAGTTGGTACACATATCCATCAATTCCATTTGTTGCCCAACGCCTCAACACTTCCAACTGTGTGACTGTTGGGAGAGGTGAATCATGGGCAATGGCTCGATTCCTCCCTAGTTGGACTAGGTTGAAGTCTAGAACCACCATTGCTTGTTCCTAAACCAAAAGGATCAGGGACATGATGTGTTGTAATGAGAGAAGTTGGTTGTTTGGACCTCCTCTCATAGGTGTGAGAAACAGGTGGTGTATAATCAATGTTTGGAACAGTGACTATGGGTGAGTTTTGTACCTGTGAAATCTTTGCAAGCATTTGAGGAAAAAGAGGTGTAATAGTCCTGTTGCCATCTTTATTCATGTTTTGAAAAACTTTAGGCTTAAGGCAACGGATTTTATAAACTCTAGTATGGGGTTGCAGTTGAAACTCATTTAACACTGCTTGCACAAACCTTGGATACATCAAAAATTTTGTTGAACTTTTTACATTGCCTTGCATACTTTGAAAAATATAATTTGACCAATTAAAAGTCCTATCTAAAGCTAGAAAAACCAAAGGGTATGCCATGGTTGAACTGAATTGTTCATAAGAAGTTTTCTTAGGACTTAGGCAATGTAAAAGAGTATGTATCAAAATCTCCAATGGGGACAAAACCACTCTTTTGAAAGTAGCCTTTTTGTCGGTGGTATCATACCCCATTGATGAAAGATGTGTATGAATTTCGGGCATAGGTAATGTGATGATACCATTGAGATCATCCAATTGGAGAATTCTCCTCAAAGATGCCTCAGTAACATCAATAGTTACCCCGTCCACTGTGGCTCTAAGAGCATCCACTGTTTCATGTGTATCTCTAGTTTTAATGGTTATAGAATGAGTAGAAGTCCAAAACTGCTTGATTTGAGAGATATAGATTGTGGGATTTAGAAGTAAAGCATACCTTATATGGGTAGTATTAAGAATGTCCACAATATGATGAAAAACAGGGCCACTCTTCTCGTTTGACTTTTGTAAGTAGGTGATAAGGTTTTAAAAGGTACCATTTTGAGAGGTCGTTTAAGTCCTTATTTGTTCACTTTTGTATCCGTTATTGCTTAATATCGTTCCTTTTCACTTTTAGGTCTCGTGAAGGCAAAATCTGGAATGGCACTTATTTGGACAGTAAAGGCGAATATATGAAGAAAATGGCCAAAGTCGAAATCGACACCTCACGATTCTTTGAAAGTATAAGGCGACGGCCAAAAGTGCTATTTGCGACGCCGTCCGTAATTATTGTGACGGTCGAACTCAAAACTCGTGTTTTCAAGAGACGGCGTCTAGTTGTGAAAGAGTAGGCCGTCGCTACTCGACGGCCTAGATACGATCCGCACGACGCCGAAAGTGAAGAGGACGCGCCACTAAACATAAGGTACGCCGTCGCAATTGTAATCTTATATATAGAATCCAATTTTCGGTCTTTGTGTGGAGAGTCTTTGGAGTAAAACCTAAAACCGAACCTAAGGTGTCTTGTACAAGATTTTAGGGTTTTTAACCCTATCTTACACCAAGATAAGTCTTTGCTTCATTAATTCAATTATGTCTTTGATTATTTGTGTGTATGCTTGCATGTTCTCCATGTCCGGCTAATTTATTTGTGTGTTTGCTTAGGAAGTATGAAACTTAATTATTAAATATTGATTGGTTGTTTCTTATCTTAGTTGATTAATGATCTAGTAATGCGACGGTGTCATTCGTTGTGTACTTAATGCTTGATTCATCTTTGTGAACCTTAGAGTATGATTACCGAGTGATTGTAGGCTAAACCATCCGAAGAGCGCCTTAGAGTAGGAGTCTATAATCTCTAAGTGGATTTGTAGACAAGACCCTTGGTAAGTTCAAAGAGTTAGGGAGAAACGACACCCTACAACTTTAGAAACACAACGCAACTAGGAATAAGACGTGACACTCAACCATCAATAGGAGATAATTAAGGAGTAATACAAACTAAGTAAACACATCTTTAAACTATCATACGAGCACACATTAATTAGACATAGACTCCTACAACCTTAGTTTAGATAATTAGATAATAGTAGAGTAATCGGTAGAAATACCAACCCCAAATCCAATACCCGAGATTCGTACCTTTCCATTTTCATAAAATATAAAAAGATAAAAATAATCTTCCTCAACCTTAACCTTAGCGTAGTAACTCCCTACTAGCATTCCTATTCCCCAGAGAACGATATCAATACCCGTGGCTTACCCTAATTACTACACTACAACGATTAGGTTCAACGCCTAGGGTGTTATAAAACTTGCTCAAGAAAAGGAAGTTCCTTTGACCCGAACGACGCGTGTAGCGTTATCAAGTTTTGGCGTCACGGGAATAGAATAGCTAGTTAGTAGTCCACCTAGTTTAGGTTTCTTTGCTTGATTCCTATCAAGTAAACTTTTTTTTTTCTCATTTTTAGATTTCTCTTAGTCTATCCCCTTCTTCGTGACCTTTGTTCAGTAACCCCATCACTCTTCATCATGGAGAATGATAACCAACCACCACTTAATAACCCAACACAAAAATTTCAATGTCACTCAAAACCCAACCCAATAACCAACACAACCGTCGGGCCGATATGTGAGTAGAAACACCGACCTTCGAGTTTGCGAAAATATTTGATAGTACAATTAGGGATCTTTGTTGAGAAAGTAGTCGTCACTGCTATAGTTGGTTCAATGATTAGCGATGAATTCGGAAAATGGCATAATAAACAACAACGTGGATGTGGAAAATAGTGCTTACTTCAATCTTTACCCCACTAAGGAAGAGGTCGCGTACCATCAATACATAATCGATAATCCACGATCACCCATCATTAGGATATGCCCAAAGATTAGAGAGGAAATCCCTAGAACCTAAAAATCCCTTGTATGATCGGATATAGGAGTGTCGACCACGCTTACATAGATACGGAATCCCCATTAACGTAATGTCATCTGCTGTCTACAATGACATTATGAATGAGCGACTCAATATTAGGAGAGACCCTAAGTATCCGGGAGGAGTTTGCAACTTTGTGGGAAGAGTCAAGGACGTGCATGTCTTTATAGGAAATTTCACCTACCTAGTTGATTTTATGGTTCTAGAAGATGTAGGATGCGTCATTGACTATAGTTTATCCCAAGTAGTGCTAGGGAAACCGTTTGTTGAAACATCTAGAATGAGCCATAACAAGCATGATGGAACGGTTAGGTTCGGGGAAGGAACCGATGAGATCACCTATAGGATGCCTTGAAAACAACCGAGTATGGCCACTTGTCCATTTATGATCGAGACAACATCAAAGCTTTTAAGGACAAAAGCAAGGAAGATGTTGAAAAGGTTATAAATTCATGTGGGAAAGAAGGAGGCATTATTATAAGGATTGCTTGACTTTAGGGCCTAGGTATAGAGTCGATGAAGATTTTGTCAACATGATAGAATTCTCATTGAGGATGCGTGAGGAAACGAGGAGCACGACTACGAGTCTAGCTACAAGACTCTTTAATAAAGAAAAGCGCTTCGTGGGAGGCAACCCATGCTTAATTGTTTGCTTGTTAGTGTCATATATCTTTTATTAATTGTTTATCCTCATGTTTAAATTTGTAAAATGCTTTATTTTGTTTTTAACTTCGCCTTAATTACATATAAAGGTATTTTACATAAGGGATAAGTGTAGGGAGGATTACACGTTTTCAAAAGAAACGTAAACATGAGAATAACAATTAACTAAAAGATATATATGTTTGTTTGTTCGAGTCAAATGCTTGTATCGAGTCATAATGAATGTTTTGCGTAAATTTTTCCAGATTCTAAAGATGTAAATTTTCCGAATTTTTCCGTAAAATCGCACCGCTTTTGACGGGATAACCGACGTGTCAGATTGCAACCGACGGCGCGGGAAGGAGTAAAACATCGATTACTTTTCTCGTTTTCTCGAGCTACTTAAAAATTTTTTGAATTTTCCGTGTCTTAATTTTCTTAGAAATTTGTAAACATCCATTCCACAAGCATTATATCCTAGTTTAAATCGAGTCTTATATATATTATTACCGCCGATTTTACGCCAAGGTTTCGTTTGTTTTCTTCAAGTGTGCAGTTTAGTTTGTCAAGAGGAAGTTACATAAGATTGGAAGGAGCTTTTCACGCAATAATTCTTCTTGAAAAGAATTTAACCACCACTTTACACGGATCCTACCGAGCTAATCAGGAGTATTAGTTTCTTTCGTTTTTAATTACCTTCTTTTATCATAACTATGATATTTTTGGGAACATTGGGGACAATGTTCAGTTTAAGTGTAGGGAGGGAAAATAAAATGGGAACTTTGAAACTATGCTTATCCTTGACTATTTGCTTTGTCCAAATTGCATTTGTGTAATAAACCATGAGAAATGTCGGTTAGGGTAATTTTGGCACCAAATTTAAAATTTTTCATGACATATAGGAGTGGGCCATTAGTCTTAACAAAAGCGTCTCATGGATAGGAAGTTATATGACTAGCACAAAACCCTTTACCACCCAAATTCCACCCAAAAAAATGTGAGGATCGCCCTTAGATTAGTAGGAATTAAAGCATTCATCTTTAATGCTTAGAGTGTGAACCAGTAGTATATTAGATTCTAGAACTTGTTTTGTGATGCATTCCGAGATCGCAAGTGAGGCTACACTTGTGTAGTTAGGAATAACTAAATGATAAGAGGCATTAGGATAACCCTTGTTTGACACCGTAATATAATTACTTCTTCCACATCGGTTGAGTAATTCCCCACACCCTTTGCGTTGTACTCATCTTTAGTACACGATACCCCTAGTTAACCCCTCGTAGCCTATCCTTTTCGCGGTTCTCGTGATGTTTCGGTTTTTCCCGAGTATCAATGAAGAGCATTGTTTACACCCCACCCCAAATATACACCCAAATCGCTTTAGCCTACCCCTTATGCACTCACTTTAGTGCAATTATTTGTTATCACCCCAAACCCTTAGTTCAATCATCTAGTTGCTTGCATAAGTTGCTAAGTCTAGTCATATCCTTTGTATACGCTTTGGGATGATTGAGATTCATGGGAAAAGTTAAAGTTTATGAAATGACGGGAAGGAACGTTAAATTCAAATTCTTTCTTTACGTAATAATGTACCCCAAGTGTTTTGATCTTTTCAAATCGGGTCAAATTAGTGTTAGAGTAATAAAACTCAAGTGTAGGGATATGCCTCAAATCCCTAGTATTTTGATGTTATCGTAGAGGATGGTAGAGTAAAAGTGTATGAAAAAAAAAAAAAAAAAAAAAAAAAAAAAAAATAGAAAAAGAGAAAAGAAAAAAAATAGAGTGATAAAAAAAAAAAAAATACATACGGGCTACCATCCTACATCTATCTTTTAAATTTATGTTTGTTTATTTCGCTTATCTAGAGTTTAGAGTGTCTAGTCTTGGCTTAGCAACGCCATTCTTCATATGCGCTAACATAAAGATTTTGACTTACCACCACTAAATAGCCTATCCCACCAAACCCTTATTTCCTACCGTAGCCTAACGTTACAACCCTTTAAAGACCTCTTTGATAGTCTTTCCTAGGTGCTTACGCCAAAGCGATGGAGGTTTGATCTATTCTCAAGCCTATGGTAATCTATGTACTAGGACCGGTTAATGAGTGTTTATCTTCCATTTACTATATTGTTATATTTCATTTATACACCGAGAGAGATGTGAGTATCCAAACACCCCATGTGAGGTGCTAGTATGTAATTTCCGTGCTTGTTATGACTTTTATGGGCTTATATGTGTTGTGGACCGCTTTGAATTAATGTGAATAACCCCTAACTTATAAATTAATTGGTTAAAGCACATTTGCTTGAGGACAAGCAAATAACAAGTGTAGGGATATTTGATAAGGTTTTAAAAGGTACCATTTTGAGGGTCGTTAAGTCCTTATTTGATCACTTTTGTATCCATTGCTTAATATCGCTCCTTTTCACTTTTTAGGTCTCGTGAAGGCAAATGTTGGAATGGCACTTATTTGGACGTAAAGGCTTAATATATGAAGAAAATGGCCAAAGTCGAAATCGACACTCACATTCTTTGAAAGTATAAGGCGCGGCGTCAGGTGCTATTTGCGACGCCATCCCGCACTATTGTGACGGTCGAACTCAAAACTCGTGTTTTCAAGAGACGGCGCCTAGTTGTGAAAGAGTAGGCCGTCGCTACTCGGACGGCCTAGATGCGATCCGACGACGCCGAAAGTTGAAGAGACGACGGCCACTAAACATAAGGTGACGCCGCCGCAATTGTAATCTTATATATAGAATCCGAATTTTTCGGTCTTTGTGTGGAGAGTCTTTGGAGTAAAACCTAAAACTCGAACCTAAGGTGTCTTGTACAAGATTTTAGGGTTTTAACCCTATCTTACACCAAGATAAGTCTTTGCTTCATTAATTCAATTATGTCTTTGATTATTTGTGTGTATGCTTGCATGTTCTCCATGTCCCATTAATTTATTTGTGTGTTTGCTTAGGAAGTATGAAACTTAGTTATTAAATATTGATTGGTTGTTTCTTATCTTAGTTGATTAATGATCTAGTAATGCGATAGGTCATTCGTTGTGTACTTAATGCTTGATTCATCTTTGTGAACCTTAGAGTATGATTACCCGAGCGATCGAGGCTAAACCATCCCAAGAGCGCCTTAGAGTAGAGTCTATAATCTCTAAGTGGATTTGTAGACAAGACCCTTTGTAAGTTCAAAGAGTTGGAGAAACGCATACCCTACAACTTTAGAAACACAACGCAACTAGGAATAAGACGTGACACTCAACCATCAATAGGAGATAATTAAGGAGTAATACAAACTAAGTAAACACATCTTTAAACTATCATACGAGCACACATTAATTAGACATAGACTCCTACAACCTTAGTTTAGATAATTAGATAATAGTAGAGTAATCGGTAGAAATACCAACCCCCCAAATCCAATACCCGAGATTCGTACCTTTCCATTTTTCATAAAATATAAAAAGATAAAAAATAATCTTCCTCAACCTTAACCTTAGCGTAGTAACTCCCTACTAACATTCCTATTCCCCTAGAGAACGATATCAATACCGTGGCTTACCCTAATTACTACACTACAACGATTAGGTTCATCGCCTAGGTGTTATAAAACTTGCTCAAGAAAAGGAAGTTCCTTTGACCCCGAACGACGCAGTGTAGTGTTATCATGAGGCCACTTGGTTGTGCTCATCTCGCAAAAGTGATAGGTGCCATAGAATCTTTTGATGAAAATATATTGTGTCAAGATGAATTGAATGAATAACTCGCCAATTGAGAGATAAAGATATATAGGGTAGGGTTTAATATTTTTATGCAAGAAAGACTATCTTTGGAAAATATTTATCTTTAGAGGATAAATAGCAATTAGGAAAGTAGATAATCTTCCAAAATTTACCCTATATATATGGAAACTAATGTTTTCTTTCAACGGCTAGTAAAAATTAGTTATCGACACAATCGGCTAGTAACGGCTAGATCAACAATGGTAAAAATAACATCGCTGCTGAAATCGTGAACTAGCAAATGGTAATTTTTACAAAATTTTCAAATAGCGATGGTAAAGAAAACATATGAAAATTGAACTACTCTTTATCATAGTTTTTAGCAAATTACCAGCTATCAACGGATTTGATATGTCTTTACCATGAGCCGTTTGCTATGGACTAGCCAACTCTTAATCAGATAGAATATGGTGAGTTGATAACCATATAGTTTTTGGTAAACTATCAACCATAAATGGATTTGTCAAGTCTTTACCAGTAGCCGTTTGCTCTGGACTAGTTGATTCTTATGTGAGTTAGACATGGTGAGTCAATAACCATTTGTTGTGTGTCTTAGATACACACCTTTTAAGATCAACTCCCATTTATGCTTGGTTATGAACCTACAAGTGTTAGTATAATACAAAGAATATGCATAACCGACTTATTTTAATACAATAGCTTCCCAAGGTCAACCCAATAATATCTATATTTACTTACCAAAATAGGTAAAAGTAAATATCTTCGTAAATTAAACCTTTTGATTGACTTTTTCTATATAAAGTGATTTGACTCGCATAATTTGTACCAAAACACATTCATACTAGCACAAGAACACTAAAATCGTAATGAGCAATCTTCGCACATCATTGACATCTCATCGATTCCTCTTCCGACATGTAGATATCCGAGTGGGAATACATTCCATGCTATTCTACTAGTTCTTCTTCTAAGGAGCCAACTAAGAAGACTGAAGCTGTTGCTGCGTGCACCTTCTCTTGAGTTCTACTCCACTCATCGATGATGATGATGAAACCTATGCCTTGTCCAAGAAATTGTCAATGCTCTCAAAGGCTTTGGGAATGCCTATCTCCAATATGAAGAAAATCTCCATACCGTAGAAACACTCGCAAGACTACCAAGGCCTCCTCCACAAGTTCTTGGTCTTGCTTGTCCAAGAATGCAGTAAACCTTTGAGAACAAGAGGAAGAGAGCACAGAAGAACAAGCATGACTATCAGGGCAAGGGCAAGAAACCAATGGAGTAGCTGGTGTAGAGTGTAGGAATGAAGGATGTGTTAGATTGTTGTCTTTTGTGTTGATTGTGGTAGTTGGCACTACCTCTTTGAATGTAATGAATCTTCTTCATAAATGGAATAAAGTTTCTTTGTTTTACTTTTTCCACTATGAGAGTCACTTTTACCACTGCTTGCATTATAGTTTCCACAGTTAGCCTCAAACTCTGCATAAAAATTAGTGGACAACTAAAAATACAAGCACTAAACAACAATAACTCCAATGTAGAATCCTTCAAACCTGTATAACACAAACATAAACCACACACAGAAAGTATTGTTAAGGATAGCAAGTGGTTAGAAAATAACCAAGTGAGTTCAAGAGTATGCTAGCAAATGGTTAGAACAAGATTTAACCACCCAAATCACTAAGTCAACTCCAAGTCATTAATCCGTCCACCAAAGTCAAAGACTTCATTTACTCCTCAACTACTTACACCTTCCCCATATTAACTTACTGAAACCTGCTTAACTTTTATTTAAGCATCAAAAAGACACAAAGCACTCATATCACATACTCCAAAAATATTTGTCTCACACAAACTTACTTCTCTCCAAATATCATCATGAGTCATTCCAACCCAATTAACCTTTCATCAAGCAGTTCATCTGATAGTTCCTGGGATGACTTTGTTTTGAATAACCCTGGGAGAGTTGAGAAAGAAGAGTATGAGAAGGTTATTTCAAGAAAGAGAAGACATTCAAGTGATCTTTCAAATCCTTTTGCTGCTGGTCCTTCATCTCTCCAACCAATGCCTCAGGATGCCATCATTAAAGAGGATAACTCAGATTCAATTTCAAGCTACATTTCTCCATATGAAGGCACAAATGATGAAACATATGCAAGAGTCCTGAGTGTGCCTCCCCTTGTTGCAATCCTTCCACTAGGAGAGCTGCAGGCACTACCTTTTCCACCACTGTTAACAGCACCACCACAAGAGGGTCCTTCATCATCCTCATCACCTGTTGGAGGAGTAGTGATGGGGCTAGCATACCCCAAGGTGTGGAGGGTGCTTGATAGGCGAATGGCGCCCAAAGAGATGCCAGAGTGGTCCTTCCCTAAGAAGCCTTAGGTGGTAGATGGTGGTTAGATTGGAGTAGGGTTGAGGTAGGATGTGAAGCTTTTGTGATCAGGTTGTAGTTGTGTGATGTGTTCAGTTTATTAGTTTATGTAATGATGCTTGTTGTCTGTATCTCATGGATGTATCTAATGCACTCAGTATGCAATTTTGTTTGATAATAATAAAAATCCATGTTATTTGCTTTAAAACTCTTGCATCATACTTGTTGTTCCATTTTATATTTCAATTAACTCCACCTCCAAAGTTGACAACTTTCCATCATAATGTTCAAAATTTGAGAGATAGGACTTGTTGCCAGTCATGTGCCTTGAACATCCACTATCTGTGTAGCCTTGATCTGATCTTTTTGACCTTGGATGTTCCTGCACATATAAGAAAAGAGTTAGTTTCCTTTGGGGACCCAAGCCATGATTGACTTGGATCTGCCTCGTGTATCAATATAGTTAAATCTATCAAAGGTCATTGATACATCATTGAGATTGGTTGATGAGGTAATTCCTTTAGGTTTCCATTCCCAACGTGATGAGGCCTTCACAGCATTGCTCATGTCCCCCCTTTTCTTGTTTACAACCCTTGCAGTGGGAACTTTTGAATGAGCAGTGGAAACTGCTGGTTTGGTTTTAGGCACCCACTGTTGGTTATAATGAACCTTTTATTTTGAAAAGTTCTTTTCCCTGCTTGTGTAGATTTTGCAAAAGTTGTTTTGGATTTTACACTTGTAATGGTGATTTAGGGTGAGCAATGTTAACAGCTTTAGCAAGTGGCAAAAGTTTTAAGACCACTTTTAATTGAATCGCTTGGGACCATTTTGCTATGTGGATTAAGGTGTAAATTGTTTTGAAACCCTTTTATTCCCATGGACTTCCCTTCTCCCAACATGATAGTCACAATAGGTATATAAATGATCAAAACTACCACAAATATAACATGCTTTATTATACATCACAAAATCACTACCTAGTTGTTGAGATTTAACATGATTCCAACTTCTCTAGTTACCCCTAGGAGTTGATGGCGTGTTTCTATACATCTCAGATACCACAGCTTGATCTAGGCTTGTAAGCTTGTTTCCAAGGTTCCTCTCAGTAACAAGATTAACAACTTTTGGGATAGAAGCCTCTACATTCTTTTTAACATTCTCATCAACACTTGATGAGTCACTAGCACTTTCAAAACATCGGTTCATGCTTAACCTCTTCCTCACATTTCACGCTTTGGGAGGACCATATTCACGATAGGTTCCTCGAAAGTCTTCTAGACCAGTATGAGCTAAATCTATTCCGGAGGTGAATGAACACCTGTTAGGAATTAGAAATTCCGTATTAAAGAGTCGGTCACCTCAAGTATATGTAATCGTTAGATAGCTCGTAGTCGTAGTTATTTTAAGTTAAGTAGTATTTAGTTAAGTAACACCGTGGAGGATGGACGGGTCTTTACCCATCAGATGTCCGATCCACACCCGATGTGTGGCGATTTATGTAAGACTATAAATACTCTACCTTCCAAGGTAGAGAGTTGAGCTCATAATAATATCTTTCACTTTCTCTCACTAAGTTCCCTAAACCTCTAACTTTCTCTCTCTAGAACCTCATTCATACGCCACTTTGTGTTATGGTTTGATGTGTATGTGAAAACTAATATCTAACAATTCGTATCAAGAGACATGGTTAGATCATATCTTGCACATCTCTGGATTTCTAGTGGTTTTTAGGTGGTTTTTTAGTTTGAAAAATTTTAGTGGTTTGTGCATCATTTGGTTGATTTCTTGTGTTAAAGTTTGGATTTTGTTAGTACTTTTATGTTTAGAATCTTCACAAGAGTTTAGGTTTTCATTTGGTAAGCTTGAATCATCTTGGTAGGGTTGTCTTTAGATTGAAAAGTGATGTTTATGAGTTTCTTTCTTGCTAGCGACTTAACACACGGAATTCTTTCTTCAGAGCGACTTGCTTTACAAATTTGTAGCGAGTTACAGTTTTGGACCTAGCGACTTAGAACTAGCGACTTACAAGACAAGTAGTGGAATTTCCACCACGGTGTAGCGACTTGGAGGTAGCGACTTGGTCTCAGAGCGAGTTGCTATTTAGCGACTTGTATCTTTAGCGACTGAGTAGCAATTGTCGCCAAAATTTTGCTAGCGACTTGAGGCTTAGCGAGTTACTACTTAGCGACTTGCACTGCCCTAGCGACTTGGGACTTTAGCGACTTGGGAGTGTAGCTAATTAGGTGTTAGCGACTTGGTGCATTTTCTTCAGCGACTTGGTGATTGCTTACGGTTTTCTTGATTTAGTAAAATCCGTGAAAGAATCTATTTCTGGTTTAATCATAGAGTTATAAAATCTCAGATAACTGTTAACATGTCTACCAACGCTCCTACTATCATCTCCACTGCTGTCGAGGATGTTCAAGCGGTGGCTCGATACTAAATCCACCCATGCTTGATGAATCGACTACGATTCTTGGGCTCAACGAATCGATTGTACCTGCCTTGAAAGGAAAATGGTGTCAACATTCTCAAATCCATTGATGAAGGACCGCATCGAGTTGAGACGACGAGAGATATACTTGACACTAATGAAGATGGAACTCCTATTTACGGAATGGATGGACCTAAAATGTATGATGAGCTTGATGATAAGGAGAAAAGAGATTCGATGCGTATATCGTGGTTTCTAACATTGTTCTTCAAGGTCTTCCTAAAGACATCTACAAGTCGATCAATCACAACACCGATGCAAAGGCGGTGTGGGATAATGTCAAGATGCTTCTCTCGTGTTCGGAATTAACTATGGAAGACAGAGAATCACAACTCTATGACTAATTTGAACACTTCAAGATGAAACCGATGAGAGTGTCTATGAGTACTATGTGAGATTTCATAAGTTGGTGAATGACATGAGGAACATCGAATGACTATGCCTAACATTCACCGAACTCAAAATTTGTGAACAACATGAATCCCGAATGGCACAAGTTTGTCACCTCCGTGAAGCTCACTAAAGGATTGAAGAATACAAACTATGAGCAACTCTATGCCTTCATCCTTCGTAATGAGAGACATGCTATGTTTGAAAATTTGGTTCTCAATCGGTTCAAAACCATCCGTGGAGAGACAAGCTCGTCCAATGACTCAACCGCCTTCTACTCAAACATCGGAATCACAATCAAAGCTTCACAAGTCATACCCTTGGGTAATGGTAATCACAAACTCATTCCTCATCCTATGTTCAAACAAGTCGATGTCGATGCACACGTGGGTAACTTCATTAATCAACTAGCTCTTCCGATTAGTCAAAACATGAATTCTCCCACAAACCAACAACAACCTCGTAACAAAGATCTAACCCACACAATCAAGCTACTGTTAAAGATGGAAGGATCGTGGTGCAACCATTCGGAAAGACAAGATGATCGGGGAAGAGGTGGAGTCGGTAGAGGTTATGTTGGTAACGTAATCGAGGAAGGAATGGTAACCAAGGTCAAGCTAAGCCGATCAAATGTTATAACGTGGTGGTGAGGACACATTGCAAGAAATCGCACATCTCCAAAGCGTCCACGAATCGCCGATTACTTCGAGATAAGATGTCGCTTGTACAAGCTCGTGACAATGGTGCTGCTTTGGATGAAGAGGAATCATTTGCTTCTTGCCGAGGCAATGCCAAGACCTATGATGTAGATGTGGATGAGCAACCTATTCGTGAGATAGGTCACAATCATCGAATGCCTTTCAAGTCGCTGATTGTGATGCATACGACTCGATGTGGATGATGGACCCACCGCACACAATTTTTATGGCTAGCATTTCTCCAATGGTTTCTCCCAAGGTCTCTTCTTCACCACAAGCTGGCCCATCCAAGGACAAACTCATCTCGGAGGTATTAAAACTATACGATGATGTCGATGTGCAACCGACGCATGACAAAGTACAATCAATCGAAACTATTGAATCAAATATTAAAAATATGGGTAATATCGATATTGTCCCATATGATCAATATGTGAATCAAAGTGAAAGTGAAGTTGTACCAAGTGATGCATCTTCTGCATCAACAATGACTATGTTTTTATGAATACACCGCAAATGCCCACGATGATTCCGTAATTTCGAACTAAATGCCTATAAAGAACGTGTTGCTATTTATGAACAACGTACTAAATTTGAGTTGACCACTCCCGAAAGGTGAAATGGATGACCAAGTGCGCATACAATAATTAGAAAAAGTAATTTTAGAAGAAGTATTGAAACAAGAATTAAATTCCTTGCAAGAAAAACTTTCTAAAACAAATAAGCAAAACAAGAACTTCAAGAAATGTGAAAATGCTTAAGCAAGAATTTAATGCAAAGGAATCAAAATCTTGAGACTTTCTAATCTGAAAACTTTTAAAAACAAACTTGAAAACAAGTTGTATATACAAGGAAACACCATTCGATCGCTTCACATGGTCACTAAACATAGAGTTCTAAGCGATAAGCATAGTGTTCCCATTATAGATAAACCCAACCCCGAGTACGGAAAGATAGCAAAAGCAAGCTCAAAGTGTGATCTATGATGGCAATGAGATTCTTAAACCTAGACAAAAACCTAGTTGCGCTGAGTGCACAGAGGATGATAAAAACTAGATGAAATCACTAGGAAAAGATGAATAAGAAACTAAATGATCCTAAATGCAAAGAGAAAAAATATGTATCACCTCATGACTACAAGAAGGAAAACCGGATTTCCTTGAACAAGTTTAAGCCTCAGACATTGTTGACTCGAACAAGTCTTCTCGAAAATGGATTTAGATAAGGTAAAGTCGAAAATATTGTAGAAACAAACCTCCCTTTGGAAAATGCCTAGAGCGATGTGTATCCTCCTAACACACCAATGCATCTTGTTCCTAGAACAATTGCCACTAAAAGCAAGACCTTAATTAGCCAATACGTTATTTTCAACTATTTGTTGATTTTGAAAAACTTGCAAGAAAAGGAACACACCCAATGGTATAATCAAGGAGAAAGGGTTTTGAACAAATGAAAGAATGTTATTTAACTAAGGTCATGCCCTTCTTTAAACTTCTAAAAGATCACTTTGAGAGTCTTAAAATGGGATAGAAACCGATATTAAGGGAATGGAAAAGGAATTTGATGTAATGATTGTTGAAGTTAGTGAATATGGCGTGCACTAAAATATAATGAGATTGAGAGGAAGAACTTGCACACATTAAATGAGACTCTTATTACCGAATGTGTTGCTCAAGATGTGTTTTCATCGCTACAAATTGTTCCATTAATGCTTCCAAATTTCATGAATTATCGATTGCCTGAATGTCTCCCATGATCGTGTCATTGAGCTTGAAAAACTAATTCGAACTAAACTAGAAAATTGAATCGATGATCACGACAATTTGGTTAAACATTTTTCTAAACTAGAAGTTGAGCATTTTAATTTACAACTAAAATATCAACATCTTAAAGAAAATGTCAAACTTCAAATATCAAGACATCCTCGATGCCCCGAGTTTGATGCGAGTTTTCAATTAACAAACGTGATGAATGATTCAAGCTCGATGCAACACGATCGAAAGTTGAAAGCCCAAATCTCTCAATTAAAGGGTCAAACGAACAATATGACAGCTCCCAAATGCCTCCTCCTTTAGATTCTCGAATTCTCAAACGTTTCATCTTCAAAACCTAGTAAATGCACTACAAAAGGAAAACGAAAGTTTTCTAGAAGAAAATGAAAAGGTTAAACGTCATTTCAATGAGTTATTTGAATCAATTAAAGTCACTCGTAATAAAAATAACGAACAAATAGCTTCATTGCAAAAGGAAATTGAGAATCAAGAGTCGTAAAAGGGAAAATGCCAATGACCAATGGGGAGAATGGTGTATCAAAGGTTCACTCTTGTGATAAATATGCTTTTTCGTGAAATATGTCCTCCTCATCTAAGGAACAACAAACTTGCTATTCAAACATACTTCTCATCCCTTAAGGATTGCTTAGAATGTCTGCGTGAGATTGTTGAAGAGGATAAGTTAGAGAAACCTCATGATAATGCAATTGGACATGCATGCTTATATGCCAAACGATCTCAAGAAATCTTAGAATGCTTGATCACAATATGCCCAAAGTCATTAGGTGAGAGAGTTAATCCTTTGATTCCATGCTCGATGCCTAATGCCAAGTATGATATTCACCGATTCCTAGTGCTTTGAATATGAACCGTAGTGTGCCTTTAAGTAGTTCGATTCCAAATCATCAATGCCAAGAAAGAGAACTCAAGTGTACCTTCTAGGAGGAATACAAATATCAAGATTCTAGTTTCAAGAAAGTGAACCTTAGTGTGCTGCATGTAGTTCAGATCCCAACACATCTAAACAGTGATGCAAAGAGTAGTAAACCAACTAATGTTCCCATTCCATCTACAGGAGTAATCGGTGACATTAAAGGGAGCAGGTCAAAGTCTCAAGACAATACAAGGAATGATAGGACCTCGCAAGCTAAGAATGCCTTTGGAAAAGAGTAGAAGAACAATCTAGGAACTTTAAGTTTGAATCGAATAAAATGAATCGTGTTGATTCTAGTATTAGCCATAGGCGCATCAGAATTAATTTGAATTCGATACTATTTGCAAACCTTGTATCGATGTCTCGCTTGAATTCGTTTCTAATCATGAATGTGGTGTTAATGTTTTTCCTAATGATGATAATGGTCCGCTTAATGTTGCTTATGTTCATGCAAAAAGGCAAAAGGCAAAAACGAATGAGAGTTAGAAAGCAGTGAAAACCCACAGGAAGAACATTTAGTAAGATAGGCTTTTATTGGATACCGCTGGTCATAAGAATAATCGAAAATGCCCACTAGAAAATGGATGCCTCACCGTAGAACTATTCCCATAAGAAGTGAGCACACCGTGAACATGGCTAATACTGGACACTAATCGCATCTATTCACAATGAATCCAGTGCCTTAATTTCGATATGAATGCTCCTTTCTCCGATGTGGGTGTTCCAACTGCTGCTACTAACCAAATGGAACCCATTCTTGCATGGGGATCCCAATTATCCGCTTATCCATTCTTGTCTCATGTTCAACCGCGGATCGTTCAAATCGTTCGTGGTACCGGACTCAGTCGTTCCAAGCATATGATTTGGAGACCGTCGCTGGCTCATGAACCGTGAGCAAATTCATCGGGATCAGTAGATTCGGTAATGATCATTTCGATGCAATCATGGGTTATGGAGATTACGTTGTTGGTGATAGTGTCATCTCTAAAGTATACTCGTGGAAGGTGCGGGTCATAATCGGTTCCGTTGGTCAATTCTATGATTACGATCTAGAAGTAGCCTTCGAAAACATACCTTTGTTAGAGATCTTAATGGTAAGGAACTGTTAAAAGGAACTCGTGGCTCAAATCTTTACACCATCTCCATCGATGACATGATGAGGTCATCTCAACTGCTTGTTATCAAAGGCTTCTAAACAAAGTCATGGTTATGGCATCGTTGTCTCAATCACCGAACTTCGGCACCATCAATGATCTCACGAGAAAGGACTTAGTTGTAGGTTTACCTAGACTCAAGTACGAAAAGGATCATCTTTGTTCAAAGATGTCAATTGGGAAAAAGCAAGAAGTATGCCCATAAACCCAAACCTACTAACTCATCACGTAAGTTCTTCATATGATTCATATGGATTTATATGGAGCAATGAGGTGTGAGAATATCTTTGGGAAGAAATATGTGTTAGTTGTGGTTGATGATTACTCTAGATTCACACGGTCAAGTTCTTAAGGACAAAGGATGAAACTCCGATATCATCATCAAACTCATCAAACAGTGCGCAGTTCGACTTAACAAGCCGATCGAATTATCGAGCAGACAATGGAACCGGGTTTGTCAACAAACAACTTAGTGAATTCTATGAAAGCGTTGGAATCGACCATCAAAGAAGTGTTCCACGAACTCCTCAACGAGCGGTGTAGTTGAAAGACGAAATCGAACTCTTGTTGAAGCCGCTAGAACAATGCCGATTTACTCAAAGGTTCGGTGTTTCTCTGGGTCAAGCAATTGCCAACGCATGCTACACACAAAATCGTTCCACGATTCACAACTGTTCATGGAAAACTCCATATGAACTTGTCCACAACAAAACCTAATCTCTCTTCCTTCGTGTGTTTGGTGCATTGTGTTATCCAACTAATGAGAGTCAAGACTTAGGCAAACTTAGGGCTAAAGTCGACATTGGAGTATTTGTAGGATATGCACCAAACAAAAGGATACCGAATCTACAACAAAAGAACCCGAAATATCATGGAAACAATTCACATTACGCTTGATGAGTCGACGGTCAAATGGCTCCTGGACACTCACTCAGGACCAGACTTCAAAACAGTCCCATTGGGTCATCCTTGTTCCAAACTCCTCTCAAGAAACTCCATATGTACCTCGTCTCAAGATGATTTAAAGAAATTGGTTGATCCTATGTTTGATGAACTTTATGATCCAAGTACTAATGAGGTGTCGATCCCTACAATAGAGGCTTCTCATATTCCCATGAATGAAGTCAATCCCTCGGTCTCAATATCTTTAAGCCAAGAAGCACCTTCGATCCTTGATCTCATCAACAAATCATCATCCTTCAAATGTACATCATGGAACACATTTCGCATCAATGATGAAGTTAATCCCTTGCTACTCCCAAGATGCTCCATTTGAAAACATATTTGCTCTCGAATCATCATCGAACCATCTTCTTCAAGAGACATCGACTCGCTACCTCGGCCCCTCAACAACCGCCACATGAACACCTTAGAAAATGGACTCATGATCATCCACTAGATAACATAATTGGAAATCCTCTCGTCTCGTATCAACACGGAAACAACTTGCAACCATGCCTTATGGTGCTTCTTCAACTCCGTATTATCAAAGATCGAACCAAAGATGTTAAACCGCCATGAATGAAGATAGCTAGTTCAATGCCATGCAAGATGAAATTCGTGAGTTTGATCGACTTGATGTATTGGAGTTAGTACCGCCCAGACTCATGCTATGATTATTACTCTTAAATGGATCTTCAAAGTGAAACTTGATGAGCATGGTGATGTGTTGAAGAACAAGGCTCGATTAGTTGCTAAAGGATACCGCCAAGAGGAGGGTATTGACTTTGAAGAATCTTTTGCTCCAGATTTCTCGAATCGAGGCAATCGAATCTTTCCGGCTAATCTTCGCTAGTAAGAACATGGTAGTCTATCGATGGATGTGAAGACGGCATTTACGAACGGAGATCTTAAAGAAGTCGTCACGTCGCCCAACACGAAGGATTTGTGAATCAATAGCATCCTACTCAAATCTATCGTTTGAAGAAGGCTCTTTACGGTTTAAAGCAAGCTCCAAGGGCATGGTATGATACATTGTCAAAGTTTCTTCTATCAACCGGATTTAGCAAAGGAGCAGTTGATCCTACATTGTTCACCGTGAAGTCGTGCAAACATTTAATTCATGTTCAAATTTATGTTGATGATATTATTTTGCCTCGATCGACCCAATGGAATGTGATCGTTTTCTAATGAAATGAGTTCAAAATTTCAAATGTCAATGATGGGACAAATGTCATTTTCTTGGGATTACAAATTTCACAAAGTCCTAGAGGCATTTTCATAATCGGCCTAAATATGCAAATGTAGATCTTAAAGAAATTTGGATTTGATTCAAGTGACCTGTTGACACCCCATGATTGACCGAACCAAACTAGATGAGGACCACTCAGGATCATGATTGACCAAACGAAATATCGTAGTATGATTGGATCCCCGATGTACCTCAACGCTAGTAGACCGCACATCTTGTTCGTTGCTTGCATGTGTGCTAGATACCGTGCTAAGCCTACTAAAAGGCACCTTGAAGCGGTTAAAAGGTCTTCGGTATCTCAAGGAACCATCAATATGGGTCTTTGGTACCCAAAGGACACCGGTATGTCACTAACAACTGGCAGATGATCGATCATGCAGGTGTCAAGATACTCGTCAAGTACATCCGGAGGTGCTCGGGTTTACGGGTGATAAGCTTGTGAGTGGTCTTCAAAGAAGCAAATGAGTACTTCTATTTCTCTATAGAGGCGGAATACATAGCCATGTCATCCTGTTGTGCTCAAATCTTATGGATGAGATCTCGATTATCGACTATGGCTTTGAATTCAACAAAATCCTCTCTTTGTGATAATAAAAGTGCTATTGCTCTCTCATGCAACAACGTTCAACACTCAAGAGCAAAGCATATCGACATTCGACATCATTTCATCGAGGAACAAGTGGAAAAAGGTGTAGTGGAACTCTATTTTGTGAGGTCGAATATCGTTAGCGAGACATCTTCACCAAAGCTCTTCCAAGAGAACGTTTTGAGTTTATTATTCACGCCTTGGCTTAAAAAGCCTTCAACCGAAACACTCAAACGCCTTCGTGAGGAAGGCGAGAGTAAAGGTCTATCTTCATCTCTCTTGTATATATCTATTGAAAAAAAAAAAAAAAAAAAAATAGAAAAATATTAAACTTTCAAAATCCATAAAAATCGAAAAAAAAAGAAAAAAAATTGAAAATTCTTCAAAAAATTGTCATTTTGTCATGCTTCTCTCGGTTCGATTATATCTACGGTCTTGTTGTTGTCATTCAAAGAATGACACGGGACTTTAGATATTGTTCGATTTTTTAATTATTTAAAATATATATATATATATATATATATATATATATATATATATATATATATATATATATATATATATATATATATATATATATATATATATATATATATATATATATATATATATATATTTGGAGAAAGAGAAACAATGGTTTATTGTCATTTTAGGGCAATAACCCGGTTTTCAAAAAAAAAAAAAAAACAGAGCCATACTTTATCATGTTTTCAAAATTCAATGCTCGATTCTATAACCATTTATCTTGAAAACTAATCGCTTTGAAAATAACTCGGTCTCTATTTTGATAATCAATAGGACTTATTTGTCAAAATCTTTATTTCTCAATCAACAACCTATGTCATTGATTGAGGGGAGAATGATTTCAATCAAATTAAAAGTTATTTGGCATTAAATTGTTTTCAAAAGATGTACATGCATGTTTTATCAATGGAGTTTAAAGTCTTAAAACCGATCCTTATCGATTAAGACGCTTTCATAATCAAGTCACAATTCTCCTTAAAAGCTTTCAAAATCAATTTAAATCTATAAGAGATCACAAATCCCAAATGATTTGATAATTGTGATCGGGGAGAATGTGTGATTTAAATTGGATTTAAACCTGATTATTCGGTAAATGGTTTTATAAGGATGTACATGTCATCCTTCCCACATGTGACAAACGATTTCAAATTTTCAATGCACATGCTTAGGGGAGCATCTATCTTAAACCTATGATTTGAAACGTGATCATTTATCTCAATGTGCAGGTTCCCTCTAGTATGTGCAAAATTTTTTTTCAAACCTCTAGTATGTGCAAAAATGTTTTGATAATATATCACAAGTATCTGGATTGATTTTCAAATGGTTTTCAATTGATTCCAATGGCAGATGAACAATACCAAATAGACCGACCAACTTTACTTTATGTACGGTGATATAAGGATGATAAGGTTAGGTATTGGTTCCCATGATCCGCTGTAATCCGGAGGGATCTACCCAGACAATCCACTAGTTAGTGTAGAAGTCCTTAGGTATGATGATAAAAGGAGAAAAGTGAGATATGGGAAGTGTGCGGATCGAGAGCAGAACAAGTCTTGGAACAAACCCAACAAGGTTCTTGCAATGAAGTCTCGGAAGCATTGAAGGGTTGAAGAATTAAAAGAATTGAATGAGAAAGGGTGAAAACAAATAGCCTCCATTTATTCAACCTTAGGGTAGAAACCGGGTTCAATTCATACACTCGATGGTATCATCGGTATTGAAGACAAGACGTCATGGACCCGTTGACGACCGCACTTCAACTTTCAAACCACTCAAGTTCCTCTTAAAGGACTTGTTTCATTCTTACGGGAACCGACATATCTATCGACTTTCTCTTAGAGATTGTTGATATTGAAGAAGAGACCTCTCCCTAGTCTCCGACACGTGATCCAAATATGCACAAATTGAGTCTAGAGCCACGAGATCATCAATAAATCTCATTAGGACACTTTCAATGAAGACTCTCTGTTTCACACAATGTGGAGAGAGATTATATCTTGAGTCCTACGCATTATCCTTGTGGTATTTCCGAACATCCGAGTGATGTGTATTCATATTCACAATGAAGATGGAAAGCCTCGAGCCAATATCAAACAAGCTCCCGGTAGGTGGCATGTGAGATCTATTATATGGGTCAACCATGCTGACAACCGTCAATGTAAACAATGGGGCGATTCAACCTCTTGAATCAATCACGGTTCAGTTATGGATTGACGGATACCTTTGAAAAACCGATCGTTGTGCTTAAAACTCTTTTCTTTAGCACATCGACCGTACTCATTTTCAAACCAAAAGGCGTTTTTATGATTGATAATTGATTTTCAATAAAACCTTCGTTGTATTGCAAAACAATTTCTATTGAGTAATACTCGATTGTTTTCAAATCTCTTTCATCAATCGGTGGACTTAAAATTACCGGTTCACTCACTCCGTTTTGTCTTCTTTGAGACGTTACGGTTTGAGAACGCTAGAGCACCGCGAGAAACCCGTCAAGGAAATTCTTCGAATTATACCGATCACAGCAAGTGCTTGTAATTGTTCAATGGGGAACCGGGTCGTAGTACCTCAATTCCAACGAAAGTGATCAAAGACACCTTCATGCGATTTATTGGTAGCTGTTGTATGCAGTCGTCCCACGCTTATAAATGATCAAAATGAAGCGGTCAATCCATAGCCGCATGCTCACTTATCACATTCATCTCAAAAGAAATCATGATTAGTGCATCAATGACTCGATATTTTCACTCCATGCTTTTGTGGTGCCGCCAATATCATGAATCAACTAAAGCTTCCGCAAACTCGATGAGAAGATATCATGATCCGAATGTGAGCATGTCGGTCCTAAAGTCACAACACCACAATGGATGTCTCGAGATTTTTGTTACCGATGATCTCAAGAGTCGACTCATAATTTACTATCACGTGGATCAAGTAAAGACCTCCACTTGAAGTAACCAAACATGCAATGTGAAGAATCAATGACTACGAGCTTAGGAACAAAGGACTACATCAAGAATGCAAGAACAATTTTTTAATGTAATATCTATTTGTATTCAATGTAATTTTGGTACATGATTGAGGTGACCTCCCTTAGGGAGATTGTTAGGAATTAGAAATTCGGATATTAAAGAGTCGGTCACCTCAAGTATATGTAATCGTTAGAAAGCTCGTAGTCGTAGTTATTTTGGTTAAGTAGTATTTAGTTAAGTAACACCGTGGAGGATGGACGGAGTCTTTACCCACCGTATGCCCCGATCCCATACCCGATGTGTGGCGATTTATGTAAGACTATAAATACTCTTTACCTTCCAAGGTAGAGTTGGAGCTCATAATAATATCTTTCACTTTCTCTCACTAAGTTCCCTAAACCTCTAACTTTTCTCT
Source organism: Chrysanthemum lavandulifolium (assembly GCA_022545495.1). Classification (NCBI taxonomy): domain Eukaryota; kingdom Viridiplantae; phylum Streptophyta; class Magnoliopsida; order Asterales; family Asteraceae; genus Chrysanthemum; species Chrysanthemum lavandulifolium. The sequence goes on from CM040239.1 coordinate 174,523,094, forward strand.
CTAGAACCTCATTCATACGCCACTTTGTGTTATGGTTTGATGTGTATGTGAAAACTAATATCTAACACACCCTTAGTGGTGGAGGAACCGTGATTATAACCCATACCGGACTTAACTTTACTAGTGATTTGAGCATTCCAGATTTTATCAATTGACTTAGACCGATAATAACAGTGTCTCAGCTAAATTGACATTTTCATTGATCTTTTAAGTTTCTCAAGCTCTTCTTGGAAAGCCTCATTCACATTGTCTTATGATCTACCTCTATTCTAAGAAGAATCATATCATCATTATATTTTGACTCATTATCTCTATAGTGCTCTATTTGTTTTTCTAATACAGCTATACCTCTCCTAAGGTTTGACACAGCATAATTAGCAGCAGACAACTCTGTTCTTTGACTTTCATAAGATTCATTAAGCCTTTCAACTTTTCTAGCACCCTACATGTTTTAGAACAACTTTCAAAGTTTTGTAACTCAAAGTCGAGAAAGCCATGAGAGCAAATTCGGTGACACAAGAGCAAAGATCTCGAAGGTTCTTCCTCTTGTTCATCGACCATGAAACTCCAATTATAGCTCACACCATCAATTGCCAACATTGCCTTTGGTTCTTCCACGCTTGGTTCTTTCTTTGCTTGTACCTGTAGACTGTTGTCCTTCATCTTTGGTCTTTCGTGATTCCCCAGCAAAATGCCCCAACTTGTGACAATTGAAACACTCTACTTTCTTTTGTCGAACCTTGCCGCTTTCACCACCATTGATGTGAATTGGCTTGCCGCCTTCTTGTAGAATTTCCTAGCCCTCATGCTAAGAAGAGCTATTTGCCATTTTATATCCAACTCCTCCAAGTCATCTTCATCAATTTGCTCTATGTCTTCATGAGTTAATATAGAGCCATTAACGAGTGGAGATAAAAGCATAAAGGTAGGATCTCTAATACTAAAGAATCTTCTTCTTTAAACACGCAATACTAACACTAACATTACTGATTGGATTGTAGAACCAAAGGGTGGCAATATCATCATCACAGTCATCTTCAAATCATCACTTGCCAACAGAGGTTGACATCAAAGCCAAGTCGCTTGAGCTTGTACTAAGTTTCCTTCTTCAATCTTTGTTGAATGAGTTTGTTATTGTAAAGATCATTGAGCTTCATAGTTTCAATATCGGTTTATTTTCCCGCATCGTAACATTAGTATGAAACTCGGAGGCAAACTTCTTAGAAACTTCAAATTGAGGTCTTTCTTCTACCTCAATGCCAAACACAATCGGTTGTGTAACAATCTTACGGAGTTTGGTGAAGATGCTATCAAGTGAGTCATTGCTTGAAGCAGTTTTCATAACTTTGCTTGATAATGTCTTTTGTGTCTTCTTTGCAACATCATTACCACCAAACACCGAGCAAATCTCTTCAAAAAGTTCTTTTGCAGTCTTGAACTTACTGAATGCTATGATATGGTCTCTAGGAAGAGTCATTAGCAACAAACTTCTAGCCTTTAGATCATTCTTGTTAGGATTTTGTAAATCCAAGTATTAAAGTGTCGGTCACCTCAAGTATATGTAATCGTTAGAAAGCTCGTAGTCGTAGTTATTTAAAGTTAAGTAGTATTTAGTTAAGTAACACCGTGGAGGACTGGACGGGTCTTTACCCACTGTATGCCCGATCCACGAACCGTGGGTGGCGATTTGTAAGACTATAAATACTCTCTACCTCCCAAGGTAGAGTTGGAGCTCATAATAATACTTTCATTTTCTCTCACTAAGTTCCCAAACCTCTAACTCTTTCTCTCTAAAACCTTGAATTATTCGCCCACTTGAACATGATATGATGTGTTGTGAAACCAATATGTTACAAATGGTATCGAGCCATGGTTTGATCATCTCTTACTTATCCTTGGATTTCTAGTGGTTTATATGGTTTTGAGGTTGAAAAGTTTAGTGGTTTTTGCATCATTGGAGAATTTCTAGTGTTAAAGTTTGAATTTTGATTGTACTTTTGTGTTTAGAATCATTGTAAGTGCTTGGGTTTGGATTTGGAAAGCTTGAATCAACGTGGTTGAGCTTGTTTTGGATTGAAAAGTGTGTTTTGAAGTTTTCAAGGTAGCGACTTGAGTCTCGTTGTGAATTTCTTCGTAGCGACTTGCTTGGTAATTTCTAGCGAGTTGCGTGATGTTAGTCGTAGCGACTTGTCTATTGAGACAAGCCGACAAACATTACAAGTTAGTGGATTCTCCACTACTACTAGCGACTTGGTGGGGTTAGCGACTTGCTTTTATTATTTCTAGAGACTTGTACTTATTGTTCTCGGTGAATTGATCTTAGCGACTTGGATATAGCGAGTTGGTCTTTAGCGACTTGTATCTTTGGCGACTTGGTTAGATTAGCGACTGTGTTGTTGACTTGGTTTTAGCGACTTGTGCTTAGCGACTTGTGGTTTAGCGATTTGCTACTTAGCGACTTGGTGCTTAGCGACTTGGTTCAAGGATTATAGCGACTTGGTTAATACTTGTTTCTAATACTGGTTTCTCTTGATTTAGTAAAATCCGTGAAAATCTATTTCTGGTTTAATCATATAGTTATAAAATCGTGAAATCGTAAACATGTCTACCAACGTGCCTACAATCATCTCTCATGAGGTGAGGACGTTCAAGCAATTGGTTGGACACTCGTCCACCAATGCTTGATGAAGCGACTATGACTCATGGGCTCAACGAATTAGGTTGTATTGTCTTGGTAAGGAAAATGGAGTTAACATTCTCAAGTCAATTGATGAAGGATCGTATCGGTTGAGACAACCAGAGACATACTTGACACTGCTGCAGATGGCTCGGTGATATTAGTACCGAATGCACCTAAAATGTATGATGAATCGGCCGATAAGGAGAAGAAGAGATACGATGCGCACATCGGGGCTTCTAACATCATACTTCGTGGTTTACCTAAGGACATTTACAAGTCGATCAATCACAACATGAAGCTAAGGCATTTTGGGACAATGTCAAGATGCTACTCTCGAGTTCAGAACTAACCAAGGAAGACGAGAGAATCTCAACTAGGATGAATTTGAGCACTTTAAGATGAAGCCGTAATAAAGTGTCTATGAGTATTACGTGAGATTCCACAAGCTTGTGAATGATATGAGGAATATCAAATGACCATGCCAAATATTCAATTGAATTCAAAGTTTGTGAACAACATGAACTCGAATGGCATAAATTTGTTACATCCGTGAAGCTAACCAAAGGATTGAAGAACACCAACTATGAGCAACCTATGCATTCCTTCTTCGTAATGAGACATGCTATGTTTCGAACGGGCGATTCTTGAGCAGTTCAAATATAAGTAGGGAGAAACTAGTTCGTCAAATGACTACTATAGCTTTTACATCAATGTTGGAATTACCACCAAAGCTTCTCAAGTCATACCCATGGGTAATGGTAATTACAAGCTCATCCTCGATCCAAGATATAAGCCTCCCGACCCAACACATTTATGGAAAACTTCATCAATCAAATGTCTCTCATGGTTAGTCAAACATGAACTCTCTCCCACACCAACAATAACCTCGTAATAGCATCCAATCCACACAATCAAGCTTGTCGAGATGGGAAGGTTATGGTGCAACAGTTCAAGAAAGCGGATGAGCATAAGAGGTGGAGTTGGTAGAGGCATAAGGCAAATCAATCGTGGAAGGAATCCAAATCAAGGTCAAGCTAAGCCAATTAAGTGCTACAACCGTGGTGGTGATGGACACATAGCAGAAGGAACCCACTCTCCAAAACGCCCTCAAAATGCAGTACTTCAAAGACAAGATGCTAACGGTGCAAGCTCAGGATAATGGAGTCTGTTTTTGGATGAAGAGGAATTATTGTTTCTTTGAGGGTAATGCCAAGACATATGATGCGAGATGTGGATGAGTAGCCAATTCGTGGAGATAGGTCATAATCATCGAATGCTTTTCAAGTCGAATCGTGATGCATCTGACTCACGACGTTGATGATGAACCCACCGCATGATACAATCTTTGTAAGATATAACTTTTCACACACATCAAACCATAACACAAAGTAGCATATAGATGGAATTCTAGAGAGAAAGTTAGAGGTTTAGGAACTTAGTGAGAGAAAGTGAAAGATATTATTATGAGCTCCAACTCTACCTTGGGAGGTAGAGAGTATTTATAGTCTTACATAAATCGCCACACATCGGGTCGTGGATCGTGCATACATGGGTAAAGACCCGTCTCGTCCTCCACGGTGTTACTTAACTAAATACTACTTAACTTAAAATAACTACGACTACGAGCTTAACGATTACATATACTGAGGTGACCGACTCTTTAATACCGGAATTTCTAATTCCTAACAATCTCCCCAAGGAGGTCACCTCAATCATGTACTAAAAATACATTGAATACAAATAGATATTACATTAACAATTGATCTTGCATTCTTGATGTAGTGTTTGCTCCTAAGTCGGTAGTCATTGATTCTTCACATTGCATGTTTGGTTACTTCAAGTGGAGGTCTTTAACGATCCACGTGATACTAATTTTGAGCCATCATTTGAGATCATCGCTTATCAACAATCTCGACACATCCATTGTGGTGTGATGTTGTGACTTTAGGACCGACATGCTCACATTCGGATCATGATATCTTCTCATCGAGTAGCGGAAGCTTTAGTTGTTTCATGATATTGGCGCACAGAAAGCGTAAGCATGGAGTGAAAATATCGAGTCATTGATGCACTAATCATGATTTCTTCGAGATGAATGTGTTGAGTGAGCATGCGGCTATGGATTGACCACTTCATTCGATCATCCGCAAACGTCGGGCGACACGCACATACAACGGTTAGTTAATAAATCGCACGAAAGTGTCTTTGATCACTTTCGTTGAATTGAGGTACACGGCCACGGTTCCCCGTTGATCAAGACAAATACCGCCTGTGATCGTATAATTCAAGAACTTCCTTGATGTGGTTTCGCAATGTTTCAACTGTTCTCAAACCGAACGCCTCAAAGAAGACAACACGGAGTGAGTGAACCAATGACTTTTAAGTCCACCGATTGATAAAAAGATATTTGAAAACAATCGAGTATTGCTCAATAGAAATTGTTTTTGCAATACAACGAAGGTTTTAATGAAAATCAATTATCAATCATAAAACACCTTTGATTTGAAATATTAGTACACGGTCGATGTGCTAAAGAAAAGAGTTGTTAAGCACAAAGACCGGTTTTCAAAGGTATCCGTCAATCCCTAACTCGAACCGAGATTGATTCAAGAAATTGAATCGCCCATTGTTTCGTTTCGCTTGTCACATGGTTGATCCATATAATAGATCTCACATGCCACCTACCGTGAGCTTGTTTGATGTTGGCTCCGAGGCTTTCCATCTTCATTGTGAGTATGTAAACACATCACTCGATGTTCGCAATACCACAAGGATAATGCGAGGACTCAAGATATAATCTCTTTCCACATTGTGTGAAACAGAGTCTTCATTGAAAGTGTCCTAATGAGATTTATTGATGATCTCGTGGCTCTAGACTTCAATTTGTGCATATTTGGATCCTATAACGGAGACTGTGGAGAGGGTCTCCTTCTTCAATATCAACAATCTCTAAGAGAAAGTCGATAAATAATGTCGGTTCCCGTGAGAATGAAACAAGTCCTTTTAAGAGGAACTTGAGTGGTTTGGAAAGTTGAAGTGCAAGGCGCCACCGGGTCCATGACGTCTTGTCTTCAATATGGATGTTACCATCAAGAGTAGCATATGAATTGAACCCGGTTTCGCCCTAAGGTTGAATAAATGGAGGCTATTTGTTTTCACCCTATTCTCATTCAATTCTTTTAATTCTTCAACCCTTCAAGCTTACCGAGACTTCATAACTAGAACCTTTTGGGTTTATTCCAAGACTAGCTCGGCCTTAGTCCGCACTCTTCCCATATCTCATTTTCTCCTTTTATCATCATACCTAAGGACTTCTACACTAACTAGTGGATTGTCCTCGGTAGATCCCTCCGATTCAGCGGATCATGGGAACCAATACCTAACCTTATCATCCTTATATCACCGTACATAAAGTAAAGTTGGTCGGTCTATTTGGTATTGTTCATCCGCCATTGGATCCAATTGAAAACCATTTGAAAATCAATTCGGTACTTGTGATATATTATCAAAGCATTTTGTACCGAATTGTTTTTGATATTTTAGAACGAGAACTCCCCCTCAACATGTGCATCAAGTATTTGAAAATGTTTTGCACACGGAGGCAAGAGAAAGAATTACCTTCTTTGGTTACCATCTTCTAAAGATATCAACATCACTTCCACATTAAATCAAGTAGAAATAGCATTTCGGAAGGATGAGGTTTCCATAAAATTGCTCCCCTCAATATGTGCCTCGAGGTTAGAAAAGAGTTTTGCACATACTAGAGGAACTTGCACATTGGGATAAATGATCACATTTCAAATCATATGTTTAAGATAGATGCTCCCCTCAACATGTGCATTGAAAAATTGAAATCGTTTGTCACATGTGAGAAGGATAGCATGTACATCCTTATAAAACCATTTAATTATCGAATTATCAGTTTAAATCCAACATTCTCCCCGATCACAATTATCAAATCATTTGAGATTTGTGATCTCTTATAGATTTAAATTGATTTTGAAAGCTTTAAGGAGAAATGTGACTTGATTATGAAAGTTTGAACCGATAATGATCGGATTTTAAGACTTTAAACTCCATTGATAAAACATGCATGTACATCTTTTGAAAACAATTTAATGCTAAATAACTTTTTAATTTAATTGAAATCATTCTCCTCAATCAATGACATAGGTTGTTGATCGAGAGATAGGAATTTTGACAAATAAGTCCCGATGATTATCAAAATAGAGATCGAGTTATTTTTCAAAGCATTTAGTTTTCAAGAGATAAATGTTTATAGAATCGAGCATGGAATTTTGAAAACATGATAAGACATGGCTCGTTTCTTTCTTTTAAAACCGGTTATTTCTGAAGATGACAATAAACCATTTTTCTCTTTTCTCTCAATTTATTTATTTATTTATTTTTTTTTTATTTTTTTTTTTATAAAAATTCGAACAACATCTAAAGTCCCGTGTCATTCTTTGAATGACAACATCAAGACCGTAGATATTATCGAATCAAGAGAAACATGACAAAATGACAATATTTTTGAAGAATTTTCAATTTTTTTTTTTTTTTTTTTTTTTTTTTTGAAAGTTTTATATTTTCTATTGATTTTGAGGGTTTTATAATTTTGTATTTTGTTTTTCAAATAGATATATACAAGAGATAGATGAAGATAGACCTTTACTCCTCGCCTTCCTCCCGAAGACGTTTGAGAGTTTCCGTTGAAGGCTTTTCAAACCAAGTCGTGGAAGAATAAACTCAAAACGTTCTCTTCGAAGAGCTGGTGAAGATGTCCGCTAACCGATATTCGCACCTCACAAAATATAGTTCCACCACACCTTTTTCCACTTGTTCCCCGATGAAATGATGTCGAATGTCGATATGCTTTGCTCTTGAGTGTTGAACGTTGTTGCATGAGAGAGCAATAGCACTTTTATTATCACAAGACAGAGGATTTTGTTGAATTCAAAGCCATAGTCGATAATCGAGATCTCATCCATAGGATTTGAGCACAACAAGATGACATGGCTATGTATTCACCTCAGAGAGGAAATAGAAGTACTCATTTGCTTCTTTTGAAGACCACCAAGCTTATCACCCAAAACCGAGCACCTCCGATGTACTTGACGTATCTTGACAACTCGCATGATCAAGATCCGTGATAGGTCGTTAGTGACATACCGGTGTCCTTCGGCACCATAGTCCCATATTGATGGTTCCTTGAGATACCGAAGACCCGCTTAATCGCTTCAAGGTGCCTTTTAGTAGGCTTAGTCAGGTATCTAGCACACATGCAAACAAGCCGAACAAGATGTCTCGGTTCACTAGCAGTGAGATACATCGTGATCTAATCATACTACGATATTTCGTTTGGTCAATCATGATCCCAGTGGTCCTCATCTAGTTTGGTTGTCAATCATGGCGGTGTCAACAGGTCACTTGAATCAAATCCAAATTTCTTTAAAATCTCATTGCATATTTAGATTGATTTATGAAAACGGACTTTGTAAATTTGTAATCCCAAGAAAAATGACATTTGTCCCATCATTGACATTTGAAACTTTGAACTCATTTCATTAGAAAACGATCACATTCCATTGGGTCACCGAGGCAAAAATAATATCATCAACATAAATTTGAACATGAGTTAAATGTTTGCTCGACTTCGTGAACAATGTAGGATCAATCGCCTTTCTTGAATCCGTTGATAGAAGAAACTTTGACAAAGGTATCATACCATGCCCTTGGTGCTTGCTTTAAACCGTGAAAGAGCCTTCTTCAAACGATAAACGTGAGTAGGATGCTCTTGATTCACAAAACCTTCAGTTACCGACGAGACGACTTCTTTTAAGATCTCCATTCGTAAATGCCGCCTTTACATCCATCCGATATACTACCATGTTCTTACTAGCAAGATTAGCGTAAAGATTCTCGATTGCCTCGATTCGAGCAACAGAGCAAACGATTCTTCAAAGTCTATACCCTCCTCTTGACGGTATCCTTTAGCAACTAATCGAGCCTTGTTCTTCAACACATCACCATGCTCATCAAGTTTTACTTTGAAGATCCATTTGAGAGCTATAATCATAGCAGAATCGGAGTAGGTACTAACTCCCATACATCAAGACGATCAAACTCATGAATTTCATCTTGCATGGCATTGAACCGCCTATCTTCATTCATGGCGCTTTAACATCTTTTGGTTCGATCTTAGATAGTACGGAGTGAAGAAGCACCATAAGGCATCGGGTTGCGAGTTGTTTCCGGTTGATACAGACGAGAGGATTTCCAATGATGTTGTCTAGGGGTGATCGTGAGTCCATTTTCTCGAGGTGTTCATGAGGCATTTGTTGAGGAACCGAGGTAGTCGAGTCGATGTCTCAAGAAGATGGTTCTAATGATGATTCAGAGTGGCAAATATGTTTTCAAATGGAGCATCTTCGAGAGTCATAAAGGGATTAACTTCATCATTGATGCGTAAACATTTCCATGATGTACATTTCAAGAATGATGATTTGTTGATGAGATCAAGGATCGCAGCAGTGCTTCTTGACTTACGATATTGAGATCGATGGATTGACTTCATTCATCGGAATATGAGCATCCTCTGTTGTAGGGATCAACACCTCATTAGTAGTAGACTCATACAGCTCATCAAACATTGGATCAAACAATTTCTTTACATCATCTTCGATGGAGGTACATATGGAGTTTCTTGAGAGGAGTTTGGAACAAGGATGAACCAATAGGACTGCTTTTGAAGTGCGGGTCCGAATGGAATGTCCAGAGCCATTTGACCGTCACTCATCAAACGTAACGTGAATTGTTTCCATGATATTTCGGGTTCTTTTGTTGTAGATTCGTATCCCTTTTGTTTGGTGCATATCCTACAAATACTCCTATGTCTGCTTTAGCCCCGAGTTTGCCCAAATCTTGACCCTCATTAGTTGGATAGTACAAGGCACCAAACACACGAAGGAAAGATAGATTAGGTTTCTGTTGTGGACAAGTTCATATGGAGTTTTTCCATGAATAGTGTGAATCGTGAACGATTTTTGTGTAGCATGCAGTGGCAATTGCTTCAAATTTCGAGAAACATTGGAACCTTTGAGTATATCAAGATTGTTCTAGCGGCTTCAACAAGAGTACGATTCCGCCTTTCAACTACACCGCTCGCTGAGGGTTCGTGGAACACTTCTTTGATGGCCGATTCCAATGCTTTCATAGAATTCACTGTTGTTTGTTGACAAACCCGCCCATTGTCTGCTCGATAACTCGACAGCTTTTGTTTAGTCGAACTCGCAATGTTTGATGAGTTTGATGATGATATCGAGTTTCATCCTTTGTCCCTAAGAACTTGACCTGTGTGAATCTAGAGTAATCATCAACCACAAATAACACATATTTCTTCCCAAAGATATTCTCGCACCCTCATAGGTCCACATAAATCCATATGAATCATATGAAGAACTTCGTGATGAGAGTTAGTAGGTTTGGGTTTATGGGCATACTTTGCTTTTTCCCAATTGACATGCCGAACAAAGATGATCCTTTTCATACTTTAGTCTAGGTAAACCTACAACTAAGTCCTTTTCGAAAGATCGCTGATGGTGCCAAGTTCAAGTGATTGAGACGACGGTGCCATAACCATGAATTTGTTTTAGAAGCCTTTGATAACAAGCGATTGAGAGGCCCTCATCATGTCATCGATAGAGATGGTGTAAAGGTTTGAGCCACGAGTTCCTTTTAACAGTTCCTTACCATTAAGATCTCTAACAAAGGTGTATGTTTTCAAGGCTACTCTAGATCGAATCACGAATCGACCAACAGAGAATGATTATGACCTAACCCTTCCACATAATACACTCTAGAGATGACACTATCACCAACAACATAATCTCCATAACCCATAATAGCACCGAAATGATCATTACCAAATCTAATAGCCCCGATGAATTTGCTCACAAGTTCATGAGCCATGACCGTCTCCAAATATATGCTTGGAACAAATGAGTCCAGGTACCACGTAATCGATTTGAACGATCCGCAGTTGAACACGCATAAAAATGGATAATCGGATAATTGGGATCCCCATGCAAGAATGGGTTCCATTTGTTAGTTACAATGGTTGGACCACCCACATCGTAAATAGAAGTATTCATATCGTAAAGTAAGGCAATAGAATCATTGTGAATAGATGCAGATTAGTGTCTCAGATAGCCCTGCTCACGTTGTGATCACTTCTTAATGGAATAGTTCTACCAAGGGCATCCATTTTCTAGTGGGCATTATCTCGATTAGTCTTATGACCAATGTATCCAATAGAAGCCTATTTTATCGAATGTTCTTCCCGTGGGTTTCACCGCTTTTAACTTTCTTTCGCTTTTTGCCTTTTAGCCTTCTTAGCATGAATTTTGGCATTAACAAAATTAATCGGACAATTAACATCATTAGCGTAACATTAACATCACATCCATGATTAGAAATGTAATTCAAGCAATCATCAAGACAAGGTTTGCAAATAGTATCGTAATTCGGATTAATTACAAGACGCCTATGGCTAATACTAGAACCAACACGATTCGCTTTATTCGATTCACACTTAAAGTTCCTAGATTGTTCTTCACTTTTCCAAAGGCACATTCTTAGCTTCGAGGTCCTATCATTCCTTGTATTGTCTTGAGACTTTGACCGCTCCCTTTAATGTCACCGAATACTCCTGTAGAGGAATGGGAACATTAGTTTGTTTTACTACTCTTTGCACCACCTGCTTAGATGTGTTGGGATCCGAACTACATGCAGTGCACTAAGGTTCACTTTCTTAACACTAGAGGTACCGAGATTAGTACTCCTAGAAGGCACATTTGAGTTCACTTTCCTAGCATCGATGATCTAGAATCAACTACTCAATGGTACACTACGCCTCATTCAAAACATTGTGAATCGAGTGCATATCATATTTGGCCTTAGGCATCGAGCATGGAATCAAAGGGTTAATTCTCTCCTAATGACTTTGGGCAAATTGTGATCAAGCATTCTAAGATTTCTTGAGATCGTTTGGCATATAAGCATGCATGACCAATTGCATTATCATGAGGTTTTTCTAGCTTATCCTCTTCAACAATCTCACGCAGACATTCTAGGCACTCCTTAAGGGATGAGAAGTATGTTTGAATGGCAAGTTTGTTGTTCCTTAGATGAGGGGACATATGTCACGTATAAAGCATATTTATTACAAGAGTGATCCTTTGATACTACATTCACCCCATTGGTCATTGGCATTTTCCTTTTTACCGGTTCTTCGATTCTCATTTCCTTTTGCAATGATGCTATTTGATCGTTATTTTTGTTACGAAGTGACTTTAATTGATTCAAATAACTCATTGAAATGACGCTTAACCTTTTCATTTTCTTCTAGAAAACTTTCATTTTCCTTGTAAAGCATTTACTAAGTTTTGAAGATGAAACGCTTGAGCATTCTCGAGAATCTAAAGGAGGAGGCATATGGGAGCTCGTCATATTGTTCGTTTGACCTTTTAATTGAGAGATCCGGGCTTTCAATTTTCTCGATCGTGTTGCATCGAGCTTGAACTGCTCATCACGTTTGTTAATTTGAAACACCGCATCAAACTCGAACATCCGAAGATGTCTTGATATTTGAAGTTTTGACATTTTCTTTGAGATGTTGATATTTTAGTTGTAAATTAAAATACTCAACTTCTAGTTTAGAAAAATGTTTAACCAAAGTGTCGTGATCATCCGGTTCAATTTTCTCGCTTAGTTTGGAATTAGTTTTTCAAGCTCAATGACACGATCATGGGAGACTTTCAGGCAATGATAGTTCATGAAATTTGGAAGCATTAATAGAGCAATTTGCGTTGAAGAAAAATATCTTGAGCAACACATTCAAGAATAAGAATCTCATTTAATGTATGCAAGTTCTTCCTCTCAATCTCATTATATTTTAGTGCACGCCATAATCACTAACTTCACTACCATTGCATCAAATTCCTTTTCCATTCCCTTGATATCGCTTTCTATTCCCTTTTAAGACTCTCAAAGTGATCTTTCGAAGTTTAAAGAAAGGCATGACCTCGCTAAATAACATTCTTTCATTTTTTCAAAACCCTTTCTCCTTCAATTATACCAAATGGTGTGATCCTTTTCTTGCAAGTTTTCTCAAAATCAACAAATAGTTGAAATATAACGATTGGCTAATTAATGTCTTGCTTTTAGTGGCAATTGTTCTAGGTACAAGATGCATTGGTGTATTAGGAGGATACACAATGCTTCAGGCATTTTCCAAAGGGAGGGTTTGATTCAACAATATTTTCCGCTTTCGCTTATCTAAATCCTTTTTCCGTAAGACTTGTTCGGAGTCAACAAAGTCCGAGGCTTAAACTTGTTCAAGGAAATCCAGCTTTTCCTTTTGTAATCATGAGGAGTGATAATTATTTTTCTCTTTGCATTTAGGGTCATCTAGTTTTTGTTCATCCTTTCCCTAGTGACTTCATCGATTTCTTATCTTCCTCAAGCACTCAACGCAACTAGGTTTTCGCCTAGGCTTAAGGATTTCATTACCATCATAAAGCACCTTATGAGCATTTCTAGCCTTTTTAATTGCCTCGGATTTGGTTCCTCAACAAGGGAATGCTATGCTTATCGCTTAAGACTCGATGTTTAGTGACCATGAAAGCAAATCTGAATGGTGTTACCTTGTATGTACAACTTGTTCTCAAGTTTGTTTTTCAAAGTTTTCGATTAGAAAAATCTCTCAAGAGTTTTGATTCCTTTGCATTAAATTCTTGCTAAGCATTTTCACATTTTCAAGTTCTTGTTTTTGTTTAATGCTTTAGAAAGTTTTTCTTGCAAGGAATTTAATTTTGTTTCAATACTCTTCTCTAAACTTACTTTTTCTAATTCATCGCACTCACTTGGTTATCCATTTCCCGCTCACGAGTGGTCAACTCAAACTTAGCACGTTGTTCATAAATAGCAACACGTGCTTTATATGCATTTAGTTCGTAAATTACAGCTCATCGTGGGCATATGCAAGGTATTCATTTAAAACATAGTCATTGTTGATCGCAGAAGATGCATCACTTGGTACAACTTCACTTTCACTTTGTTTCACATATTGATCATATGGGACAATATCGATATTACCCATATTTTCAATATTTGATTCAATAGCTTCAGTTGATTGTACTTTGTCATGCATCTCGTTGCACATCAAGATCATCGATAGTTTTAGTACCTCCGAGATGAGCTTGTCATGGGATGGGCCACCAAAGGGTGAAGAAGAGACCTGGGAGAATACATTGGAGAAATACTAGCCATAAAGATTGTGTGTGCCGAGGTCCATCATCCACATCGTAGTCGATGCATCACAACCACCAACTTGAAAGGCATTTTGATGATTGTGACCTATCTCCCAATAGGTCGCCATCTACATCTCGCATCATAGGTCTTGGCATTGCCCTCAAGAAGAAAATGAATTCCTCTTCATTCAAAGCATCACCATTATCCCGAGCTTGTGCCGCCAGATCTTATCTCTCAAGTATTCAAAGATTCGCGGACGCTTGGGATGTGCGCTCCTTGCAATGTGTCCTCACCACCATGCTTATAGCATTTGATGGCTTAGCTTGACCTTGGTTACCATTCCTTCCTCGATTCTCGTTGCCAACATAACCTCTCCCTACTCCACCTCGCCCCCGATCATATGCCTTTCTTCCCGAATCGGTTGCACCACGATCCTTCCATCTTTAACAAAGGGCTTGATTTGCGGGTTAGATGCGCTTCGAGGTTGTTGTTGGTTTGTGGGAGAGTATTCATGTTTTGACTAATGAGAGAGCTAGTTGATTAATGAAGCTACCCACGTGAGCATCAAGATCGCCTTGTTTGTACGTAGGATCGTGAATGAGTTTGTGATTACCATTACCCAAGCGGTATGACTTGTGATGCTTGGTTGTGATTCCGATGTTTGAGTAGAAAGTCAGAGTCATTAGACGAGCTAGTCTCTCCCCGTTGGTTTTGAACCGATTGAGAATTAATTTTTCAAACATAGCATGTCTCTCATTCTCAAGGAGGAAGGCATAGAGTTGCTCATAGTTTGTATTCTTCTTCAACTTTAGTGAGCTTCACACGGTAACAAACTTCAGCCTATCGGGATTCATGTTGTTCACAAATTTTGAGTTCAACCGAATGTTAGGCATAGTCATTCGATGTTCCTCATGTCATTAACTAACTTATGAAATCTCACATAGTACTCATAGACATTCTCATCGGTTTCATCTTGAAATGCTCAAATTGTCATAGAGTTAGGATTCTCTGCCTTCCATAGTCAATTCGTAACCGAGAGAAGCATCTTAACATTATCCCAAACCGCCTTAGCATCGCAGTTATGATTGATCGCCTTGTAGATGTCTTTAGGAAGACCTTGAAGAACAATGTTTGAAGCCCCGATATCTCTATCAAATCTCTTTTATCCTTATCATCAAGCTCATCATACATCTTAGGTCCGTCCATTCCGTAAACAGAGTACCATCTTCATTAGTATCAAGTATGTCTCTAGTCGCCTCAACTCGATATGGTCCTTCATCAATGGATTTAAGAATGTTGACACCATTTTCCTTTCCAAGGCAATACGCCCGATTCGCTGAGCCCAAGAATCGTAGAGCCGCCTCACAAGCATGGGTGGACGAGTATCCGAGCCACCGCTTGAACATCCTCGGCAATGTGGAGATGACAAGAGAACGTTGGTAGACATGTTAATGTATTATACGGATTTTATAACTCTATGATTAAACCGGAAATAGATTATTTCACGGGATTTTACTAAATCAAGAGAGAACCGTAAACAATCACTCAAGTCTCTGAAGATAAAATACTAAATCGCTAGAAGATAATGCACTAAGTCGCTAGAAATTAATGCACTAAGTCGCTAACCCTTAATTCGCTAACCCCTAAGTCGTTAGAGTCCCAAGTCGCTAGACGTAAAAGGAAGTCGCTATAGTAACTCGCCAGCACCAAGTCGCTAGCCAAATTTTGGCAAAGAATTGCCACACAAGTCGCTAGAGACACAAGTCGCTAAAGAGCAACTCACATGCACCAAGTCGCTACAACAAGTCGCTACCCGTAGTGGAGAGTCCACTACTTGTACTTTAACTCGCTAGATCTAACTCGCTAGCTCCAACACCGTAAGTCGCTACAAAATGTGAAGCAAGTCGCTACCAAGAAAATATTCCGTGAGCTAAGTCGCTAGCTTGAAAACCATATAAACATCACTTTTCAATCCAAAACAACCCAACCAAGATGATTCAAGCTACCAAATGAAAACCTAAACACTTTTGATGATTCTAAACATAAAAGTACCAACAAAATTCAAACTTTAACACAAGAAATAAACCAAATGATGCAAAACCACTAAACTTTTTCAAACTCAAAACCACCTAAAACCACTATAAATCCAAAGATGTGCAAGATGTGATCTAACCATGGCTCTTGATACCAATTGTAAGATATAACTTTTCACATACACATCAAACCATAACACAAAGTAGCATATAGATGGAATTCTAGAGAGAAAGTTAGAGGTTTAGGAACTTAGTGAGAGAAAGTGAAAGATATAATTATGAGCTCAAACTCTACCTTGGGAGGTAGAGTATTTATAGTCTTACATAAACGCCACACATCGGGTTGTGGATCGTGCATACATGGGTAAAGACCCGTCCGTCCTCCATGGTGTTACTTAACTAAATACTACTTAACTTAAAATAACTACTTACTACGAGCTTAACGATTACATATACTTGAGGTGACCGACTCTTTAATACCGGAATTTCTAATTCCTAACAATCTTCATGGCTAGCATCTCACCTATGGTCTCTCCAAAGGTCTCTTCACCACAACAGTGGTCCATCCAAAGATTCAATCATTTCGTAGGTATTAAAACTATATGATGAAATTGATGAGCAAAGATGCATAATAAATTACAATCTTTGAAACTTATGAATCGGATATTGATGATGAGGTAATAGCAAAATTGTCCCATATGATCAATATGTGAAGCAAAGTGAAAGCTTAGATTGTACTAAGTACGCATCTTCTATCAATGATGACTATGCTTTGATGAATACATTGCCTCATGCCTCGATGATTTCATATCTCTCGAATCGAATGCCTATAAAGAACAAGTTGCTATTTATGAACAAAGTATAAGTTTAAGCTAACTACCCGTGAGGGTGAAATGATGACCAAATGCTGCATAACTATTAGAATTTTCCGCATCGTAATATTAGTATGAAACTCGAGGCAAACTTCAGAAACTTCAAATTGAGGTCTTCCTTTTCACCTCAATGCCAAACACAACAATTGTGTAATAATCTTCGAGTTTGGAAGATGTTATCAAGTGACATGTCAAGGGTAGTTTTCATAACTTTGCTCAGAATGCTTTGTGTCTTCAGCGATCATTACCACCAAACACCGAGCAAATCTCTTCAAAAGTTCTTTGCATAAATGAACCATCAATGCTATGATGGTCTCTCAGGAAGAGTCATTAGCAACAAACTTCTAGCCTTTAGATCATTCTGTTAGGATTTTGTAAATCCAAGTATTAAAGTGCTTCACACCCAAGTATATGTAATCGTTAGAAAGCTCGTAGTCGAAGTTATTTAAAGTTAAGTAGTATTTAAAGTAACACCGTGAGGACTATTGGCTTACCCATCAGATGCCCCATCCATGTCTCAGAGCGGCACAGAAGACTAAATACTCTACCTCCCTGTAGAGTCGGAGCTCATAATAATACTTTCATTTCTCACTAAGTTCTAAACCTCTAACTCTTCTCTAAACCCTGAATTATTCCACTTGAACATGATATGATGTGTCAGAACCAATATGTTACAAATGGTATGAGCCATGGTTTGATCATCTCTTACTTATCCTTGATTTCTAGCCGGTTTTATATGGTTTTGAGGTTGAAAAGTTTAGTGGTTTTTGCATCATTTGGAGAATTTCTAGTGTTAAAGTTTGAATTTTGATTAGCTTGTGCTTGTAATCATTGTAAGTGCTCGGGTTGACTGGAAAGCTTGAATCAACGCGTCGAGCTTGTTTTGGATCGAAAAGTGTGTTTTGAAGTTTTCAAGGTAGCGACTGAAGTCTCATTGTATGAATTTCTTCAGAGCGACTTGTTTCAAAGAATTTCTAGCGAAGTTGCAGTGGTTAGTCAGAGCGATTTGTTCATTGGAGACAAGTCGACAAACAAGACAAGTTAGTGGATTCTCCACTACGGCCAGCTGAAGTAAGTTAATAATTTGCTTTTATTATTTCTAGAGACTCAGACTTATTGTTCCCATGAATTGATCTTAATACTGGATACTTAGCGAGCTGGTCTTTAGCTTACTTGTGGCGTCGAGCGACTGGTTCATAGCCACTCAGTGTTCACGACTGGGTTTGAAATGCTTGCGCTAATGGTGGTTTGTACGACTACTTAGCGACTTGGTGCTTAGCTTACCTGGTTCAAGGATTAGCGCCACTTGGTTAATACTTGTTTCTAATACTGTTTTCTTGATTTAGTAAACTCGTGAAAATCTATTTCCGGTTTAATCATATAGTTATAAAACCCGTGAAATCAGAACATGTTCACCAACGCGCCTACAATCATCTCTCATCAGAATGAGGACGCTCTGCAAATGGTTCGTGACACTGCCCACCAATGCTACAGAATATTAGACCTCATGGGCTCAACTAATTAGGTTGTATTGTCTTGTAAGGAAAATGGAGTTAACATTCTCAAGTCAATTGATGAAGGATCAGACGTCGAGACAACCAGAGACATACTTGACAACGTCATAGATGGCTCGTTGATATTAGTACCGAATGCACCTAAATGTATGATGAATCGACCGATAAGGAGAAGAAGAGATACGATGCACATCGTGGCTTCTAACATCATACTGTTTTACCTAAGGACATTTACGTCGATCAATCACAACACCGGTTAAGGCATTTTGGGACAATGTCAAGATGCTACTCGAGTTCAACCAACTAAGGAAGACAGAGAATCTCAACTATAGGATGAATTTGAGCACTTTTAAGATGAAGCCGTAATAAAGTGTCTATGAGTATTACGTGAGATTCCACAAGTTTGTGAATGATATGAGAATATCAAATGACCATGCTAAATATTCAAATTTAATTCAAAGTTTGTGAACAACATGAACCCGAATGGCATAAATTTGTTACATCCGAAGCTAACCAAAGGATTGAAGAACACCAACTATGAGCAACTCGGATGCATTCCTTCTTCGTAACGAGAGACATGCTATGTTTCGAACGAAGGATTCTTGAACAAGCTCAAATATAAGTAGGGAGAAACTAGTTCACAAATGACTCTATAGCTTTTACATCAATGTTGGAATTACCACCAAAGCTTCTCAAGTCATACCCATGGGTAATGGTAATTACAAGCTCATCCCCGATCCAAAGATATGCTCCCCGACCCAAACACATTTATGGAAAACCATCAATCAAATGTCTCTCATGGTTAGTCAAAACATGAACTCTCTCCCACACACCAACAATAACCTTTAATAGCATCCAATCCACACAATCAAGCTACCGTGAGATGGAAGGTTATGGTGCAACCAGCCAAGAAAGGATGACAGGAAGAGGTGGAGTCAGTAGAGGCAATAAGGCAAATCAATCGTGGAAGGAATCCAAATCAAGCGTCAAGCTAAGCCACCAAGTACACAACCGGTGGTGATGACATACAAGGAACCCACTTCTCCAAAACGCCTCAAAATGCGTAGTACTTCAAAGACAAGATGCTACCGTGCAAGCTCGTGGATAATGGGATGCTTTGGATGAAGAGGAATTATTGTTTCTTGTCGAGGGTAATGCCAAGACATATGATGCGTATGGATGAGTAGCCAATTGTGAGATAGGTCATAATCATCGTAATGCTTTTCGTCGAATCGTGATGCATACGACTGACGCTGATGATGAACCCATGCATACAATCTTTGTAAGATATAACCATACACATCAAACCATAACACAAAGTAGCATATAGATGGAATTCTAGAGAGAGAAAGTTAGAGGTTTAGGAACTGAGAGAGAAAGTGAAAGATATTATTATGATTCCAACTCTCTACCTCGGGAGGTAGAGTATTTATAGTCTTACATAAATCGCCACACATCTGGCTGGATCGTGCATACAATGGTAAAGACCCGTCTGCCCTCCACGGTGTTACTTAACTAAATACTACTTAACTTAAAATAACTACGACTACGAGTTTAACGACACATATATGAGGACCGACTTTAATACCGGAATTTCTAATTCCTAACAATCTCCCCTAGTGGAGGTCACCTCAATCATGTACCAAAAATACATCAATACAAATAGATATTACATTAACAATTGATCTTATTCTTGATGTAGTCTTTGCCCTAAGCTCGAAGTCATTGATTCTTCACATTGCATGTTTGGTTACTTCATGGAGGTCTTTACCGATCCACGTGATACTAATTTCGAGCCATCATTCGAGATCATCGCTATCAAATCTCTCGACACATCCATTGTGGTGTGATGTTGCGACTTTAGGACCACATGCTCACATTCGATCATGATATCTTCTCATCGTAGTAGCTAAGCTTTAGTTGTTTCATGATATTGGCGCAACAGTAGCGTAATACGGAGGAAAATATCGAGTCATCGATGCACCAATCATGATTTCTTTCGAGATGAATGTAAAGGAGCACGCGCCATGGATTGACCTTCATTCGATCATCCGCAAACGCCGCGCACTCCACATACAAGTTAGCATAAATCGACGAAAGTGTCTTTGATCACTTTCAGAGAATCGAGGTACACGCCCACTCGCCCCCGCTGATCAAGACAAATACCGCCCGCGATCGTATAATTCAAGAACTTCCTTGACAGGTTTCAAGAATGCCCAAATTGTTCTCAAACCGAACGCTCAAAGAAGACAACACGGAGGAGTGAACCAAATAATTTAAGTCCACCGATCGATGAAAAGATATTTGAAAACAATCGAGTATTGCTCAATAGAAATTGTTTTTGCAATACAAATAAGGTTTTAATGAAAATCAATTATCAATCATAAAACACCTTTGATTTGAATAACTGCATACGGTCGATGTGCTAAAGAAAGAGTTGTTAAGCACAAAGACCGTTTTCAAAGGTATCCACAATCCCTAACCTCGAACTGTGATTGATTCAAGAAATTGAATCGCCCTATTGCTTCGTTTCAGCTTGTCACATGGTTGATCCATATAATGAATCTCACATGCCACCTACCAGAGCTTGTTTGATGTTGGCTCCATGCTTTCCATCTTCATTGTGAGTGTGTAAACACATCACTCGTATGTTCCGCACCACAAGGATAATGAGGACTCAAGATATAATCTCTTTCCACATCGTGTGAAATGAGTCTTCATTGAAAGTGTCCTAATGAGATTTATTGATGATCTCGTGGCTCTAGACCAATTTGTGCATATTTGATCCTATAACGGAGACTAGAGAGGGTCTCCTTCTTCAATATCAACAACTTAAGAGAAAGTCGACAACAATGCTCTGCCTCGAGAATGAAACAAGTCCTTTAAGAGGAACTGAGTGGTTTGGAAAGTTGAAGTGCAAGCAACAACCGGGTCCATGACGCCTTGTCTTCAACGTATGTTACCATCAAGAGTATATGAATTGAACCCGTCGCCTCTAAGGTTGAATAAATGGAGGGCTATTTGTTTTCACCCTTCTCATCAATTCTTTTTAATTCTTCAACCCTTCAAGCTTACCAGACTTCATAACTAGAACCTTTTGGGTTTATTCCAAGACTAGCTGGCCTTAGTCTCACTCTTCCCATATCTCATTTTTCTCCTTATCATCATACCAAGGACTTCTACACTAACTAGTGGATTGTCTCGGTAGATCCTCCCACTGGCGGATCATGGAACCAATACCCAACCTTATCATCCTTATATCACCGCATATAAAGTAAAGTTGTCGGTCTATTTGGTATTGATCTCGCCATTGATCCAATTGAAAACCATTTGAAAATCAATTTCGCACTTGTGATATATTATCAAAGCATTTGTACCGAATTGTTTTTGATATTTTTAGAACGAGAACTCCCTCAACATGTGCATCAAGTATTTGAAAAATGTTTTGCACACGGAGGCAAGAGAAAGAATTACCTCTTTGGTTACCATCTTCTAAAGATATCAACATCACTTCCCACATTAAA
Source organism: Chrysanthemum lavandulifolium (assembly GCA_022545495.1). Lineage (NCBI taxonomy): Eukaryota > Viridiplantae > Streptophyta > Magnoliopsida > Asterales > Asteraceae > Chrysanthemum > Chrysanthemum lavandulifolium. The sequence continues at coordinate 174,545,030 of CM040239.1, forward strand.
TCAAGTAGAAATAGCATTCGGAAGGACGAGGTTTCCATAAATCGCTCCCTCAATATGCGCCTCGAGGTTAGAAAAGAGTTTTGCACATACTAGAGGAACCGCACATTGGGATAAATGATCATTCAAATCATATGTTTAAGATAGGTGCTCCCTCAACATGTGCATTGAAAATTGAAATCGTTTTGTCACATGCGAGAAGGATAAGACAGTACATCCTTATAAAACCATTTACCAATTATCGCTTAAATCCAACATTCTCCTCGATCACAATTATCAAATCATTTGAGATTTGTGATCTCTTATAGATTTAAATTGATTTTGAAAGCTTTTAAGGAGAAATGCGACTTGATTATGAAAGTTTAATCGATAATGATCGGATTTTAAGACTTTAAACCCATTGATAAAACATGTATGTACATCTTTTGAAAACAATTTAATGCTAAATAACTTTTTAATTTAATTGAAATTACTTCCTCAATCAATGACATAGGTTGTTGATCGAGTAGATAGGATTGACAAATAAGTTCCGATGATTATCAAAAATAGAGATCGAGTTATTTTTCAAAGCATTTAGTTTTCAACAGATAAATGTTTATAGAATCGAGCATGGAATTTTGAAACATGATAAGACATGGCTCGTTTCTTTCTTTTTAAAACCGGTTATTGTTCAAGATGACAATAAACCATTTTCTTTTCTCTCAATTTTATTTATTTATTTATTTTTTTATTATTTTTTATAAAATTCGACCAACATCTAAAGTCCCGTGTCATTCTTTTGAATGACAATATCAAGACCGTAGATATTATCGAATCAAGAGAAACATGACAAAATGACAATATTTTTGAAGAATTTTCTAATTTTTTTTTTTTTTTTTTTTTTTTTTTTTTTGAAAGTTTTATATTTTTCTATTTGATTTTTGAGGGTTTTATAATTTTGTATTTTGTTTTTCAAATAGATATATACAAGAGATAGATGAAGATAGACCTTACCTCGCCTTCCTCCTCAAGACGCTGAGAGTTTCGTTGAAGGCTTTTCAAACCAAGACGTGGAAGAATAAACTCAAAACGCTCTTGAAGAGCTTACGAAGATGTCCGCTAACCGATATTCGCATCCTCAAAAATATAGTTCCACCACACCTTTTTCCACTTGTTCTCGATGAAATGATGTCGAATGTCGATATGCTTTTGCTTCGTGTTGAACGTTGTTGCATGAGAGAGCAATAGCACTTTTATTATCACAAGATAGGGATTTTGTTGAATTCAAAGCCATAGTCGATAATCGAGATCTCATCCATAGGATTTGAGCACAACAAGATGACATGGCTATGTATTCTCTCAGAGGAAATAGAAGTACTATTTCTTCTTTTAGACCACCATGCTTATCACCCAAAACCGAGCACCTCCGTATGTACTTCGACGTATTTGACAACTCGCATGATCAAAGATCTGATAGGTCGTTAGTGACATACCGGTGTCCTTCTGCACCATAGTCCCATATTGATGGTTCCTGAGATACCGAAGACCCGCTTAATCGCCTAGGTTTAGTAGGCTTAGCCTCGTATCTAGCACACATGCAAACAAATGAACAAGATGTCTCGGTCTACTAGCGGAGATACATCGTGATCTAATCATACTACGATATTTCGCTTTGTCAATCATGATCCCCGAGTGGTCCTCATCTAGTTTGGTTCGGTCAATCATGGCGGTGTCAACAGGTCACTTGAATCAAATCCAAATTTCTTTAAAATCTCTCACAGATATTTAGATTGATTTATGAAAATGCCTCCGGACTTTATAAATTTGTAATCCCAAGAAAAATGACATTTGTCCCATCATTGACATTTGAAACTTTGAACTCATTTCATTAGAAAACGATCACATTCCATTGGTCTACGAGGCAAAAATAATATCATCAACATAAATTTGAACATGAGTTAAATGTTTGCCTCGACTTCGTGAACAATGTAGGATCAATCGCCTTTGCTGAATCCCATTGACAAGAAACTGTATCATACCATGCCCTGGTGCTTGCTTTAAACCGTAAAGAGCCTTCTTCAAACGACAAACGTGAGTAGGATGCTCTTGATTCACAAAACCTTCAGTTACCGACGAGACACTTTTTAAGATCTCCATCGTAAATGCCGCCTTTACATCCATCCGATATACTACCATGTTCTTACTAGCAAGATTAGCCGTAAAGATTCGATTGCCTCGACGAGCAACAGAGCAAACGATTCTTCAAAGTCTATACCTCCTCTTGACGGTATCCTTTAGCAACTAATCGAGCCTTTGTTCTTCAACACATCACCATGCTCATCAAGTTTTATGAAGATCCATTTGAGAGCTATAATCATAGCAGAAGTCGGAGGTGTACTAACTCCATACATCGACGATCAAACTCATGAATTTCATCTTGCATGGCATTGAACCGCCTATCTTCATTCATGGCGCTTTAACATCTTTTGGTTCGATCTAGATAGTACTGGAGTCAAGAAGCACCATAAGGCATCGGTCATGAAGTTGTTTCTCGGTTGATACAGACGAGAGGGATTTCCAATGATGTTGCTCCAAGGGGTGATCGTGAGTCCATTTTCTCGAGGTGTTCATGAGGCATTTGTTGAGGAACCGAGTAGCTGAAGTCGATGTCTCCTCAAGAAGATGGTTCTAATGATGATTCAGAGAGGGCAAATATGTTTTCAAATGGAGCATCTTCAGAGTCGAAAGGGATTAACTTCATCATTGATGCCGTAAACATTTCCATGATGTACATTTGAAGAATGATGATTTGTTGAGATCAAGGATCAGAAGGTGCTTCTTTGACTTACGTATATTGAGACCGATGGATTGACTTCATTCATCGGAATATGAGCATCCTCCTGTGGATCAAAGACTCATTAGTAGTAGACTCTACAGCTCATCAAACATTGGATCAAACAATTTCTTTACATCATCTTCGATGGAGGTATTATGAGTTTCCGAGAGGAGTTTGGAACAAGGATGAACCAATAGGACTGCTTTGAAGTGTCATTCCGAAATGGAATGTCCGTGAGCCATTTGACCGTCACCATCAAACGAACGTGAATTGTTTCCATGATATTTCGGGTTCTTTGTTGTAGATTCGTATCCCTTTTGTTTGGTGCATATCCTACAAATACTCCTATGTCTCCGCTTAGCCCTAGTTTGCCCAAATTCGACCTCATTAGTTGGATAGACAAGGCACCAAACACACGGTTGGATAGATTAGTTTTCCGCTGTGGACAAGTTCATATGGAGTTTTTCCATGAATAGTGGAATCGTGAACGATTTTGTGTAGCATGCAAGCAATTGCTTCACTGCAGAAACATTGAACCTTTGAGTATATCAAAGATTGTTCTAGCTGGCTTCAACAAGAGTACGATTCCGCCTTTCAACTACAACCGCTCTGGAGGGGTTCGTGGAACACTTTGATGGTCGATTCCAATGCTTATAGAATTCACCTGTTGTTTGTTGACAAACCCGGCCCATTGTCTGCTCGATAATTCGACAGCTTTTGTTTAGTCGAACTCGCACTGCTTGATGAGTTTGATGATGATATCGTGAGTTTCATCCTTTGTCCCAAGAACTTGACCTGTGTGAATCTAGAGTAATCATCAACCACAACTAACACATATTTCTTCCCAAAGATATTCTGCACCCTCATAGGTCCACATATATCCATATGAATCATATGAAGAACTTCGTATGTAGTTAGTAGGTTTCGTTTATGGGCATATTTCTTGCTTTTTCCAATCGACACGCCGAACAAAGATGATCATTTTCATTCTTTTTAGTCTAAACCTACAACTAAGTCCTTTCGAAAGATCGCTGATGGTGCCGAAGTTCATGATTGAGACGGTGCCATAACCATGACTTTGTTTTAGAAGCCTTTGATAACAAGTGATTGGAGAGGCCCTCATCATGTCATCGATAGAGATGGTGTAAAGGTTTGAGCCACTAGTTCCTTTTAACAGCCTCACCATTAAGATCTCTAACAAAGCGGTATGTTTTCTCAAGGCTACTTAGATCGTAATCAAAGAATCGACCAATGAGAATGATTATGACCCAACCCTTCCACATAATACACTCTAGATGACACTATCACCAACAACATAACTCCATAACCCATAATAGCACCGAAATGATCATTACCAAATCTAATCTCCCGATGAATTTGTCATTTAAGTTCATGAGCCGAATCGTCTCCAATATATGCTTGAAATGAGTCTAGGTACTACGTAATCGATTTGAACGATCCGCAGCTGAACATGCATAAAAATGGATAATCGATAATTGGGATCCCCATGCAAGAATGGGTTCCATTTGGTTAGTTACAATGGTTGGACCACCCACATCGTAAATAGAAGTATTCATATCGTAGTAAGGCAATAGAATCATTGTGAATAGACAGATTAGTGTCTCAGATAGCCCCTGCTCATGCGGTGATCACTTCTTAATGGAATAGTTCTACCAAAGAGGGCATCCATTTTCTAGCGGCATTATCTCGATTAGTCTTATGACCAATGTATCCAATAAGCTATTTTATCGAATGTTATTCCCGCGGGTTTCCACCGCTTTCAACTTTTCGCTTTTGCCTTTAGCCTTCTTAGCATGAATTTTGGCATTAAAAATTAATCGACAATTAACATCATTAGGCGTAACATTAACATCACATCCATGATTAGAAATGTAATTCAAGCAACCATCAAGACAAGGTTTGCAAATAGTATCGTAATTCGGATTAATTACAAGACGCCTATGGCTAATACTAGAATCAACACCATTCGCTTTATTCGATTCAAACTTAAAGTTCCTAGATTGTTTCACTCTTTTCCAAAGGCACATTCTTAGCTTCAAGTAGGTCCTATCATTCCTTGTATTTTCGAGACTTTGACCGCCTCCCTTTAATGTCACCATTACCCCGTAGGAATGAACATTAGTTTGTTTTACTACCACCACCTGCTTAGATGTGCCGATCGAACTACATGTGTGTGCACTAAGGTTCACTTTCTTAACACTAGAGGTACCGAGAATAGTACTCCTAGAAGGCACATTTGAGTTCACTTTCCTAGCATTGATGTATCTAGAATCAACTACTCAATGGTACACTACGCCTCATTCAAAACATGGGAATCGAGTGCATATCATATTTGGCCTTAGGCATTGAGCATGGAATCAAAGGGTTAATTCTCTCCTAATGACTTTGGGAAAATTGTGATCAAGCATTCTAAGATTTCTTGAGATCGTTCGCATATAAGCATGCATGACCAATTGCATTATCATGAGGTTTTCTAGCTTATCCTCTTCAACAATCTCACGCAGACATTCTAGGCACTTAAGGGATGAGAAGTATGTTTGAATGGCAAGTTTGTTGTTCCTTAGATGAGGGGGATATATGTATAAAGCATATTTATTACAAGAGTGATCCTTTGATACTACATTCACCCCATTGGTCATTGGCATTTTCCTTTTATCGCTCTTTATTCTCACTTCCTTGCAATGATGCTATTTGATCGTTATTTTGTTACGAGTGACTTTAATTGATTCAAATAACTCATTGAAATGACGCTTAACCTTTCATTTTCTTCTAGAAAACTTTCATTTTCCTTTGTAAAGCATTTACTAAGTTTGAAGATGAAACGCTCGAGCATTCTCGAGAATCTAAAGGAGGAGGTATGGGAGATTATATTGTTTGTTTGACCTTTAATTGAGAGATCTGGCTTTCAATTTTCTCGATCGTGTTGCATCGAGCTTGAATCGCTCATCACGCTTGTTAATTTGAAACACCATCAAACTCGAGCATCCAAGATGTCTTGATATTTGAAGTTTTGACATTTTCTTTGAGATGTTGATATTTTAGTTGTAAATTAAAATACTCAACTCTAGTTTAGAAAATGTTTAACCAAAGTGTCGTGATCATCCGCTCAATTTTCTCGTAGTTTGAATTAGTTTTTTCAAGCTCAATGACACGATCACGGAGACTTTGTGGCAACAGATAGTTCATGAAATTTGGAAGCATTAATAGAGCAATTTGAAGTGTTAAGAAAATGTCTTGAGCAACACATTCAAGAATAAGAGTCTCATTTAATGTATGCAAGTTCTTCCTCTCAATCTCATTATATTTTAGTGCACGCCATAATCACTAACTTCACCACCATTGCATCAAATTCCTTTCCATTCCCTTGATATCGCTTATTCCTTTTAAGACTCAAAGTGATCTTCGAAGTTTAAAGAAAGGCATGACCTGCTTAAATAACATTCTTTCATTTGTTCAAACCCCTTTCTCCTTCCGCTATACAAAAGTGTGATCATTTTCTTGCAAGTTTTCTCAAATCAACAAATAGTTGAAATATAACGATCTGCTAATTAATGTCTTGCTTTTAGTGGCAATTGTTCTAGGTACAAGATGCATTGGTGTATTAGGAGGATACACAATGTGCTTCAGGCATTTTCCAAAGGGAGGTTTGTTTCAACAATATTTTCCGCTTACTTATCTAAATCCTTTTTCCGTAAGACTTGTTCGGAGTCAACAAAGTCTGAGGCTTAAACTTGTTCAAGGAAACCGCTTTTCCTTTTGTAATCATGAGGAGTGATAATTATTTTTCTCTTGCATTTAGGGTCATCTAGTTTTTGTTCATCCTTTCCCTAGTGACTTCATCTCATTTTCTATCTTCCTGCATTCAACGCAACTAGGTTTCCGCTTATTAAGGATTTCATTACCATCATAAAGCACCTTATGAGCATTTCTAGCCTTTTTAATTGCCTCGATTTGGTTCCTCAACAAGGGGATGCTATGCTTATCGCTTAAGACTGATGTTTAGTGACCACGCGAGCAAATCGAATGGTGTTGTATGTACAACTTGTTCTCAAGTTTGTTTTTCAAAGTTTTCGTATTAGGAAAATCTCAAGAGTTTTGATTCCTTTGCATTAAATTCGCTAAGCATTTTCACATTTTCTGAAGTTCTTGTTTTGTTTAATGCTTTTAAGTTTTTCTTGCAAGGAATTTAATTCTTGTTTCAATACTTCTTCTCTAAACTTACTTTTTCTAATTATCGCACTCACTTGGTTATCCATTTCCCCGCCACGAGTGGTCAACTCAAACTTAGCACGTTGTTCATAAATAGCAACACGCTCTTTATAGGCATTTAGTTCGTAAATTACAGTTCACCGGCATATGCGTTGTATTCATCTAAAACATAGTCCTTGTTGACCTCCAAGATGCATACAACTTCACATTCACTTTGTTTCATATTGATCATATGGGACAATATCGATATTACCCATATTTTCAATATTTGATTCTAATAGCTTGATAGTACCGTCACATCCGTTGCAACATCAAGATCATCGATAGTTTTAGTACCAGACGAGCTGGATGGGATGGGCCAACAAAGCAAGAAGAGACCTGGGAGAAACCATTGAGAAATACTTCATAAAGATTGTGTGTGTCCGAGGTCCATCATCCACATCAGAGTCGTATGCATCACACCACCAACTTGAAAGACATTTTGATGATTGCGACTCATCTCCAATAGGTCGCCATCTACATCCGTGATCATAGGTCTTGGCATTGCCTCAAGAAGAAACAAGAATTCCTCTTCATTCAAAGCAAAGACCATTATCCCGAGCTTGTGCCAGAAAGATCTTATCTCAAGTATTCAAGATTCAGGACGCTGGGATGTGCGCCCTTGCAATGTGTCCTCACCACCACGCTTATAGTATTTGATCGCTTAGCTTGACCTTGGTTACCATTCCTTCCTCGATTCGTTGCCAACATAACCTCTCCAGCTCCACCTCGTCTCGATCATATCGTTTTCCCGAATTCGTTGCACCACCATCCTTCCATCTTTAACAGCTGGCTTGATTGCGCTGGTTAGATGCGCCTCGAGGTTGTTGTTGGTTCGCGGGGAGTATTCATGTTTTAATCGGATGAGAGCTAGTTGATTAATGAAGCTACCCACGTGAGCATCAAGATCGCCTGTTTGTACATATGATCGTGAATGAGTTTGTGATTACCATTACCCATGGTATGACTTTGGATGCTTTGTTGAGATTCATGTTCGAGTAGAAAGTCGAGAGTCATTAGACGAGCTAGTCTCTCCCCATTGGTTTTGAACTCGATTGAGAATTAATTTTTCAAACATAGCATGTCTCATTCCTCAAGGAGGAAGGCATAGAGTTGCTCATAGTTTGTATTCTTCAATCCTTTAGTGAGCTTCACAATGTAACAAACTTGTGCTATTTCGGATCATGTTGTTCACAAATTTTGAGTTCAACCGAATGTTAGGCATAGTCATTCCGATGTTCCTCATGTCATTAACTAACTTATGAAATCACATAGTACTTATAGACATTCTCATCTGTTTCATCTTGAAATGCTCAAATTGCTATAGAGTCGGGATTCTCGCCTTCCATAGTTAATTCTAACCCAGAAGCATCTTAACATTGTCCCAAACTCGCTTTAGCATCCGTGTTATGATTGATCCGCCTTGATGTCTTGGCACACTTGTTTTAACCACAAACACACACTAATGATTGTGTGTTCATACGCTTATCGTAGAACACATAATCACGCATAACAATCGTTTAGCCGTTGGATTTGTATAAAAATCAAAACCCTTGCTTAAAAACTTGTTAAGAACACGAACCACTTACAGTTGAAGATCAAAACTTTGGATTTGTTGAGCGAATTATATCGTAGATTAGAGTTGGTTAAGAGTAATAAATGTTATGGATAAGTTAGGTGAGGAGTTTTATTAAAAGAGTTTGAGCATAATTAAAGGTTATAAAAGATTTTAGGTTACCATTTTCTTCAAAGCCTTTAAACTTCCATTTGGTTACCAAACAAAGATTTTAGGAAAGAAACTTGTGACACTCCTTTTACTTAAGAACATAATTAAAGGTTATAAATTTTAGTCAGGAGTGTCATTGAACGGAAAATTTACCACCATTGATAAAAGAAACAACAGGGATAGGATAACATGCAAGTACGAATATTTTGAAGCAGTTTGGTATTAATTTTCTCCCCTCAACACTTGATCGGAGAAAAATCTTGAATTTTGAAAGATTATAGTGTTGACGGAAGAAATGTACATGCCATGTTGAAAGAAAATTAGATTAGAAGAATATTTTTCTTTGTTTTATCGGGTTTTATATTTTTGTATTTTGTTTTGATAAATATTTACAAAATATATTTTGGTATTTGATAGGTTTTAAAACTGCTTTTGGAGGTCATCAATTCCTCTTGAGTCAAACACCTCATACCAATCCGGTGGACCAACTCATTAAACCTAGCGGGAGGCAAGGCTTTGGTGAGAAGATCGCCAATTGGCGGATATTGGATTTCACAAACACTCTAAACCATGATCAAAGTATACGTTTGAGTATGTTAGAGATAAAGTTCTAGTGAGAGAGTGGAAGAGTTGGGAACTATATTGAGAGAAAGGAAAAATATTATTATGAGCTCAACCCTCTACCTTGGAAGGTAGAGGTATTTATATTATCTTACAATAAAAGCGCAAACACACATGATCAAAGTATGCGGTATGTGGATCGGGCATAGTGAGTGGGTAAAGACCGTCCGTCCTCCACGGTGTTACTTGCTTAACTAAATACTACTTGACTTAAAGAACTACGACTACGAGCTTTCTAACGATTACATATACTTGAGGTGACCGACTCTTTAATACACGGAATTTCTAATTCCTAACAATCTCCCCAAGGAGGTCACCTCAATCTTGTACTAAAATTACATTGAATACGAGACGGATATTACATTAAAAATTTTCTTGCATTCTTGATGTAGTACTTTGCTCAAGCTCGTAGTCATTGATTCTTCTCATTGCATGTTTGGTTAATCCAAGTGGAGGTCTTTTAATGATCCACGTGATAATAAATTTGAGCCGACTTTTGAGATCATCGACAATCAAAAATCTGAGACATCCTTTGTGGTGTTGTGACTTTAGGACCGACATGCTCACATTACGGATCATGATATCTTCTCATCGAGTAGCGGAAGCTTTCGTTGATTCATGATATTGGCGCGTAGCGAAGCATGGAGTGAAAATATCGAGTCATTGATGCACTTATCATGATTTCTTTTGAGATGAATGTGTAGTGTGAGCATGCGGCTATGGATTGACCGCTTCATTACGATCATTGCTAACGTAGGATATACACGCATAAAGCAGTTAGCAATAAAGAACACGAAAGTGTCTTGATCACTTCGTTGAATAGAGTACACGACCCACGGTTCCCGTTGATCGGTACATGTCTTGCTGTGATCGGTATAATTTCAAGAATTTCCTTGACGGGGTTTCGCGTTGCTCTAGTTGTTCTCAAACGGAACATCTCAAAGAAGACAACACGGAGTGAGTGAACCCGTGAATAGAGATTCAGCGATTGATGAAAAGAGATTTGAAAAACAATCGTGTATTGCTCAATAGAAATTGTTTTGCAATACAACGAAGGTTTTAGTGAAAATCAAGTATCAATCATAAACACCTTTTGATTTGAAATCTTTGTCTGCGATCTAAGTGCTAAAGAAAAGAGTTTTTAAGCACAAAGACCGGTTTTCAAAGGTATCCGTCAATCCATAACTCTGAACGAGATTGATTCAAGAGATTGAATCGCCCCATTGTTCTGTTCGGTTGTCACATGGTTGATCTATATAATAGATCTCACATGCCACCTACCAGGAGCTTGTTTGATGTTGGCTCTAGAAGGCTTTCCATCTTCATTGTGAGTATGGTTGCATATCACTCGGATGTTACGGCAATACCACAAGGATAATCGTAGGACTCAAGATAAAATCTCTCTTTCCACATTGTGTGAAAAGAGAGTCTTCAATGAAAGTGTCCTAATGAGATTTATTGATGATCTCGTGGCTCTAGACTCAATATGTGCATATTTGGATCTGTCTTGGGAGACTAGGGAGAGGGTCTCCTTCTTCAATATCAACAATCTCTAAGAGAAAGTCGATAGATAATGTCGGTTCCCGTGAGAATGAAACAAGTCCTTTTAATAGGAACTTGAGTGGTTTGGAAAGTTGAAGTGCGGTGCGTCCTTTGGGTCCATGACGTCTTGTCTTCAATACCGATGTTACCATCGGTAGCATATGAATTGAACCGGTTTACGCCTAAGGTTGAATAAATGGAGGGCTATTTGTTTTCACCCTTTTCTCATTCAATTCTTTTTAATTCTTCAACCCCTTGATGCTTACCGAGACTTCATAGCAAGAACCTTGTTGGGTTTGTTCGATGCTTGCTCTATCTCGATCCGCACTCTTCCCATATCTCACTTTTCTCCTTTTATCATCATACCCAAGGACTTCTACACTAACTAGTGGATTGTCCTGGGTAGATCCCTCCGATTACGGCGGATCATGGGAACCAATACCTAACCTTATCATCCTTATATCACCGTTCATAAAGTAAAGTTGGTCGGTCTATTTGGTATTGTTCATCTGCCATTGGAATCAATTGAAAACCATTTGAAAATCAATCCAGATACTTGTGATATATTATCAAAACATTTTGTACCTGAATTGTTTTTTTTGTTGTTGATATTTTTAGAATAAGTGCTCCCCCTCAACATGTGCATCAAATGTTTAAGATCGTTTTGCACACGGAGGCAAGAGAGAGAATTAACTTCTTTGATTATCATTTTAAAAAATATCACCATCACTTCCCTAGTTGAAACAAGTGGTTAAAGCATTTTGGGGAAGGATGAGGTTTTCATGATTTTGCTCCCCCTCAATATGTGCTTCTAGGTTAGAAAAGAGTTTTGCACATACTAGAGGGAACCTGCACATTGAGATAAGTGATCACGTTTCAAATCATAGGTTTAAGATAGATGCTCCCCCTCAACATGTGCATGGAAAATTTGAAATCGTTTGTCACATGTGGGAAGGATAGCATGTACATCCTTATAAAACCATTTACCGAATTATCAGATTAAATCCAATTTAAATCACACATTCTCCCCCGATCACAATTATCAAATCAATTGAGATTTGTGATCTCTTATTGATTTAAATAGATTTTGAAAGCTTTTAAGGAGAATTGTGACTTGATTATGAAAGCGTTTTAACTGATAAGGATCGGATTTTAAGACTTTAAACTCCATTGGTAAAACATGCATGAATATCTTTTGAAAACAATTTAATGCCAAATAACTTTTTAATTTAATTGAAATCATTCTCCCCCTCAATCAATGACATAGGTTGTTGATTGAGAGATTGATATTTTGACAAATAAGTCGAGATGATTATCAAAAGTAGAGTCGAGTTATTTTTCAAAACAATTTGTTTTCAATGAGATAACATGTTAATAGAATCGAGCATGGAATTTGGTTGATAAAAGGCTTTTGATGAATGTTCAAACAAATTCTCAAATCTTGAAAAACATGAAAAGCATGGCTCTGTTCTTTCTTTGAAAAAGCGGGTTCTTGCTGAAATGACAATAAACCATTGTTTCTCTTTCTCCCATTTTTTTTTTTATTTTTTTAAATTCGAACAACATCTAAAGTCCGTGTCATTCTTTGAATGATGACACAAAACCGTAGATATTATCGAACCGAGAAAAACATAACAAATTGACAATATTTTTGAAGATTTTTCGATTTTTTTTTGATTTTATGGATTTTGAAGGTTTTATATTTTTGTTTGATTTTTTTGAGGGTTTTATAATTTTGTATTTTGTTTTTCGAATAGATATATACAAGAGATAGATGAAGATAGACCTTTACTCCTCGTCTTCCTCACGAAGGCGTTTGAGTGTTCTGGTTGAAGGCTTTTCAAGCCTAGTCGTGGAAGTATGAACTCAAAGCGTTCTCTTGGAAGAGCTTTGGTGAAGATGTACGCTAGCGATATTCGAGACCTCACAAAATAGAGTTCCACCACACCTTTTTCCACTTGTTCCCGATGAAATGATGTCGAATGTCGATATGCTTTGCTCTTGAGTGTTGAGCGTTGTTGCATGAGAGCAATAGCACTTTATTGTCACGATGCGGAGGAATTTTGTTGAATTCAAAGCCATAGTCGGATAATTGAGATCTCATCCATAAGATTTGAGCACAACAAGATGACATGGCTATGTATTCGACCTCTGTAGAGAAATAGAAGTACTCATTTGCTTCTTTGAAGACCACTCACAAGCTTATCACCCAAAAGCGAGCACCTCGGATGTACTTGACGAGTATCTTGACACCTGCATGATCGGCATCGCATAGGCCGTTAGTGACATGCGGTGTCCTTGGTACCAAAGACCCATGTTGATGGTTCCTTGGAGATACCGAAAGACCCGTTTAACCGCTTCAAGGTGCTTTTTAGTAGGCTTAGCACGGTATCTAGCACACATGCAAACAATGAACAAGATGTACGGTCTACTAGCGGTGAGGTACATCGGGGATCCAATCATACTACGATATTTAGTTTGGTCAATCATGATCCACGAGTGGTCCTCATCTAGTTTGGTTCGATCAATCATGGGAGTGTCAGCGAGGTCACTTGAATCAAATCCAAATTTCTTTAAGATCTCGGTTGCATATTTAGATTGATTTATGAAAATGCCTCGGGACTTTGTGAAATTTGTAATCCCAAGAAAAATGACATTTGTCCCATCATTGACATTTGAAATTTTGAACTCATTTCATTTGAAAAGCGGTCACACTCATTGGGGTCGGTCGAGGCAAAGATGATATCATCAACATAAATTTGAACATGAATTAAATGTTTGCGACTTCACGGTGAACAATGTTGGATCAAGCTGCTCCTTTGCTAAATCCGGTAGATAGAAGAAACTTTGTGATGTATCATACCATGCCCTTGGAGCTTGCTTTAAACCGTAAAGGGCCTTCTTCAAGCGATAAGCGTGAGTAGGATGCTCTTGATTTACAAATCCTTCAAGTTGGGTGGCGTGAGCGACTTCTTTAAGATCTCCGTTCGAAATGCCGTCTTCACATCCATCGATAGACTACCATGTTCTTACTAGCGACATTAGCCAAAAGATTACGATTGCCTCGATTCGAGCAAGCTGGAGCAAAAGATTCTTCAAAGTCAATACCCTCCTCTTGGCGGTATCCTTTAGCAACTAATCGAGCCTTGTTCTTCAACACATCACCATGCTCATCAAGTTTCACTTTGAAGATCCATTTAAGAGCAATAATCATAGCACGATCTGGGCGGTACTAACTCCCATACATCAAGTCGATCAAACTCATGAATTTCATCTTGCATGGCATTGAACCGACTATCTTCATTCATGGCGGTTTTAACATCTTTTGGTTCGATCTTAGATAGTACGGAGTTGAAGAAGCACCATAAGGCATCTGTTGCAAGTTGTTTCCGTGTTGATACAGGTGAGAGGATTTCAATGATGTTGTCTAGTGGATGATCGTGAGTCCATTTTCTAAGGTGTTCATGTGGCGGTTGTTGAGGGGCCGAGGTAGCGAGTTGATGTCTCTGAAGAAGATGGTTACGATGATGATTCAGGAGCAAATATGTTTTCAAATGGAGCATCTTGAGGAGTAGCAAAGGATTAACTTCATCATTGATGCGAAGCAGTTCCATGATGTACATTTGAAGAATGATAATTTGTTGATGAGGCGAAGGATCGTGACGGCGCTTCTTGACTTAAAGATATTGAGGCGAGGATTGACTTCATTCTCGGGAATATGAGCGACCTCTGTTGTAAATTGACACCTCATTAGTACTTGGCTCATAAAGTTCATCAAACATAGGATCAAACAATTTCTTTAAATCATCTTGGATGGAGGTACATATGGTGTTTCTTGAGAAGAGTTTGGAACAAGGGATGAACCAATGGGATTTGTTTTGAAGTGCGGGTCTGAATTGAATTGTCCGAGAGCCATTTGACGGTCGACTCATCAAGCGTAACGTGAATTGTTTCCATGATATTTCGGGTTCTTTTGTTGTAGATTCGGTATCCCTTTTGTTTGGTGCATACCTACAAAACTCAATGTCTGCTTTAGCTCTAAGTTTGCCTAAGTCTTGACCCTCATTAGTTGGATAACACAATGCACCAAACACACGAAGGAAAGAGATTAGGTTTTACTGTTGTGGACAAGTTCATATGGAGTTTTCCATGAGCAGTGTGAATCGGGAGCGATTTTGTGTGTAGCATGCGGTGGCAATAGCTTGACCAGGAGAAACATTGGAACCTTTGAGTAAATCGGCATTGTTCTAGCGGCTTCTACAAGAGTTCGATTTCGTCTTTCAACTACACCGTTACATTGAGGAGTTCGTGGAACACTTCTTTGATGGTGATTCCAACGCTTTCATAAAATTCACTAAGTTGTTTGTTGACAAACTCGGTTCCATTATGCATTACGATAATTACGGCGGTTTTGTTAAGTCGAACTGCATTTGTTTGATGAGTTTGATGATGATATCGGAGTTTCATCCTTTGTCCTTAAGAACTTGACCCGGTGAATCTAGAGTAATCATCAACCACAACTAACACATATTTCTTCCCAAAGATGTTCTGCACCTCATTGGTCACATAAATCCATATGAATCATATGAAGAACACGTGACGAGTTAGTAGGTTTGGGTTTATGGGCATACTTCTTGATTTTTCCCAATTGACATCTTTGAACAAAGATGATCCTTTTTGTACTTGAGTCTAGGTAACCTACAACTAAGTCCTTTACGGTGAGATCATTGATGGTGCGAAGTTCGGTGATTGAGACAGCGATGCCATAACCATGACTTTGTTTTAGAAGCCTTTGACAACAAGCAAATTGGAGAAGACTTCATCATATCTTCGATAGAGATGGTGTAAAGATTTGAACCACGAGTTCCTCGTAACAATTCCTTACCATCAAGTTCTCTAACAAAACAAGTATGTTTTCGAAGGCTACTTCTAGATCGAGAATCACGAATTGACCAACAGAGAGCAGTTATGACCAAGACCTTCCACATAGTATACTCTAGAGATGACACTATCACCCACAACATAATCACCATAACCCATAATTGCACCGAAATGATCATTTCGAATCTAAGCATGTCGATGAATTTGCTCACGAAGTTCATGAGCCGTGACGGTCGCATGATCATATGCTTGGAGCGACTGAGTCCGGTACCACGAGCGATTTGAGCGATCTGCGGTTGAACACGAGACAAGAATGGATAAGCTGGATAATTGGGATCCCCATGCAAGAATGGGTTCCATTTGGTTAGTAACTTGGTTGGAACACCCACATCGAAATAGAAGCATTCATATCGGAAAATAGGGTAATGGAATCATTGTGAATAGATGCGGTACTAGTGTCGTATTAGCCACATTCATAGTGTGCTCACTTCTTAAGGAATAGATCTACCAGTGAGCATCCATTTTCTAGTGGGCATTGTGCGATTAGTCTTCGACCAACGGTATCCAATAATAGCCTATCTTACTAAATGTTCTTCTGTGGGTTTCCTTTGTTTTCTAACTTTCTTTCGTTTTGCCTTTTAGCCTTCTTAGCATGATTTTAGCATTAACAATATTAATTGGACAATTAACATCATTAGGCAAAACATTAACACCACATTCATGATTAGAAGCGAATTCAAGCGGACATTAATACAAGGTTTGCAAATAGTATCGAATTGAATTAATTACTGATGCGCCTATGGCTAATACTAGAATCAACACGATTCGTTTTATTCGGCTCAAACTTAAAGTTCCTAGGTAGGTCTTCTACTTTCTTCCAATGCACATTCTTAGCTTGCGGTCGTGTCCTTCCTTGTATTGTCTTGAGACTTTGACACCTTGCTTTAATGTCACTGATTACTCTGTAGGGAATGGGAACATTAGTTGGTTTGGCTACTATTTGCTTCACTGTTTAGATGTCTTTGGGATCGAGCTACATGCGAGCACACTAAGATTAACTTTTTAACACTTGAATAGTGGGATTTGAACACCTAGAGTGCACACTCGAGTTCACATTCTTAGCACTATGATTTGAAATCTGAACTACTTGAAGGCACATTAGGGTTCACATTCATAACATTTGGCATTGAGTGACTTGCATGCTTGGCACTAGGCATAGAACACGGTATCAAGGGATTGACTTGCTCACCTAAGGTTTTAGGGCATATTGTAATTAGGCATTCTAGAAGTTCTTGAGATCGTTTGGCATATAAGCATGCATGGCCAATTGCATTATCATCTGGTTTCTCTAACTTATCCTCTTCTACAATCTCACGGAGACATTCTAGGTTGTCCTTAAGGTGTGAGAAATATGTTTGAATAGCAAGTTTGTTATTCCTAAGATGAGGAGGAACATATTTCTGAGACAAAGCATATTTATTACGAGACATGTACCTTTGATACACCATTCTCCCCATTGGTCATTGGCATCTTCCCTTTTACGACTCTTTAGATTCTCAATTTCTTTTTGTAACGAGGCTACCGTTTCGTTATTTTTATTCTGAGTGACCTTTATAGATTCAAATAATTCATTGAAATGACGTTTAACCTTTTCATTTTCTTCAAGAAAAGCCTCATTTTCCTTTTGTAAAGCATTTACTAAGTTTTGAAGATGAAAGTTTTGAGAATTCGAGAATCTAAAGGAGGAGGCATTTGGGGACCGATCACATTGTTCGTTTGACCCTTTAATTGAGAGATTTGGGCTTTCAATTTTACGATCGTGTTGCAATGAGCTTGAATCATTCATCACGTTTGTTAATTTGAAAAGCGCATCAAACTCGGAGCATCGAGGATGTCTTGATATTTGAAGTTTTGACATTTTCTTTAAGATGTTGATATTTTAGTTGTAAATTAAAATGCTCAACTTCTAGTTTAGAAAAATGTTTAACCAAATTGTCGTGATCATCGGTTCAATTTTCTCATTTAGTTCGAATTAGTTTTTCAAGCTCAATGACACGATCATGAGAGACTTTCAAAGCAACAGACAGTTCATGGAATCGAGAAGCGATAATAGAATAGTTAGTAGCGATGTAGAACACATCTTGAGCAATACATTAGAAATCGGGTTCTCATTTAGTGTATGCAAGTTCTTCCTCTCAATCTCATTATATTTTAGTGCTCGCTCATAGTCACTAACCTCAACTATCATTGCATCAAATTCCTTTTCCATTCCCTTAATATCGGTATCTATCCCTTTTAAGACTCTCAAAGTGATCTTTTAGAAGTTTAAAGAAAGGCATGACCTCGATTAAATAGCATTCTTTCATTTGCTCAAAACCCTTTCTCCTTGATTATACCGGTGGGTGTGATCCTTTTCTTGCAAGTTTTCTCAAAATCAACAAATAGTTGAAAGATAACATATTGGCTAATTAAGGTCTTGCTTTTAGTGGCAATTGTTCTAGGAACAAGATGCATTGGTGTATTAGGAGGATACACGATCGCTCTAGGCATTTTCAAAGGGAGGTTTGTTTCAACAATATTTTCGACTTTACGCTTATCTAAATCTATTTTCCAAAAACTTGTTTGGGAGTCAACAATGTCGAGGCTTAAACTTGTTCAAGGAAATCCAGTTTTCCTTCTTGTAATCATGGGGTGTGATCTTTATTTTCATCTCTTTACATTTAGGATCATCTAATTTCTTGTTCATCTTTTCCTAGTGACTTCATCGATTTCTTATCTTCCTCGGTGCACTCAACGCAACTAGGTTTCTGTCTAGGTTTAAGGATTTCATTGCCATCATAAAGAACCTTATGAGCATTTCTAGCCTTTTAATAACCTCTGGATTTGGTTCCTCAATAAGGGGAATGCTATGCTTATCGCTTAAGACTCTATGCTTAGTGATCATGTGAGCGATCGAATGGTGTTCCTTGTATGTACAACTTGTTTTCAAGTTTGTTTTCAAAGTTTTCATTAGAAAAATCTTTCAAGAGTTTTGATTCCTTTGTATTAAATTCTTGCTTAAGCATTTTCACATTTTCTTGAAGTTCTTGTTTTGCTTAGCGGTTTTAGAAAGCTTTTCTTGCAAGGAATTTAACTCTTGTTTTAATACTTCTTCTCTAAAATTACTTTTCTAATGATTGTGCGCACTTGGTCATCCATTTCACCGCTCACGAGTGGTCAACTCAAATTTTGCGTTGTTCATAAATAGCAACACGTTCTTTATAGGCATTTAGTTGAAATTACGAGAATCATCGGGGCACATGCGGTGTATTCATCAAAGATATAGTCATTGTTGATTGCGGAAGATGCATCACTTGGTACAACTTCACTTTCACTTTGTTCCACATATTGATCATATGGGACAACATTGATATTACCCATATTTTCAATATTTGATACAATAGTTTCGATTACTTGTACTTTGTCATGCATCTTTTGCACATCGACATCATCGTATAGTTTTAATACCTACGAGATGAGTTTGTCTTTGGATGGGCCACTTGTGGTGAAGATGAGACCTTGGGAGAAACCATTGGAGAAATGCTAGCCATAAAAATTGTGTGTGCGAGTGGGTCCATCATCCACATCAGTCGTATGCATCACAATCGGCGACTTGAAAGGCATTCGATGATTGTGACCTATCTCTTGAATAAGTTGCTCATCCACATCGCATCATAGGTCTTGGCATTGCCCTCGGCAAGAAACAACAGTTCCTCTTCATCCAGCGGCACCATTATCACGAGCTTGTACAAGCGACATCTTATCTCGAAGTAATCGGCATTTTGTGGACGTTTTGGAGATGTGCGGTTCCTTGCAATGTGTCCCTCACCACCACAGTTATAACATTTGATCGGCTTAGCTTGACCTTGATTACCATTCCTTCCTCGATTCGATTACCAACATAACCTCTACCGGCTCCACCTCTTCCCCGATCATCTTGTCTTTCTGAGGCTGGTTGCACCACGATCCTCCCATCTTTCTTGATAGCTTGATTGTGTGGGTTAGATGTTGTTCGAGGTTGTTGTTGGTTTGTGGAGAGAATTCATGTTTTGACTAATCGGAAGAGCTAGTTGATTAATGATGTTACCAGCGTGTGCATCAACATCGACTTGTTTGAACATAGGATCGGGAATGAGTTTGTGATTACCATTACCCATGGGTATGACTTGTGAGGCTTTGGTTGTGATTCCGATGTTTGAGTAGAAGGCGGTTGAGTCATTAGATGAGCTAGTCTCTCCACGGTTGGTTTTGAGCGATTAAGAATCATCTTTTCAAACATGGCATGTCTCTCATTACGAAGAAGGAAGGCATAGAGTTGCTCATAATTCGTATTCTTCAATCCTTTAGTGAGCTTCACGAGTAACAAACTTGTGCCATTCGGGTTCATGTTGTTCACAAATTTTGAGTTCATTTGAATGTTAGGCATAGTCATTCGATGTTCCTCATATCATTCACCGACTTATGAAATCTCACATAGTACTCATAGACACTCTCATCGGTTTCATCTTGAAGTGTTCAAATTTGTCATAGAGTTGTGATTCTCTGTCTTCCATAGTTAATTGAGAACACGAGAGAAGCATCTTGACATTATCCCATATTGCCTTTGCATCGGTGTTGTGATTGATCGACTTGTAGATGTCTTTAGGAAGACCTTGAAGAACAATGTTAGAAGCCACGATATCGACATCGAATCTCTTTTCTCCTTATCATCAAGCTCATCATACATTTTGGTGCATCCATTCCATAAATCGAGTTCCATCTTGACGATATCAAGTACATCTCTAGTCGTCTCAACCCGATACGGTCCTTCATCAATGGATTTGAGAATGTTGACTCCATTTTCCTTTCCAAGGCAGTACAATCTAATTCGTTGAGCCCAAGAGTCGTAGTCGGTTACATCAAGCATGGGTGGGCGAGTATCGAACCATTGCTTGAACATCCTCGGCAGCAGTGGAGATGATAGTCGGAACGTTTGTAGACATGTTTCAAGCTCTACGGGATTTTACTATTCTTTGATTAAACCGGGAAATTGATTCTTTCACGAGATTTTACTAAACCAAAAGAACAACCGTAAAAATGTAACACGAAGAAGAAAAAGGTCTAAATGAACAAGTCGCTAAACACACAACTCGCATAAGCAGTCAACTCGCTCAATAGCCAAGTCGCATTAGCATCAACTCGCAACACACTCAACTCGCTTAAGTAATCAAGTCGCTAAATAGCCAACTCGCTTTAGTCTCAACTCGCAATACAATCAACTCGCTTGAACACTAAGTCGCTTAAGTTAACTCGCTAACGTTACAACTCGCTAAGTAGCAAGTCGCTTTAGATCTCAAGTCGCTTAAAGAAACAACTCGCTTAGAACCCAAGTCGCATAAAGATCAACTCGCTAAGCAGACTAAGTCGCATGTACCAACTCGCATAAAATAACTAAGCAACTCGCTTTGAAGAAAAGCAAGTCCGAGACTCAACTCGCTTAGTCCTTCTTACAAAAATAACCACTTTATCAATCCAAAACAACCAAACCACAATGATTTAAGCCTTCCAATTCAAAACATAAACACATATGATGATCCTAAACACAAGAGTACAAGCAAAATTCAAACTTTAACACTAGAATTTGTTCAAATGAATCAACCTCTCCTAAACCCTTAATACACCAAAACCTTATGAAATCCACCAAAACAAAGAGCATGAAAGATGGTGATCAAACCATGGCTCTTGATACCAATTGTAGGATATTGGATTTCACAAACACTCTAAACCATGATCAAAGTATGCGTTTAAGTATGTTAGAGAGAAAGTTCTAGTGAGAGAGTGGAGAGAGTTGGGAACTATAGTGAGAGAAAGGAAAATATTATTATGAGCTCCAACCCTCTACCTTGGGAGGTAGAGGGTATTTATAGTCTTACAATAAAGCGCCACACAACGGGTGTGGATCGGGCATACTGATGGGTAAAGACCGTCCAGTCCTCCACGGTGTTACTTAACTAAATACTACTTGACTTAAAAGAACTACGACTACGAGCTTTCTAACGATTACATATACTTGAGGTGACCGACTCTTTAATACCGGAATTTCTAATTCCTAACACTAATCAGGCGTTGATGTAATAGTAGCTTTGATGTCTTTTCACATTCTTCTTTCTTGTGAGAAGAATTTCCTTGATTCGAACAATCTCCCGGTGTAGAGATAGATTTCTTTGAGCAGTTATGCTTTGACGTCATCTTTAACTTTGTTCTTTGATAAATGTTCTTTGTGATGAAAGTGATAGTATGTTGTTATGCGCATCAGTGCCTTGTTGCTACTGAGTGTCTCGTCATTCTTCAACATGCTCACACGCTCTTTGACATTGGAATTGATCTTGATGAAGTTCTTTAAGTCTTTTAACTTTGTAGATTCTTTGATTTGACGAAGAATCATTACACCGCTGTATTGATTTTGGATAGAACTTCCATTAGTGATGATGTTGGTGTGAGCATGAGAAGAATGCACGATCATCCCGCTCGGAGCTTCCATAAGAAGAAAACATTTAAAGCGGTTAGTAATAAGTGGATTCCGGCACTTACTGGTTCGAACTCGAGAGTGTTATGACATAGTGTGAAAACACAACTCTAATTCTCACAAAGGCCGTTCCTAAATTGGAGTCCCACAAGTGAGATAACGCGATGTACCGAGTACATCTGATTCGAGATAGTCGTTGAGGTACACGAAGCATCACCTCACGATTGTAGACTGTTTGAGACACACTAAGCGTAATCACGGGGAGTTACGAAGTGACTGCTTTGTCGAGGCATTTAATGTTGACCACGGCGGGAGTTTCCATTCAATCGAGGATCACGGTTGTGAACCTCTCATAAATGTTCTTGACAGATTGCTAAGATGCGTGAAGGACTCGATAACGTACCACCGATGTTCTTATTCTTGAACATCAAGTGATGAAATGTCAAGTGTACCTAAGAGATCTTTTGATGAATCTCGTGGCTCTAGACTCAATAGTGCGTTTTGGTTTTCTGGCGGAGACTAGGGAGGGTCTCCTTCTTCAATACCAAGCGATCTCTAAGAGAAAGCCAATAGTTTGCGTAGGGTTCCCTGTGAGAATGAAAAACACATTGAGAGAAACTTGAGTGGCTAAGAAGGTTTAGTGCATGCGTCATTGGGTCCATGACGACTTTTAATCTTCAATACCGGTGTCACAAAGTGACAACCGGTAGCATTGAATTGAACCGATTATGCGCCCTAAGTTGAATAATTTGGAGGCTATTTCTTTTCACCCTTTTCTTTGCATTTCTTTTTAATTCTTCAACTCCTTCTTTCTCGATTCTTATTTTCTCCTTTTTATAATCGTACCTAAGGACTTCTAAGTACTAACTATTTGTGATGTCCTTGGGTAGATCCCTCCGACTATGGCGGATCATGAGACAGTTATTCTAACCTTAGTCACCTTATCACTCCATGGTGACCTATGTTGCCATAAAACCAATTTTCAAGAAAATCTCTCAAAGGGTTTGTAAATGAAAAACATGTTTGAACCCTTGTGAGAGTTTTATCTTTTAGCGAAATACTCCCCCTCCACATGTGCTTTCGAGTTTTGTGAAATCGACTGTGGGAAGAAAGCAGCACTTTGAATTGATCAACTCAAGATAGACAATCCCGCGAGACACGGTTATGTTGCATAGTCAAAGAGATACATTGTCAGTTTTTAGGTGACAATTGGCTCTAATAACTACCTTGAAGGTGTAGACAAGCCTCAAAAGGTTGTCATACCCGTCAGAGTTCATGTCTACCAAGAGTTTCTCGAATGGTACTTTCTACTCGGACAAGTCCTTTGCGAGACACGTTTACATTACTAGAGAACTAGCTTGAAATTATTACCCGTCCTGGACAAGTCTTTTCGAGTTACTAACAGTTAAGTGCCGTCAATTCGTTGGTTAAGTATATAGCACAAACATTCATTTGCATTTACACAACATATTTCTTATCACATAATTTTCTCCCCCTCAAAAATAGCATATAAAATGTTATTTTTGAAAAGTTGAGTATAAATATGACCATTTCGAGTGTTGCGGGAAGATGACCACTATGAAAAATTTGTGAACAAAGTTTTAATTCAAATACTCCCCCTCAACAAGTGATATAAACGGTCGAGGTTTTGAAAAAAATACGGGGAAGTACTTGTCCTTTTGAGCAAAACCTTAAAAAATGAAAGGTTTGATAGGTTTTACTCAAAAGTAAGAAGCTTTCGCTCCTTTTATAAGGATTGTGGCAGCGATGCGCACCACATGGTCCTTTCTTGACAAGAACGGGTTGTACAACATTATGCGTGCACAAGCCATTCACATAATTAATCATACATCCAAAGTAATAATGAAAGAAGCGGTTTAAGGGTACCGGTAGTCCGGAGATGTCGCCGAGTGTGAATCGGGTGTTGAAAGCCGGTGATGTTAATCTGGGTCGACCACCAACATAGCTTTCAATCTTACAGGCGATCCCTTCTATACAACCGTTCATCAATCATCGTGATGATCCTCTTCACATCCCTTCAATCACGAGAATTCCATCGCTAGGAGACCCGATCTTTGGTGTATATCCTTCAATCGATAAGCCAATCCATCCCTAACCATCTTCAAAGTGTGATCTCCAAACTTGTGAAGATCTCGCACGCCATCAAGCAATTTCTTTGAAGTTCACTGCGGTGGCAATGAATGGTTTGGCGATGAGTGTAAATTGTGAGAGTTGGTTGATGTCGGGAAGATCAAGTGCGGTGGAGTAAAGTTGACACAGTGCGATAAGATTCAGCGCGGTGGAGATCTTCTACACGTTCTTTGATAACTATGCGTCGATGAAGATGAGCACCGAATTGATGAATTCACGTTGTACTTGGTGGAGAATTGTCTCATCGACCACATACTTTGGCAAGGTACATGTCTTCGATGTCGTTGATAGACAAATTCTCAAAGTCGACTTCAGAGAATGCATAATCCCTTTCGTCTTGTCTTTTGACCACAATCTTCTTGAGATACATGTAGTCCCATTTAGACAAAAGATCAACGTGTTTGATGGCAACGATGTTTTAATCTTGAACACCGCATGTTGAGACTTCGAACTGGCGGCACGTAGTAGATTCTTCGCGTTCCGCCAATGATGATTGGAGAACAAGTGATTAGCTCTTTCCTCGATAGCTATGCGGTTTGAGTATTAATTTCTTTGGGAATGGAAGTGTCAATGATGTAGCGTATTTCCTTGAACCATTGCCACCGTGAAGAAGAAATTCCAAGTCTTTGTTGAAGAAATATCTGAATGGGATCCTTGGGCGATCTGGTTGGCCGATCGTTGGTAGTGGTTTAGACCGGTTGGTGTAATATGGAGGGTTGTCCCGCTTGGTAAAGTCGATGTTTGTTTCGGGTTAAGCCAATCCATGTTATTAGACATAGCTCGAGCAATGTTTTCAAGGTGATATTCGACCTCGATGGCACTTTTCGAGCTATCTTTCCACAGTTGAAAAGCTTCATTCTTGATTCGCCTCAACTCGGTTTCATCATCTTCTTTACTTTGAACTTTTCTTGCGAATTTTAGCATGCTCCAAAGTATTACCGTCTACGGATCTTGACCTTCTTGAGGTAGGGAGTGGAATTGACAAGTGTGAAAACCATTCAAATTCCTCTGTTGTATCTTCATCTAGCCATGATACGACGTCGACCTTGGGCGCCTTCTTCTTCTTTCTTAGGCCTAGATGAGGCTTACGGTTTCGTATTTTGTCGGGTGAGGCGGGTTGTTGTTGGGGCTCATGGTATTCTTCATCATCACCACCCGTATACTCAAAGTGGTCACCGGTTTTGAGAACGGGGTGGTGTCTCGAATCATGAGGTTTATCTGCGAGAAGAGGGAGGAGGAGATCTTTGTTGTGCGCAGGAGTCCGTTGTGGTGGAGGTTGCATCGAGTCTTGAATAGAGGATGATTCATCGAGACTTCTTTGTGCATTTGGGCTCTTTATCCTTATCACGATCTTTGTCTTCATCATCTCTTGAGCGTTTGGGCCTTAAAGCTTCTTCTCGGAATGCGGACTGAGTTGGTATTCGAAGAGACCTTCAAGCAGTTTAGCCGTGTGAGGCAAGCGTTGCGAGCTTTTCAACATTTGCGCTACTAGCGGTTCACCAATTCATCATCGAGAAAATTGTGGATTCAAGCGGATTGATGCTTAAATTCATCGGAGTTGATTTCATGGCTTGTTTGGCTAGATGCAAGAGATTTGGATACGGTTATGCGGTATACATCTCCTTTGTCGGTTTGAGCGACCTCCATAAGGAACTTGTGAGAGTATCCTTTGATCATTTCGTCCATGCTCCCTTGAAGATCATCTTTCATAAGCTTCTGTACATACTCCCTTTCGACTTTCATCTCGTCTTGCTCATCATGAAGATACTTTATTTGATCAGCAAGAAAATTCAACTTTCTGTAGAGATCCAAGAGATCCAAGATGGAGTTGGCTTCTTTACTGATTTAGATGATGATTTGGTTGATTTTGTTGATGGTGGTGGCGAAGAATGAGATGATGAGTCTAATGAGGAGGAGACATGAGGAGACTCGGGGTCCTTAGGCGGTTCAGAAGTTTCCTCCTTAGACATAGCCTTGTCATCAGTCTTTGTTTTATCAGCAGGTATTTCCTCAGTCTTTTCTTTTGCTGGTTCCTCAAACTCATAATCAATAGAATCCTCCAAAAGTTGTTGTTGTTGCGGAAGAGTGGTGGCACCGGCTCCACTTATCGGGTCGATTAACCGCATCGGAGATGGTTTAGAGTGGTGCACCACTTGAACCTCCGGGCCACCCATTTGATCCTTTGCAAATTCCTTCGCAACATGTTGGAGTCTAATGAATTTGAACTTCTTCTGTATGAAGTATCCGGTTGCTCTTCTTCTTCATCGAGCTTTCTTCATAAGGCGCAAGTCATGGTGTCTTCCTTTGCCATGTTCAATTTGGAGGGCTGGGAGGTTTAGATACCGTTGTAGTTTTATCTTGACAGATTTCAAAGTAGAAAGTCTCTTCATCGATGCGGTACCCTCGAGTCCTCGTCAATCGACTTTCTCTGCGGTTCATTTTTAGTGCACGGAATGAGCGGCTTCCTTAGAAGGAACATTCCTTTACGAGGAGGATTCCTCTTGGGAAACTTCCTTTGACTTTCGTACTTGCAAAGCACTTCTCCTTGCCTCTTACGGTTCTCCTTATAGGTGTTCAGAAGACTTCTCATCGAGATGACCAACTTTGCCTTCTCTTTCGCTACTAGATACCTTTTGTATGTCTCGAGCTTTTTGATTTCATTAGACGAAGGTGATCGGTGTCTGAGACCCTGTTTCTTTGTTGACCATTCCTTGATTCGTGATAGGGTAGGCTCGGTCAACATACCGTGATTATGCGGGTCATTGAGCCTTTGTGGAATATCGGGATGAAGTCCAAGTGCTCTGGATCAACAATTTTGTGTATCGACATAGGAATCTTTGAGCCAAGTTTCTTGTGAAATGACATCATGTCTTCCCATATGATGCTTCAATTTCGATGTCCTTTTGTTGATTAATGACCGAGAAGATTTGTAGTTCTATGAGCTTGGGATGCTCATAGCCACTATCACGACCGAGATCGATTTGGTAATGATGATGTTGAGGGTTCTCCACGGTTGAGGAATGTTCTTAAGCTCCATGAGAGTGCTTAGTGATTATTCTGAAGCTTCATCATAGCCAATATCAATCGTGAATTTTAGAAATGTCTCTTGATGGGTGTGGCATAGAAGTCGGTTGGCTCGATCTCGGGAATTAGAAGAACGACCGTAGATGCGCTTGTGCGATGGTGATTTGTTTGTGATTAAGCGTCACGGTCACGACTTTGACCATGATCCTTTGCATTGAATTCGAATTATTGAATGTAGATCTCGGACGATGGCGAGTGTGAGAGCATGTTGCAGTGCGGATGATTCTTAAGAATATCCACGGCAATCGAGCAAGAAGATTATGTGCATGTGAGGGTATCAAAGTCAACCCTAAGGTTTTCTTTCCAATCTTTCTAGGATAGCCATTAGGAAGATGTCGACAATTGTGAGAACTTCGGTGCATCCACATTCATTTGAGCGACCATGTCGTGATCCGAAATAACATTAGCCAAAAGAACCAACATATCGAAAGACATAATGTTGGTCAATGAAGGTTTTATTGTCTAATTATTGAATGTGCAATGTCAATGATTATTCTGAGTCCAAAGTCACTTGTTTGTCTAATAGTCTTAATAGCGTTGTGATAAGTTTAGTGAGTTAGTTAACTTTAAGTTTTAAAGTTTATGTTATCACTTATTTAACACAACATATTAAACGTTTAAGTTTATTAGTGACATTATTGGTTTCGTGACGTTATGATTCATTTATTTACAAGTTTGCACGCGTAACAATTCAAAATGAAGGTTTGATCAGAGCTTAGGCATAGAAATGGCAGCTTATGCGTAAACAGGAGAAATATACACGTAAACTCAAGCTTATGCATAGGATCCTGTCTTACGCGTAAGAAATATTACGCGTAGGAACAGGAGGACCTTATGCGTAAAGCTTCGCGTGGCGTATATAAAACCTTACGCGTAAGGCTTACTCGTAAGAGTAGACCTTATGCGTGAGGTCGTGTTTACGCATATCCTTCACAGGATCGCGTAGTCCTTTGTAGAACCTTACGCGTGCTGACTCGCGTAAGATTTCTCTTACGCATAACTTTCTCACGCGTAAGGTGATCCTTATCGTAGAGTTTCAATAACCTTGATTTCGAGTTTCACGAGTAGCAAGCTGAAATAAAATCATCATAAGATCAATATTAACATTAACACTCATTTTATAACGGATCATGGCTTGAAATCATATCAAGCAGTTTAAGCGTAGAAAGTCTTACGCATAAGACTAAAACCTAATAGTTTAAAATTACGCATATGAATTTTAGCCATAGGAATTGCACCAAACGTTTTACGGTAGGTCTTAGGTGTTGTGATAGTCTAATAACCAAGTTTTAACATCCAAAACACAGTGAATCAAAAATACCCAAACCTAAGAACATTAAACCCTAGTTACTAATTTATCATCAATTAGTGTTTCTGGGTAGTTTTAAGGCATAGATATGATCAATTCATCATAAGAGCATCAACACACAACAATCTTTTTGACCAAAAAAACCTTCACATTTGAAAACACCCAAATCGACTCAAGAACCCTAATTTTGAAAAAAAAACCATCAATTCGTGTTTCTGGGTGGAATTTGAGGATAAGCATAGTATCCTTGATGTTAAAGAAACGTTTTGACCCATATATCTTAACCTCAAACACATAGGTATGATCATGTGTTCTTACGCGTAGGCGTATAACACAAAATCAACCATATACGTAAATTTAACCGTTGGATTCGTTTGAAAATCAAAACCAATGTTTAAAAACGTGTTATCAATGCAAAAACACTTACAGATTGATGATCAAAACTTCGGATTTGTTGAACGAATTATATGCGTAGATTAAGTTGGTTAGGAGTAATAAATGTGATGAAAAAGTTAGGTGGAAGGTATTTTTATTAAAATGACTTTAACCTTTTGGCAATTTTGGTCCCTCCACCTTTTCCATTTTCATTTAAAGCCTTTTAACTTCCATTTTGGTTACCAAATAAAAGATTTTAGGAAATAAACTTGACGACACTCCCCCTTGACTTAAGAAAATAATGAAGGGTTATAATTTTAGACCAAGGAGTGTCAGTTTAACCAGAAAAATTTACCACCATTGATAAAAGAAACAACGAGAATAGAGTAGCATGCAAGTACGAATATTTTGAAACAGATTAAGAATAGATTTTCCCCTCAACACTTGATCGGAAAACTCTTGAATTTTGAAGGATTAGAGTGTTGTGGATGAGATGTACTTGCCATGTTGAAAGAAAATAGATAGAAGAATATTTTTGTTGTTTTATCGGGTTTTATATTTTTGTATTTTGTTTTGAAAAATTATTTACAAAAGAGATTTTGGTATTTGATGGGTTTTAAGACTCATTTTATGAGGTCATCCAATTCCTCTTGAGTCAAACACCTCATACCAATCCGGTGGACCAACTCATTAAACCTAGCGGGAGGCAAGGCTTTGGTGAGAAGATCGCAATTGGTATTGCACCCACGAAGTATAATTCAACTGTACCTGTTCCATGTGATCCTTGATGAAATGATAGCGAAGATCGATGTGCTTTGATTACGAATGTTGAGCGAGTTGCACGAGATCGCAATGGCACTCGATTGTCGCGAAGACAGGGATTACATCAAAACACGTAACCATAGTCTTTGAGTTGTGTTCTCATCCAGATGACTTAAGCACAACACGCGGACATGGCTACATATTCGCCGGTTGATGATGATGTACAATCCACGCTTATTTGATTGCCAAGACACCGTTTATCACCAAGAAATTGTAGTGCTCACAAGTACTTTTTCGTGAATCTAAGCATCCGTGTGGTCGGTCGAAAAAGCGATTAGTTCAAAACCGAATCCTTGGATACCGGATCCCCAAGTTAATGGTTCCTTGATGTATCGGAGGATTCTTTTAGCCTCAGAGGTAGGTTTCGATTGGTCGCGATTGATAACGGGAACATAGATAAGCGGCAAATACAATATCAGTCGCTGGTTGTTAGATACATGAGAAACCCAATAATACTTGGTATTTGGTATGGTCAACTAATTTCCCATGTAAATCGTCTAGCTTCTTGGTATGAGTCATTGGTGTGGCATAAGTGTCACTGGTTTTCATTCCAAATTTGTTTAAAATTCAAGGGCATATCGGGTGACTCAAGAAAATACCACGGGTGATTGATGAATTTGCAGTCCTAGAAAGAACGTAAGTTCACCCATCATGGACATTTCAAAAAATTTCTTCATTACTTTTTATGTGTAGACCCAAAAATGATGTCATCCACATAAATTTGAACAATTAAGATATGTGCCCCATGATATTGTATAAAAAGAGTAGGGTCAACCGAACCTTTGGTGAAATTATTAGCAATGAGGAAAGATGATAGCTTATCATACCCTTGCCCGAGGAGCTTGTTTGAGACCATAAAGAGCTTTGTTCAGTTTGTAGACATGGTTCGGGAACTCAGGATCAACGAATCCTTCTGGTTGGCTGACATAAACCGTTTCTTTAAGTTGTCCGTTGAGAAACGAAGTTTTGACATCCATCCGAAAGACCGTCATATTCATATGAGCCATGACGAGAAATATCGAACGACCTCAAGACGAGCAACCGGAGCAAAAGATTCTTCAAAGTCTATTCCTCTTCCCGACGATAACCCTTAGCAACTAAAGTGACTTGTTTGGATTATGTTCCCTTGACATCAATTTGTTTTCCAAATCCATTTGAGACCAATAGCGTAGACCCTGTTGGTCTTTCAACCAGTTCCTATACTTCAAGACGTTTGAATTGGTTGAGTTCTTCTTGCATGGATTCAATCCAGTTGTCTTTGTCATTGCATCTTTAATGTTTTAGGCTCAGTTGGCGGACGGTGAGTGCATAAATGCAATGTTCACCATCGAGTGAAGATGTTGTCTCGTAACGACAGGTTGATTAGGGTTGCCAATAATGTTTGCGGAGGATGGTCTTTTGTCCATCGATGTGTAGAGGTTGATGTGGGTATACATTGTGCGATTCTAAGGATTCAAATGGTTTGTTGATGCTTCCGCGACATCAGTGCAGCGGTGTCATTAGCAAGCGGGTTAAAGAACGCATTTGGATCAAAATCGCGGTGGGGTACTTCATTAAGAACATCATCGGTGGTTCATCATTGTTGGAAGCGGTTTGTTCAAGCTGTTGTAGTGGAGTCAACTAGTGGTGCTTCTTGACAATGTAGTTCTTGTAGTAGGTGTATCGGTATAAGAGTATTATCGGTGAAGCGGTGAGCAAATGGATACACGGAGCATGTTCATCAATATCGTCCACCGAGCAGAGGAGCAAATAACCTTTCCATTTGTTGAAGAGTGAGTGGGGGCTTTGTTCGGTGATGATGGGGTTGAGGAAGTTTAGACGGTTGTGACCGGGTTCTAAGTTGTTATACTCGGAAGCCATTTCCGTAAGTTCATCAAAATGAGCATGAATCGTTTCCATAACTTTGTTTTGTACTGACGATTCCAAATCGGTAACCTTTAGAATTCTCACAATATCCAATAAAGACTCCAATGTCGACTTTGGCTTTGAGCTTTCCAAAATCATCACGATCATTATTCGGATAGCAAAGGGATCCAAATACATGAAAGTGTTTGAGATTCGGTTTATGGTTGTGGACAAGCTCGAAAGGTGTTTTGTTGTGGCGTTTGTGATCATAGAGCGGTTTTGAGTATAGCATGCGATGAATCGACACGCCCACAAGTAATCTGGAATTTTAGCATTGATTAACATTGTTCTTGCGACTTCCACTAACGTTCGGTTTCGTCTTTCAACAACTTTGTTTTGTTGGTGTATGTGCAATAGATGTCGATCTTTGAATTCCCACTTTCTCATAAAAATCACGAAGGGTTTGGTTAAAAATTCGGTTCCTTTATGCATTCTTATTTGGCGGACGGTGTTAGGAGTGAACTTGAATTTTCGTGAGAAGGTGATGATCATTTGTGGAGCTTAGTCTTTGGTTCGAAGAAAGTAGACCCAAGCCCATCGTGAGTAGTCATCAACAATGACTAAGATTTAGCGTTGCCATTGCTCGTTTGCATGCGCATCGGCCACAAATCCATGTGAAGAAGATGAAGCACATCTTTGAGGCTGCGTTCCACCTTTGAAGGAAAATGAGCACGAGTGCTTTTCCCTTGTTCTGGTGAGCAAAGGTGATCTTTTGAATACCGGAATCGTGGGAGACCTTCAACTAGTTTTTGTCAAGCAAGGTTGGTGATGGTTTGAAAGTTTAGATATGAGAGACGACGTGCCATAGCGAGGATTTTGTTGATGTTGCCTTTGAAAGTAAGCGGATGGGAGATGAAGAAACCATGTCTTGCATAGAGATAGTGTAAAGACTAGAATTACGCGAGCCATACATAAGGTCATTTCCTTGTAGATCACGAATGAAACAAGTTTTCTCTGAAAGCAACCTCCAAATCTCCATCACAAACCGACCCTCGAAAAAGCATTGTGGTGAGGCCTTCCACATAGTAAACCCTAGCGATTTCGATGTTCCCATTGATATAGTCTCTGTAGCCCATGATAGGCTGCAAGTGATCATTCCCGAATCGGCAGTGCCAATGAACTTTGCAATAAAGTTTGATAACGGTTTAAGGTTGCTGTCATATGTCGGGAACATCTGCTATCAACCATCCAGAGAATGATCTGTATCACTGCATTACACAGGCGACACGGATGGAATAGAAGTAGATGTGGAACCCGAAATGTTAGAGGTTCAAGGCGATTATAGTAGACATACATACATCAATAACTTTAGGCATCCATTTAAATCCTAGTGTGTTATATATCCATTTCGCCATCTATAACTACTATTTGTCGTAGTCTTAGTGAATGCACTAGGTGGTACTACATTCTTAGGAGGTGGCCGGAGCTACGAGGAGAAGAATGCATGCCTTAGAATCTAAAGAAGGCGGTCTACCAAGCACGGACTTAGAATGATTATTGGGCCTATAGGTATTCGATTCTTAGGATTCCGTAAGCGAGAGATTATAGCTTTAGCAACACATTTGTCATGACAATCGAATTCATACTTTTACGACAAATAACACAAGGTTCATTAGATTGAATATCAAAAGTACTTAAAGGTTTAGCATTCGTTACATCACTATTTCTATTACATTTGCCGACGCAATATCTATAGTGGAAGCAACGTGAGTCTTATTCATAGTCCTAGGGTGTTCTTCACTTTAGCATTCCTTTTGATCTTTTCTTAGGTCGCAACTTCCTATTCTTTGATTGAGTGCTCTAGGTGTGAAGTGCGGACGTTTGGAAGAGATGCAACTATTCTGTTTGATGAAGGAAGCACATTAGCAACTTGTGATTTGGCAGTAGGGATTCTAGGTTCACGATTACTAAGTGTTACTGGTGCTATTCTCTTAAATACAGTAGGCGGAAGTTGTTCATACTTTCCTAATATTTCTCTTGACTTAAAGATAGTGTAAATCAAATCTTGGTTTTCAGAACGAACGTTTCCAACAAAATTCATGACTTCTCTAGTGTGTGCAAGATAGTGATCAAGTTCGTTTGATGCTTCATGACGAGTCTTATTGAGTAAATCAAATATGACACCATATTCCTGTTTAACTTTACAAGTTCTTGTTCATATTTTGAGATTTGACTTTTCAAAGACACGTTTTGATCATCCAGTTGCTCAATTTTAGGATCAAGATTTTATGCGCAATCGAGCGATTTTGTTTTGAAACACAAGTTGTTGATTGTGAATATCTTTTGACACCAATTAAGACGACGTTTTGCATTGGAAAGTTAGTTAAGCAATCGTTCATTTTCAGTATTCTCAGTTACCACGAGTTAACGATGTCGCAGAGATATAATCGGATGCATATGACACATAATTCAATAACACAATATTATGGATATCGGACAGATAACATCATTCAAGAGTCGATCAACATCTTTTCTCAACATTTTCTTTTACGTTTAGTATTAGAAATAGATGTTTACTTTTCTCGAAGACGACCTTCATCACTCCAAGTTCCTTATGAAAGTCCGTTCCCAAGACAATGCACAATTTTTCAAATTTTTAACATTAGGTAAAATATTTTTCGAAAGATGTCTCTTTGTTCTCGCGCGGGCGATTGAAAATGTTGAACTTTGATTTGAATGATATTCTATCTCATGTTGTAAAGTTTTGAGGTCGACCATGAAAATGTCAAAATATCTAAGAATTTTTCGATTTTCGTGTTTAGAGTTTACTTCACCGATGGAAGGTAAAGGACCATAAATTTGTGCATAATCGGTTGGGGATTAACATTAGAAGACTCAGGCGTTTTTATGATAACCCTTAGTGTGTTAGAAGAATCCGTTGGTGTGTGAAAGTAACGGTTTTGAATAATTAAAGGTTTGTTGTAAACAACAGTTTCTAATTTTGATTGACTCGTCTTGACATCTAATTCCTCTTGACGATGATATTCAACAACACTCATAATGTAATTATCAATTTTATATTACTCCTTTGGAAACTTGAGATTTGGTTTGAATGCTTTGGTTGAAAGCTTAGGTTTGTATGTCGCAAGATTAGGTCCATATCTATTTGGATTGGGTTTTAAAGTAAAATTTTCAATAGCGATTCTTGACTCACCATGTTTGTAAACAATGATTTTAAACTCTTTAAGTTTGCGTTTCAAGCGATAATTTCTTCAAGATGAACATCTATTCGTTTCGTTGAATGCTTTTTGTATCTGACTGTTTTTGACAAGTTAACAACTCGGCCTTAGCTTTTTGATTTTCCAAGGTGAGGCGTTAATTTGCTTTTTATGTTCATGTTTGATTGTTCTATTTCGCACAACAAAGCATTCTTGAGCGGCTAGATCACGCATCATCTTTCTAAATATTTTTCGCTTTGATGAGATTTAGTAAAGGTCGCTTCAAAACCTTTTTCACGTTTTTCTTGAGTTTTGAAAAAGTTGAGTTGCTTTTGTAAACATTCAAAATCCTTGGTTAACAGTGCATTTTTACTTTTTAAGACCTGGTTTAATGCACAACATTCTTCAATTTTTGATTGCTAGTCTTTAAGTAAAAGAGCAAGATCTGGATGAGACAAAAGTTCGGCGTGTTCAACGTGATTCACAGCATGATTATTACTTAGATCCTCAAGTATAACCACGGAGTCAATTTGATTATCAATGGAAACCATAAGGTCATCTTGATCGTCAAATGTAACTACGGGGTCTATTTAATCGTCGAATGAGATGTAAATGACTCATTTGAACATTACGAGCCTTGCGGATTCGGATGTTGGCGGAGATATTAGATCGGAGATAAATATGGATTGTTTGGGTACTTGAGACAAGCCATCAATGTCATACTTGGACTGTGTCACTTATGTGTAACTCATGCATATTAGCCATCAACATAACATTTTGCATTGGCTGCAAGTCCTCCATATCATCATCCGAGTGCATACGCCATAAAACTACATTCTTTGTTTGTGAGAGTTCCACCAGACTTCATTCTTAAGAGCCAAAGAAGAGCCTCTTTGAAATAAGCACGCCCTTAGTCCTCGGTTTGGGCATGCATTAGCCAGTGTCCTTCTCATTGCGGTAGTAGCATCAAGACCATTCAACCCATTTCGAGCATTTCCTGTTCCACCACTTGAGCTCATTGTT
This sequence comes from Chrysanthemum lavandulifolium, assembly GCA_022545495.1. Lineage (NCBI taxonomy): Eukaryota > Viridiplantae > Streptophyta > Magnoliopsida > Asterales > Asteraceae > Chrysanthemum > Chrysanthemum lavandulifolium. Next base: position 174,581,252 of record CM040239.1, read on the forward strand.
ATTCCTACCCATAGCATTAAACCTTGAGCACCGCCCATCGGCGACCATAACCATGATTACGAACTTCAACTCGTCCATTGTTTACAACACTGATTTCGTGTGTTAGATGAGGAGCGAATCGATTGTTGGATTTGTTGGTATATGTCACACCCCAATTTACTGTTTTGCAATGAATGGAATTCACGGGGATTGTTGTCATAGCACCACAATCACAGTTATATTGAGCGACCTAAAGTGTCGTTTTAAAAAAAACACATCGTTGGATATTTCATAAAAGCGTTGAGTACAACATAGGTCCCAAAAGGTTTACAAAGTTTGAGGAAATACAAATATATTACAAATCAAACGATGTTTTGAAAGATAGTGCCATAATGTACAATAATGTAAGTCGACGCCTTGACTCAAAATGTAGGTCCCTAAACCATGTCATGATGATAATGCCTCGATTCGAAAATACATTGCTAAAGCGGGTCAACAATAATGTTGGTGAGAAATCATAGGTTTATGTAAATGTTTTATACGACTACACAAGTATAGATCGGGCATGACAATCCAATCACGTAAAAATGTTCCGAGCATGACAATTATGTCACGTAAAAATGTTACAATTGCTTTAAGCCCATGACACGAAACTAGACAATTCATAATGTATGCCCCGCAGAGTGTTTGCAGACAACTCCGTAATGTTATGAAATGAAATGCATCCGACGGCGGTTGGGATTCACCAACCGGATGGGCGTCACCCTCGATAGATCTATCCACTCATCCTCGCTTCAAAGATTAACGGTTCATGTTCGGGTAATGGGGACTTTCAAATTGGCAAATCAGATAACTTAAGCAATGTAAATGAATTTAACATACTTGGTATCGTAATAAAAATGTTGTGCAATGTATTCTCCCGTAGGTTTGAAATAATGTAAAAACTTGTAAAGCGGGGCTATGAAAACTCACTTGATAGATGGAATAATGGCAAAGTGAGTACACGAGGTATAATGTGATGCGTTAACGGGACCTATTACGAATGATATGATATGTCATGAGTTGCAATGTAATATTATGCATGCATTTAGTATGTTATTTATACCATTCATGGTTTTGAAAATAATACTGTAAATCGAAAAAATACTCTTTTGACGTCTCGACCCTTCAAAAATGACCTTACATGTTTTTACGTCAAAATGTCATCCTACAATGGTTTTATAATGATTTTTGGTGAAATTATCACTTTTCGTCGCAAAACAATGTCGTCGGAAATATCATGAAATTAACAAAAATGGCTTTGGAAAACTAGTCGTAAAATGGTGTACGTCGATCGTTAGAGAACGAACTCGACGGTTTTGGAAAGTTTGTATCGATATCTAGAAGTTTCGATTCGGGAGTTTTCGTCAAAAGGTCTCGATCATAAAGATATTAAGGGTTAAAGATAGTGATTTTGTTGAATTGTTGTGCGAAAATGAGTTTCGCCAAGTTTAAACATCCGTAATTAATTTACTATAACTCCGCTTTACAAGCGACTTGTTGTTTTGAAAAATATGGCGGTGAACTTGATTTTACTAGAAGACATTTTGTTCCAAAAGTTTCACAACCTCGTTAAAAGCGACCCTCAACATGGACGTTATGACTACTAAAATACTTGTATCGTAAAAATAATATAGATTTTAGAAAATAATAGTTACGGCAAGTTTATGAAAGCGTGCATATCTTCGTCGTTTCAAATCCGTTTTCACGTATAATACGTCCTTAGCTTCGTATTGAAGTAAACTAATATATTTTTGATAAGTCGAAATAATTTGTGAAGCTTAAGGCTCGTTTTGACCCGAACAAGATAAATATATGTTCTTTGAAATTTGAGAAAACTATTTATTTAAATCGTCAAACTTGTAAAATCCATAACTTCTTCGTTATAAGTCCGTTTATCCCGTTCAAGCGACCACGGATTCGTTTTAAAGTATATTTTCTAAATATCAAGGCCAAAGTTTCGTACCAACTGTTGGTTTTTCCAGAAAAATGAAACAAGGACAGAACATAATTTATACGTATTGAAAATAGTTTTTCTCGGACAAAACCTATTCTAATCCCTTCAAATCAACTCCAAAGCTAATCTAATCCTACCATACACCTTCTTAGGGTGTCATGGGTTCCTAATCACCATCAAGACCAAGAATACCATGGGGATAATTATAGGATGACCATAAATATATATATAACTTCTTAAAATCATGAAAAAAAATGGTATAAATCACATATCATGCATACTTGCTCCAAAAATGAAAAGATAAATATAAAATGATAAGGAAACATGAAAAATGATAAAAACATGCTTACAAGTGAAAATGATGAGGTGTAAGTAACAAGGATTAGCCTAAATACTCTTGGTTTTTATTTCAAAACCTTATATAGATTATAACTAGATTGATATTAACACTTGGACTAGCAAAAATTTTTGATCCCTTTGAGCTACTATGTAGAACCGGTTTTGATGGAGCAAAACAAAGAGAGAAGAGTTTTTGGCTAACACTTGAAGAAATATGAAGTGAATGTGTGAGAAAATAATAGAGATAAGACTTATATGCATAAGCAACATTTATTGAAAATCAAAGGCCATACCAATATTTATTGTCACCTCCCCCTTGGTCGGCCAAGGGGGAAGGAACGATATTTTATTTTTTTTTTATTTTTTTTTTTTTTTAAAATGTAAGTATATGTATTATTTGTGTAAATTGGTAAGAAATGTAAGAAATTGTGTAGGAAATGTATAAGTAAAAGGTAAAATGGAGATTTTTGGTACAAGTAGGTTTTTAATAAATCAAAATAGAATGTAATGAGATAATAAAAATTGTAAAAATACTTTCCTTGTGAAATTTGGGTGATAAAATAATTATCGTATAATTTTTAAGAAAAACGACGTAATAATTTAACTTTAACGATTTACGTACCAAATAAATTTGAAACACTAGGAAAACTAAAAATATAGTTTTTATAAACTAAATGTAAGTTTAAAAATATATCGGGATCATTTTTGAAAGTAACGGGTTAAATATACAAAATAATAACTCACGCGATTATGATTATTAAATATAAAAATTACGCGATAAATGTGAAATGAAATGTCGTGAATGAACTAACGTGATGCAAATGATGCAAACGAAATGTAGACTAATCTTAGTCCATATGAAATGTACGTGATGTTATGATCATGAATTCGCCGCTAAACCTTTAAGGTTACGCGAATTTGGAACAGTAAACCAAGTTTACGATAAATGTTGAAATAGTGAGGCATAAATTGTGTAGAAATGACCTAAAAGTACGGGTTGTCACATTCGCCCATCCAAAAGGAATTGGTCCACGAATTCAATTCGTTGGTCTATCAATTTTGAGTTTATGATGAATATCAAGGAGAGAAGACATGGAGAAGTGTCGTTACGGTTAACGATGATTGAGAGTGTACAAAACATCGTAGTAAAGAAAATATCGAATGAATCTCTCATAAGAAACACTTTGACTTTGAAATATGTGAAGATTTTGCTTGCACTAAGATTTATAATTAACCGCTCCCAACATAACGTGATCCCTCCAGAATTAGACATAGTTAGCTAGGCTATGTATAATTAAGGAACGATGACGTGACGTTCGGTTTAGTTGTTATAACTCTCAATGTTTACAAGGATTCAAACCGTGTCGTTAAAATGGTCGATAAAGTAAAAAGAAGTAAAATTCTCGTAAGTGATATCGAATCGAAAGGAAATAAAGTACGATAGATGAGAATATTTGGGTCGAATTGGTTCGTCCAGTGTTTTTCTAAATCGTACCAAGCCTTTCCAAGATGGGTCCTTGTGCATAATTTGTTGCCCACTTGAGATTCTAATGGTTTGCGGCTAATGGGACATATCTCCAAATTTCGCATCGTATAACGATGTAGCTTATCTAGCTATATGTTGTTACTTGTAACTGATTCTTGATTTGTATGACTTCTTTGTTTGTTTCATGAATGAATCATGGACTAATGAATTTGACTTTCTGATTTAAATCCTTGAATAAGTGATTGATACCTCAACCTTCTGATTGCCTCGAATGGTGTAGTCAATATGTTCATGAGCTAACTATTGTTGCAAAGAAACTTGTCGATGGAGAATGATTTACCTAATCATTTCTAGAAGGTCATCTTGGCTTGAGCATATAATCTAATGTGGAATTGCTCTCTAGCACTAACCATTGAAATTTGAGGGTAGTAGGCGGTAATCATGTCCTAGTAGGTTTCATGGAAATCTGAAATGATTTGTCGGCGATCTAAGATGAATCGAATAGCTTATAATAGGTACAACTGGAATTAATACCACACGTCTTGTGTTAGATTTCAAAAATGTTAAATCTGTCGGAAAGGACCTTATTGAAAAGAATAGATTATAGGTAACAGTTGCGATTCCTCGTGTTTCTAGTCCTAGCGAATGTCATGACCTGAGTCTTACTTGCCTAATGTGCTTAGTCTCTATGACTAAAATGTTTATTGTTTGATTATCGAAGGGTTTCCATGCTCCATGTTGTAAAGTCACAAACCTTAAATATTTAAGTGAGGTGATGTAGTGGTTGGTTTTCAAGATTTGTTCCGATATTGAGTGCTTCCAAAAATAGTTCATCACTAATATTGTTATCATGCTAGCAAGAAAGTAGATATCAGCTTATACTATGTCGAAGAATGTTTGTTCTGGTTTCACTTGTAGGTGGGGAGTCATTGATTGTCCGACATGTTCAAACCTGGGGCATCTCTTGATATGGAAGTGAGGTTACTTGGAATTTCTAGAGAACACAATGCCTTAGGGGAAGTTTATATCGATAACCTTAATTTAACCAAAATTTTCCTTTAAGGGACACTCATTGTAGGGAAATTCACATATTGTTGAGGCCATGTTTAATGAATGTTCTCGACCTCGACTAGAAGACTTGTATATCCCTATAGTGTTGCTTCATGGGTATTCGATTCGTATTAAATCTCGTAACTCAGTCTAGCTAGTACTTTTGGAATGATAGAGTTTGGATTCTAATCCAAAATAGTGGTTCGGAATGTCTCGATGTCTTAAGATTTTTGTTGAGTTTTGAATCATCCTACCACCTAGTTCTAGTCCTTGTTGGTAATTCCAAAATCCTTCCATTGTTTTCTTGTATCGAGGAATCCTTCTCACAGACGGTATAGGAAGTCTTTCCTAAAAGGTCAATCGTCAAATCCTAACTTATCGGTTGAGTGAGAGATAAATGGCGTAAGCATCTATAGAGTGTTACGAGAAAGAAATGTTTATGCACGATATATCGATTATAAAACTTTGCTTTCAAGCGAGAATAAATAGTTTGTAAGAAAATTACAGTAAAGTTTATGAAAAGGTTTGTAAAACCACTTTATTGAGTAAGACAGAAACATTTTTATCATTTACAGTTTAATAATAAATCTTAGTCGTGGCTTGGTGTTAAAGCAACAACTTGCTAAGGTGATTTTAAAACAGCTTATATAGTGATATAAAACGGCTTAACAATGGTAGTGAAATATTTTGGTAAGACACAATTCAGATTATAACATAACTCGTGAAATGATTTGTAAAATAGCTTACAAGAAAACAATTTATCGTTTGTCAAATAATAGAAGATTTAGTAGTTCGATTAATATCGGGATGGTTTATAGGTTGGTAATATAATAGTCGATAAAGTAAAGGCGAATAGTCGTGAGGTAAGCGTACCAAGTTTTATGATTTTAAATCGACGGTGGCTAAAATAGCTCACCAAAAGGGTAAAATAGTTTATAAGACCGTAATATTACTTGCAGGAAAAATTTGTAATATAGTTTATAACTTGCTATTGCAATTGTTTGTTGTTTTATAAAATAATAGCAAATTAATCGGTTTATCATACTATGAGAAAATAGTTTGCAAAGTATCGATAAGGTCATTGTTTATAAAGTATTTTTAAAGTCGTAAATTTTGGTTTAATGGTACAGAGTAAGATGAAATGGTCGGTAAAATAGTTGAAAGCGGTTTGCGTTAGATAACGATGAAGTTTATTATCTCATAAGAGGAATGTAGGACAAATAGTTGGTATTCCACGTTTTGTTTTGTAAGATAATAGCTCGATGATTTTTCGAGTAACATGAAAATCGTTTCGCATGAGGATATTAAATAGTTGATAAAATGACCGAAACCAATTGATGAGTTGGTAATAAAACAACTTATGTTAAAACTTTATGAAACAACGTTTCTAAGATAGTGATAAAATAGTTCGAAATAAAATCAAGTGAAATAATTTCATGAAATAGTAGCAAGATAATTTGGAATAAAATTTGTTGGATGGTTTGTAGAATGCATAGGAGAACCTTATCGAGTAATAACAGTCTACTAATTGATCGAGAATAAAGTTGGCCTAACCCCTAGTAAGATAGTGATGTATCGTCGTGAAATGATGGAAAATTGGGCAATTGGAGTAAGGAATGAAATAAACAAGATGGTGATTATCGTAGAGATAATAAATGATAAAGATCACATTAGCTAGGAAGGTACTTATTATCTGTTCCTGTTGGTGGTCTAATCGTGTTTCAAGTGTAGGAGTAGTAGACGGTTTAGCCGCAATAGCCCTAGGACTCTCACAGTCCTCAAACCCATGAGATGGTGTAGTGTCTATAGTCCTAGTGGTAGATGGTAATGGTGTGTCAAATCATGCACGCTTCCCAAGCCGCAAGTCAGGTGTATGAGTATCGTGTATGAGATGTGATGGTATGGATGGTGCTCGAAATGATAATGATGAAAATAATGACAATGATGATAATGGAAATCCTTGTGGTGAGTTAAGAAAATAGGTTCATTAGGACTAAGCCTATAAGTTCTACCCAATGGTATGATCTGTCCCAACTGAGTGATAAAAATTGTCCTGATCCTATAGTGAATCAATAGTGATCGTGATGGTGTAGGTGCAACTTCGTCTTCCTAAAAAGGTCTCATTGTCATCGTCTGATGTTATCGATGTTGAGTCAACTGATGTTAAAATTGTGGTAGGGACTGACAAGGCATTCTCCATGTCAAAGTGATGTGAGTATAATGGGATGGGTATTTGAAGGCATCTATGTGACAACCGCTTTTGAAATGAAAGTGAATAACTCGAAAATGTACGTATAAATCGCATGCAAAGTGAACATGCACTTATGATGAAATGATGAGATGCTATGATATTGTAGTTATAGTCTAGGGTCAATGATGCAACCTAGTTCTCTATAATCGTAGCTCGTACCAATCTGTCACACCCCAATTTACTTTTGCGTGGAATGGAATTCTGGGGATTGTTGTCATAGCACCACAATCACAGTTATATTGAACGACCTAAAGTGTCGTTTTAAAAACACATCGTTGGATATTTCATAAAAACGTTCAGAGTACAACATAGGTCCCAAAAGGTTTACAAAGTTTGAGGAAATACAAATATATTACAAATCCAAACGATGTTTTGAAAGATAGTGCCATAATGTACAATAATGTAAGTCGACGCCGCGACTCAAAATGTAGGTCCCTAAACCATGTCATGATGATAATGCCTCAGTTACCTGAAAATACATTGCTAAAACGGGTCAACAATAATGTTGGTGAGAAATCATAGGTTTATGTAAATGTTTTATACGACTACACAAGTATAGATCAGGCATGACAATCCAGTCACGTAAAAATGTTCCAGGCATGATAATTATGTCACGTAAAAATGTTACAATTGCTTTAAGCCCATGACACCGAAACTAGACAATTCATAATGTATGCCCCTGCAGAGTGTTTGCATGACAACTCCGTAATGTTATGAAATGAAATGCATCCGTCACGGCGGTTGGGATTCACCAACCCGGATGGGCGTCACCTCGATAGATCTATCCACTCATCCTCGCTTCAAAGATTAACGGTTCATGTTCGGTAATGGGGACTTTCAAATTGGCAAATGCAGAACTTAAGCAATGTAAATGAATTTAACATACTTGGTATCGTAATAAAATGTTGTGCAATGTATTCTCCCGTAGGTTTGAAATAATGTAAAACTTGTAAAGCAGGGCTATGAAAACTCACTTGGTAGGCGGAATAATGGCAAAAGTGAGTACACCGAGGTATAATGTGATCGTTAACCGGGACCTATTACGAATGATATGATATGTCATGAGTTGCAATGTAATGTTATGCATGCATTTCGTATGTTATTTATACCATTTGCGGGTTTTGAAAATATTACTCGTCGTCGAAAAAATACTCTTTTGACGTCTCGACCCTTCAAAAATGACCTTACATGTTTTTACGTCAAAATGTCATCCTACAATGGTTTTATAATGATTTTTGGTGAAATTATCACTTTTCGTCGCAAAACAATGTCGTCGGAAATATCATGAAATTAACAAAAATGGCTTTGGAAAACTAGTCGTAAAATGGTGTACGTCGATAGTTAGAGAACGAACTCGACGGTTTTGGAAAGTTTGTATCGATATCTAGAAGTTTCAGTTCAGGAGTTTTCGTCAAAAAGGTCTCGATCATAAAGATATTAAGGGTTAAAGATAGTGATTTTGTTTTGAAAAATATGGCGGTGAACTTGATTTTACTAGAAGACATTTTGTTCCAAAAGTTTCACAACCTCGTTAAAACAGCCCTCAACATGGACGTTCTGACTACTAAAATACTTGTATCGTAAAATAATATAGATTTTAGAAAATAATAGTTACGGCAAGTTTATGAAAACGTGCATATCTTCGTCGTTTCAAATCCGTTTTCTACGTATAATACGTCCTTAGCTTCGTATTGAAGTAAACTAATATATTTTTGATAAGTCGAAATAATTTGTGAAGCTTAAGGCTCGTTTTTGACCCGAACAAGATAAATATATGTTGCTGAAATTTCAGAAAACTATTTATTTCGTCGTCAAACTTGTAAAATCCATAACTTCTTCGTTATAAGTCCGTTTTATCCCGTTCAAGCGGCCACGGATTCTTTTTAAAGTATATTTTCTAAATATCAAGGCCAAAGTTTCGTACCAACTGTTGGTTTTTCCAGAAAAATGAAACAAGGACAGAACATAATTTATACGTATTGATAATAGTTTTTCTCGGACAAAACCTATTCTAATCCCTTCAAATCAACTCCAAAGCTAATCTAATCCTACCATACACCTTCTTAGGGTGTCATGGTTTCCTAATCACCATCAAGACCAAGAATACCATGGGGATAATTATAGGATGACCATAAATATATATATAACTTCTTAAAATCATGAAAAAAAATGGTATAAATCACATATCATGCATACTTGCTCCAAAAATGAAAAGATAAATATAAAATGATAAGGAAACATGAAAATGATAAAACATGCTTACAAGTGAAAATGATGAGGTGTAAGTAACAAGGATTAGCCTAAATACTCTTGGTTTTTATTTCAAAACCTTATATAGAGTATAACTAGATTGATATTAACACTTGGACTAGCAAAAATTTTTGATCCCTTTGAGCTACTATGTAGAACCGGTTTTGATGGAGCAAAACAAAGAGAGAAGAGTTTTTGGCTAACACTTGAAGAAATATGAAGTGAATGTGTGAGAAAATAATAGAGATAAGACTTATATGCATAAGCAACATTTATTGAAAATCAAAGGCCATACCAATATTTATTGTCACCTCCCCCTTGGTCGGCCAAGGGGGAAGGAACTTAGATATTTTTTTTTTTTTTATTTATTTTTTTTTTAAATGTAAGTATATGTATTATTTGTGTAAATTGGTAAGAAATGTAAGAAATTGTGTAGGAAATGTATAAGTAAAAGGTAAAATGGAGATTTTTGGTACAAGTAGGTTTTTAATAAATCAAAATAGAATGTAATGAGATAATAAAAATTGTAAAAATACTTTCCTTGTGAAATTTGGGTGATAAAATAATTATCGTATAATTTTTAAGAAAAACGAACGTAATAATTTAACTTTAACGATTTACGTATCAAATAAATTTGAAACACTAGGAAAACTAAAATATAGTTTTTATAAACTAAATGTAAGTTTAAAAATATATCGGGATCATTTTTGAAAGTAACGGGTTAAATATACAAAATAATAACTCACGCGATTACGATTATTAAATATAAAAATTACGCGATAAATGTGAAATGAAATGTCGTGAATGAACTAACGTGATGCAAATGATGCAAACGAAATGTAGACTAATCTTAGTCCATAAGAAATGTACGTGATGTTATGATCATGAATTCGCCGCTAAACCTTTAAGGTTACGCGAATTTGGAACAGTAAACCAAGTTTACGATAAATGTTGAAATAGTGAGGCATAAATTGTGTCGAGAAATGACCTAAAAGTACGGGTTGTCACAGTATAACGGCCAAAAGCATTAGCAATCATAACAAATCCTTGTTTCAATGCTTCGAACGGATCGATGTCCTCATTAGCTTCACTGACAATTGCTTGAGCATTGTTGTTGTTGTATGGAACCAATTGATTTTGTTGAGATTGTTGCTGTGAATGATTGTTTTGTGTGACTGAGGCAGTTGGTTGAGTTGCTTGTTGAGTAGGATAACTTTGTTGAGCATATAAGGCAAGTTGTTGATTTTCCAGATGTGTTGGTGGAGCAATTTGAGCACGGAGAATCCTTTCCCGATCAACTTCCTTTTCATGAGGCTTCAAGTAATCGTACAACAATCCATATGTAGAATGATGCATATTCTTCGCTGACGGAGAAACTTCTCCCATTCGGGACCAAGACTACTCAGAACTTAGTATTCACGCAATTCTTGGCATGATGATGTTGTGTTTATCCAAATCATTGATGATGTCTAAAATCGATGATGATAAGACTCTAGTGTCTCCGTGTTCAATCATGAAGTGTTCATAAGCCAAGTAAATTTTGGATTCCAAATCCTCCCGATTGAGTCTGAGATCCTTCCATAAGAAGATGAATATGTTCCCACATTTCCTTTGTAGTCTTTTAAGCATCAACACTTGAAGAATTGGGTTAGGTAATCCTAAAGGATATATTGCATTGCAAGCTCATCGACTTCATAGTGTAGAAGTTATCTTTGATTTAAATCTGCAACAATAGCAATGTTTGTTTGTTCATCTCTTGGTGGATTGGCATTTGGATCGCTTGGGTACAATGTGATGAGGCATCCGAAATGGACCTTCCAAGATAACCTTCTTTAAGAACTTTCCATGTGGCTTCTTCGGATCACAAAACCAAAAGAACCTTATCACCCATTGATCGTAGTTTCGGAGTGAGCATTGGAGGTCTATCAGTGATCCAAACCTCATGAATTGATTGTTGGTCGCTTAAAGCTTCACACATCTTTGCAAACCAAGTGGGTTCCTTCATAGTGTTCCTTGATGGATGTTGATTGAAGTCATTTGTGTAGGGTTGAACTTGAAGACTTGGTGGTGTTTGAACCATTTGTGGTGGAGGAATTGCACCAAGTTGTGGAGTATATTGTTGATTAAATTGATGTTGATAAATTGCTTGTTGTTGATTCCATTGTTGATGTTGTGGACTTAGTTGTTGTTGTCGTTGAGAATAAGTGTAAGGGAAATAGTTAGAGTATAGTGGTTGTGACATGTTGATAAACTTGTGTTATAAAAATGGATCTTTTTAGTCGAATGAATCGTTGTTGATGAAGTATCCTTAGGTGTAGAAATCACAATAGCCAAGTAGCACTTATGCTTAAAAACACCAAAGTTACGCGTAACAATCAAGAGTTACGCGTAGTTTTAGCTTACGCGTAAGTAGGAAAAAGACTCTAAAGTTAGGCGTAGACACAAAGTTAGGCGTAGGATTACCTTATGTGTAAGACTAGGCTTAGGCGTAAGATGAATCTTATGCGTAGGATTTCTACGCGTAAGCTTTATGCTTATGCGTAAGTTTAGGGTTTTGCTCAAATGATCTTTTACACTATCACAAAGGCAAAAGATATCCAAGGTTGACGATTTTCGGGCTTATCCAAGCAAGAAAACACGGAGTAAACCACGAAAACGAAGATCAAACCAAGGAATAACTTACGCGTAGTTTTAGGGTTTTGCTACGTAGGATTACTCGTAAAATTGATTATGCCCAAAGATGTTTCTAAACCGTTTTTGTGTGATGAAATAGCTTCAATAACACCAAAATAACACAAAAGTGTGAAAGTTGATGATCCAAAGCTCCTAAAACAGTACGCGTAGGTTTACACCCTCGTTTAAAAACTAGTTGAAAACAATGATCCACGATAAAGTTCAAAACTTTTGCCAAAAACAATAAGTTTAACACCTTATAACATTGAAAGTACAAGAATCTTGGAATAAAAAGTGTAAAAATGCGTTTTAAGCAAGCCAAAGTTTATGAACCGTAAGTTAGCGTGAGACCAAAACTCACTTCAAACAATACGCTCACCCAACTATTAGGCGATTGATACCACTGTTAGGTCACTAGTTTTACAGCACAAGCTTAATAGAAAGAGATAAAGGTGATTGAACAATAATCAAACACACACACACACGATATACTTAGACGGTTACGCGTAGGGCATGAGTGAAAGGAATAAATTGAACAACCAACCCTCAAGTGAGGGTAATACAAGAGTATTTATAGGCAAGGAGCTAGGGCAACACTCCCACTCCTTCCCTTTTCCATATTGGACATTGGCCTAAGCTTATTGGCCTTCTACATAAGCTTGACCTTAAACAAACATAAAGACCACAATAAGCTACCTATTACATATTAGTAACTAACACTTGAATTAAGGTTTAGGAGTGATTCCAACAGTTTAGTCTTTCAACAACTCCGTTTTGTTACGTGTACGTGCAATAGATGTCGATGTTGAATTCCACTTTCTCATAAAATTCACGAAGGTTTGGTTAACAAATTCGGTTCCTTTGTCTATTTTGATTTGTCCGACGGTGTTTGAGTCGAACTCAGTATTTTCGTGAGAAAGGTGATGATCATTTGTGGAGCTTGGTCTTTGCTTCAAGAAAGTAGACCCAAGTCCATCATGAGTAGTCATCAAAATTACTAAGATGTAGCGTTTGCCATTGATTGTTTGCACGTGCATCGGGCCACAAATCCATGTGAAGAAGATGAAGCACATCTTGAGAGTTGTGTTCCACCTTTGAAGGAAAATGAGCACGAGTGATTTTCCCTTATTCACAAGGTGAGCAAAGGTGATCTTTTGAATACCGGAATCGTGGGAGACCTTCAACTAGTTTGTGTCGAGCAAGGTTGGTGATGGTTTGAAAGTTTAGATGTGAGAGGCAGCGGTGCCATAGCCGTGATTTTGTTGATGTTGCCTTTGAAAGTAAGCGGATGGGAGATGAAGAAACCATGTCTTGCATAGAGATAGTGTAAAGACTAGAATTACGCGAGCGGACATAAGGTCATTTCCTTGTAGATCACGAATGAAACAAGTTTTCTCCCGAAAGCAACCTCCAAATCTCCATCACAAACCGACCTCTCGAAACAGTTGTGACCGAGGCCTTCCACATAGTAAACCACGTTGATTTCGATGTTCCCATTGATATAGTCTCCGTAGCCCATGATAGCTGCTGAAGTGATCATTCCGAATCGGCGGTGCCAATGAACTTTGCAATAAAGTTTGATAACGTTTAAGGTTGCTCGTCATGTGTCGGGAACATCCGCTATCAACAATCCGTAGAATGATCAGTATCACTGCATTACACATTTGGACGACACAGATGGAATAGAAGTGGATGTGGAACCCGAAATGTTAGAGGGTTCCGAAGCATACACACATCAATAACTTTAGGCATCCATTTAAATCCTAGTGTGTTATATATCCATTTCTTCCATCTATAACTACTATTTGCTTTAGTCTTAGTGAATGCACTAGGTGGTACTACATTCTTAGGAGATGAAACTGGAGCGACAAGGATAGCAATGCTTGCCTTAGAATCTAAAGAAGGCGGTCTACCAAGCACAGACTTAGAATGATTATTGGGCCTAGAGGTATTCCGATTCTTAGGATTCCGTAAACGAGAGATTATAGCTTTAGCAACACATTTGTCATGACAATCAGAATTCATACTTTTACGAAAAATAACACAAGGTGCATCAGATTGAATATCAAAAGTACTTAAAGGTTTAGCATTCGTTACATCACTATTTCTATTACATTTTCCAGACGCAATATCTATAGTGGAAGCAACGTGAGTCTTATTCATAGTCCTAGGGTGTTCTTCTACTTTAGCATTCCTTATTGATCTTTTCTTAGGTCGCAACTTCCTATTCTTCGATTGAGTGCTCCTAGGATGTGAAGTGCGGACGTTTGGAAAAGATGCAACTATTCCTATTTCAGTAGAAGGAAGCACGTTAGCAACTTGTGATTTGGCAGTAGGGATTCTAGGTTTATGATTACTAAGTGTTACTGGTGCTATTCTCTTAATCACGGTAGGCGGAAGTTGTTCTTACTTTCCTAACATTTCTCTTAACTTAAAGATAGTGTGAATCAAATCTTGATTTTCAAAACGAATGTTTCCAACAAAATTCATGACTTCTCTAGTGTGTGCAAGATAGTGATCAAGTTCGTTTGATGCTTCATGACGAGTCTTATTGAGTAAATCAAATATGACACCATATTCCTGTTTAACTTTTACAAGTTCTTGTTCATATTTTGAGATTTGACTTTTCAAAGATACGTTTTGATCATCCAGTTGCTCAATTTTAGGATCAGAAGATTTTGTACGCAACTAAGCGATTTTCTTTTGAAACACAAGTTGTTGATTGTGAATATCTTTTTGACACCAATTAAGACGACGTTTTGAATTGGAAAGTTCGTTAAGCAATCGTTCATTTTCAGCTCTTAAAGACTCGATCGAAGCACATTATCGGTATTCTCAACAGATTACCACAGAGTTAACGAGATCGAGAGAGATAATCGATGCATATGACACATAATTCAATAACACAATATTATGGATATCAGCACAGATAACATCATTCAAGAGTCGATCAACATCTTTTCTCAACATTTTCTTTTTACATTTAGTATTAGAAATAGATGTTTCTGTTTTCTTGAAAACGACCTTCATCACTCCAAGTTCCTTATGAAAGTCCCGTTCCTAAGACAATGCACAATTTTTCAAATTTTTAACATTAGGTAAAACATTTTTCTGAAAGATGTCTCTTTGTTCTCGCGCCAGAGGCGATTCAAAATGTGGAACTTTGATTTCAGAATGATATTCTATCTCATGTTGTAAATTTTTGAGGTCAGCCATGAAAATGTCAAAATATCTAAGAATTTTTCGATTTTCAAGTTTAGAGTTTACTTCACTGATGGAAGGTAAAGGACCATAAATTTGTGCATAATCTGGTTGGTGATTAACATTAGACGACTCAGGCATTTTTATGATAACCCTTGGTGTGTTAGAAGAATCCGTTGGTGTGTGAAAGTGACCGGTTTTGAAAAATTAAAAGGTTTGTTGTAAACAACGGTTTCTAATTTTGATCGACTCTCGTATTCAAACATCTAATTCCTCTTGACGATGATATTCAACAACACTCATAATGTAATTATCAATTTTATATTACTGACCGGAAACTTCTAGGATTTGGTTTGAATGCTTTGGTTGAAAGCTTAGGTTTGTAATCGCAAGATTCGGTCCATATCCATTTGGATTAGGTTTTAAAGTAAACTTTTCAATAGCGATTACTAACTCACCATGTTTGTAAACAATGTTTTAAACTCTTTAAGTTTGCGTTGCAAGTCGATAATTTCTTCAAGATGATCATCTATTCGTTTCATTGAATGCTTTTTGTATGCAGAGAACTGCTTTTGACAAGTTAACAACTCAACCTTAGCTTTTGATTTTCCAAGGTGAGGCGTTGATTTACTTTTTATGTTCATGTTTGATTGTTCTATTTTAGACAACAAAGCATTCTTGAGCGGCTAGATCACGATCTGTCTTTCTAAATATTTTTCGCTTTGATGAGATTTAGTAAAGGTCGCTTCAAAACCTTTTTCACGTTTTTCTTGAGTTTTGAAAAAGTTGAGTTGCTTTTGTAAACATTCAAAATCCTTGGTTAACACAGTGCATTTTTACTTTTTAAAACCCGATTTAATGCACAACATTCTTCAATTTGGGATTCTTTGGTCTTTAAGTAAAAGAGAAAGATCTGGATGAGGCAAAAGTTCGACTTGTTCAACGGAGTCACAACATGATCATTATTTAGATCCTCAAGTATAAGCACGAGTCAATTTGATTATCAAAGGAAACCATAAGGTCATCTTGATCGTCAAATGTAACTACGGGTCTAATTGAAAATCGTCGAATGACATGTGGTCGACTCATTTTGAATATTACGAGCCTTGCCGAATTCGGATGTTGGCGGAGATATTAGATCGAGATAAATATGGTTTGTTCGGCACACGAGACAAGCCATCGATTGTCATACATCGGGCTGTGTCACTCATGTGTAACTCATGCATATTTGCCATCAACAAAACAATTGCATTGGCACGCAAGTCCTCCATATCATCATCGAGTCGCATCGTCATAAAACTCGTTCTTTGTCTGTGAGAGATCCACCAGCTTCATCCTTAATAGCCAAAATAAGAGCCTCTTTGAAATAAGCACTGCCCCTAGTCCGTGGCTTTGGGCATGCATTAGCCATGCGTCCTTTCTCATTGCAGTTGTAGCATCAAAGACCATTCAATCCATTCTGACCATTTCCCTGTTCCACCATTTGAGCTCTGTTGTTATTCTGACCCACAGCATTAAACCCTTGACCACCGCTCATCCATTGTTCACAATAGCTTGATTCCTTGTGTTTGATGAGGAACGAATGCGATTGTTGGATTTGTTGGTATAACGGCCAAAAGCATTAGCAATCATAACAAATCCTTGTTGCAATGCTTCGAACGGATCGATGTCCTCATTAGCTTCATTGACACTTGCTTGAGCATTGTTGTTGTTGTATGGAACCAATTGATTATGTTGAGATTGTTGCTGTGACGGATCATGTGGTGAGATTGAAACAGTTGGTTGAGTTACTAGTGGAGGAGGATAATTTTGTTGAGCATATAAGGCAAGTTGTTGATTTTCTGGATGTGTTGGTGGAGCAATTTGAGCACGGAGAATCCTTTCCCGATCAACTTCCTTTTCATGAGGCTTCAAGTAATTGTACAACAATCCATATGTAGAATGATGCATATTCTTCGCTTGACGGAGAAAATTCTCCCATTCAGGACCAAGACTACTCAGGAACTTAGTATTCACTGCAATTCTTGGCATGATGATGTTGTGTTTATCCAAATCATTGATGATGTCTCGAAAATCGATGATGATAAGACTCTAGTGTCTCTCGTGTTCAATCATGAAGTGTTCATAAGCCAAGTAAATTTTGGATTCCAAATCCTCCCGATTGAGTATGATCCTTCCATAAGAAGATGAATATGTTCCCACATTTCCTTTGTAGTCTTTTGAGCATCAACACTTCAAGAATTGGGTTAGGTAATCCTAAAAGGATATATTGTATTGCAAGCTCATCAACTTCATAGTGTAGAAGTTATCTTTGGATTTAAATCGCAACAATAGCAATGTTTGTTTGTTCATCTCTTGGTGGATTGGCATTTGGATCGCCGGCACAATGATGATGAGGCATCCGAAATGGACCTTCCAAGATAACCTTCTTTAAGAACTTTCTATGTGGCTTCTTCGGATCACAAAACCTAAAGAACCTTATCACCCATTGATCGTAGTTTCCTGGAGGGAGCATTGGAGGTCTATCAAGTGATCCAGCTCATGAATTGATTGTTGGCTGCTTAAAGCTTCACACATCTTTGCAAACCAAGTGGGTTCCTTCATAGTGTTCCTTGATGGATGTTGATTGAATTCATTTGTGTAAGGTTGAGCTTGAAGACTTGGTGGTGTTTGAACCATTTGAGGTTGTGGAATTGCACCAAGTTGTGGAGTATGCTGTTGATTAAATTGTTGTTGATAAATTGCTTGTTGTTGATTCCATTGTTGATGTTGTGGACTTAGTTGTTGTTGTCGTTGAGAATAAGTGTAAGGGAAATAGTTAGAGTATGGTGGTTGTGACATGTTGATAAACTTGTGTTATAAAATGGATCTTTGTAGTCGAATGAACCGTTGTTGATGAAGTATCCTTAGGCGTAGAAATCACAATAGCCAAGTAGCACTTATGCGTAGAAACACCAAAGTTACGCGTAACAATAAAGAGTTACGCGTAGGTTTAGCTTACGCATAAGTAGGGAAAAGACTCTAAAGTTAGGCGAGACACAAAGTTAGGCGAGAAAGTTAGGCGTAGGATTACCTTATGCGTAAGACTAGGCTTAGGCGTAGATGAATCTTATCGTAGAATTTCTACGCGTAAGCTTTATGCTTATGCTTAAGTTTAGGGTTTTGTCCCAAATGATCTTTTACACTATCACAAAGGCAAAAGATATCCAAAGTTGACGTATTTTCAGGCTTATCCAAGCAAGAAAACACGGAGTAAACCACGAAAATGAAGATCAAACCAAGGAATAACTTACCCGTAGTTTTAGGGTTTTGCTACGCGTAGGATTACTCGTAAAATTCATTGTGTCCACAGATGTTTCTAAACCAGGTTTTGTGTGATGAAATAGCTTTAATAACACCAAAATGACACAAAAGTGTGAAACTTGATGATCCAAAGCTCTCAAAGCAGTTACGCGTGAGGTTTACACCTCGCTCAAAAACAAGCTTAAAAGCGAGATTCACGCAAAGGTTGAAACTTTTGCCAAAAACAAGTATTTTAACACCTTAAAACGTTGAAAGTACAAGAATCTTGGATTAAAAGTGTAAAAACGAGTTTTTGCGAACCATAGTATCACGTTATTCTACGCGTGGGACCAAAACCCACTTCAAGAAATAACGATTCACCCAACTAGTTAGGCGATTGATACCCCGTTAGGTCACTAGTTTTACAACACAAGCTTAATAGAGAGAGATAAAGGTGATTGAACAATAAACCAAACACACACACACGATATGCTTATGACCGGTTATGCGTAGGATGTGAGTGAAAGGAATAAATTGAACAACTAACCCTCAAGTGAGGGTTATACAAGACTATTTATAGGCAAGGAGCTAGGGCAACACTCCCACTCCTTCCCTTTTCCTTATTGGACATGGGCCTAAGCTTATGGGCCTTCTACATAAGCTTGACCTTTAACAAACATAAAGGCCATAATAAGCTACCTATTACATATGAGTAACTAACACTTGACTTATGGTTTAGGAGTGATTCCAACAAGGCGCTTCTTGACTTAATGACATTGAAACTGAAGGGTTAACTTCATTGACAGGGATAGAGGCAGCCTTTGTTGATGGAACTGACATATCATTAGTACTTGGCTCATAGTGTTCATCAAACATTGGATCAAATAATTTCCTCAAATCATCTTTGAAGGAGGTACATAAGGAGTTCTTTGGTGAGGATTAGAAACAAGGGTAGAACCGATAGGACTACTTGATGAAGGTTGAAATGCGGGTCCGAGCTGGATTGTCCGGAGCCATTTACCCGACAGACTCATCGAACGTGACGTGAATAGTTTCCATGATATCTCAAGTTCTTTTGTTGTAGATTCGGTAACCCTTCTTGTTAGGTGCATAACCAACAAAACTCCAATATCGCCTTTGCTCTTAATTTGCCTAAATCATGACCGTCATTCGTTGGATAGCACAAAGCACCAAACACACGAAGGTAGGAGAGATCAGGTTTTCATTTATGGACAAGTTCATATGGAGTTTTTCCATGAGAGGTGTGAATAAGGGAACGATTTTGGGTGTAGCAAGAAGTGGGAATAGCTTCAGCCCAGAGAAACATTGGAACCTTTGAATAAATAAGCATTGTTATTGCGGCTTCCACAAGAGTTCGATTTAGTCTTTCAACTACACCGCTCGTTGAGGAGTTCGTGGAACACTTCTTTGATGTTGATTCCAACACTTTCATAAAGCGAATTAAGTCTTTGTTAATGAACTCGTGCCATTGTCTGTTCAAACAATTCTAACTATATTGTTGAGTCGAACTCAAGTCGTTTGATAAGTTTGATGATGACATCCGAGTTTCATCCTTTGTCCTCAAAAACTTTACCCAAGTAAATTGAGAGTAGTCATCAACAACTCACTGGAATGTATTTATTCCCATTTATCGTTTGCACTCTCATTGGTCCGCACAGATCCATATGAAGGGTATGAAGAACTTCCACATCGAGTTTGTGGGTTTTGGTTTGTGGGCATATTTCATGCTTTTTCCTAATTGACATGCTGAACAAAGATGATCCTTTTCATACTTAAGTCTAGGTAGTCCTCTTACTAAGTCCTTTCTTGAAAGATTGTTTATGGTACCAAAGTTCAAGTGATTGAGACAAAGGTGCCATAGCCATGATTTAGTTTTGGAAGCCTTTGACAGCAAGCAGATGGGTGAAGATTTTATCATATCCTCGATGGAAATGGTGTATAGGTATGAACCACAAGTTCCTCTGAGAAGTTCCACACCATCAAGTTCTCTAACAAAGCAAGTATGTTTTCTGAAGGCAACTTCTAAATTTGAGTCACAAAATTGTCCGACAAAAAATAGATTATGTCCAAGACCTTCAACATCATATACCCTGGAAATCACACTTTCTCCAACCACGTAATCTCCATAACCCATAATAGCACCAAAATGATCATTTCCGAATCTCACAGTTCTGATGAATTTACTCACGAAGTTCATGAGCCGTGACCGGTCTCCAATCATATGCTTGGAACGGCTGAGTCCAAGTACCACGAGCGATTTAAACGATCTGCAGTTGAACACGGACAAGAATGGATAATCGGATAATTGGGATCCCCATGCAAGAATGGGTTCCATTTGGTTAGTAACATTAATTGGAACACCCACATCGAGTAGAACCAATGGACTCATCATAAATAGATGCGATGCTAGTGTCCGTATTTGACCTATTCAAAGTATGTTCACTTCTTAAGGAATAGATCTACCAAGAGGCATCCATTTTCTAGTGGGCATTGACTTAGCAAATTTAGGGCACACTCATTAAAATTAAGGCCGAGGTATTCATTGATAACCTATATTACTAAATTTCCTTCTGTGGGTTTCCTTTGTTTTCTAACTTTCTTTCGCCTTTGCCTTTTTGCCTTCTTAGCTTGAATTTTAACATTAACAATTTTAACGGGCATTTAACAACATTAGACAAATCAATCACACCACATTCAATATTAGTAATGAAACCACGCAATCATCATTACATGTTTTGCCAAAAGTAGCGTAATTCGAATTAATTACGAGACGCTTAGAGCTAACACTAGAATCAACACGGTTCGCTTTATTCAAATTCTCCCTAAGGTGATCTTCTACTCTCTTCCCTTGAACATTCCTAGCATGCAAGGTCCTATCATTCTTTGTGTTGCCTTGAGGCTTTGACCCGCTTGCTTTGGTGTCACTTCTTACCCTGTAGGGAATTGGAACATTAGTTGGTTTTGCTACTTTTGCATTCCCGAACTAGAAGTGCGTGGATCCGAACTACTTGAAGGCACATTAGTGTTCACTTTCTTAAAGCGGGCATAGAATGGTTTGTATGCTTGGCGCTAGGCATAGAACAAGGCATCACTGCTTTACCTTTCGCACCTAAGGATTTAGAACATGTTGCTATTAAACATTCTAGCAGCTCCTGAGATTGTTTGGCCTGAATGCAAGCAAACCTAATTTCTATATCAAGAGGCTTTTTTATGAAATCCTCTTCCATAATATCACAGAGACATTCTAGACTATCCTTAAGGTGAGCAAAGTAATTATGAAACACAAGTTCATTATTCCTAAGATGAGGAGGAATGTATTTAACAGTCACAATATATTTGCAGTCTGAGGATGACTTTGATGCAACATTCTCATTAAAGACAAGTGGCGGTTCCTTTTCCCGACTCCTAGATTCTCAATTTCTTTTGTAAAGACGTTATTTTTTCGTTGTTTTTGTCACGAGTGACTTTCATTGAATCATATAACTCTTTAAAGTGTCGTTTAACTTTTCATTTTCTTCTAGAAAACTCTCGTTTTCCTTTTGTAAAACATTAACCAAGTTTTGAAGATGAAAAGTTTGAGAATCGAGAATCTAAAGGAGGAGGCATTTGGGAGCCACCACATTGTTCTTTTCACCCTTTAATTGAGAAATTTGGGCTTTCAACTTTCGATCGTGTTACAATGAGCTTGAATTTGTTCTTCACGTGTGTTTATCTCGAAAAGCGCATCAAACTCTGGAACATCTGAGGATGTCTTGATATTTGAGTTTTTGACATTTCCTTTAAGATGTTGATATTTTAGTTGCAAATCAAAATGTTCAACTTCTAGTTTAGAAAAATGTTTTACCAAATTATCGTGATCATCCTGAACAATTTTCTCATTTAGTTCTGAGTTTTTGTTTTCAAGCTCAATGATACGATCATGGGAAACTTTTAATGCAATAGATAATTCATGAAATCGAGAAGTAGTAATAGAGTGCTTAGTAACAGTATAAAACACATCTTGAGCAACACAACTCGAGATCAAATTCTCATTTAAGATATGCAAGTTCTTCCTTTCAAATTCATTATATTTGAGTTCCTGTTCATAATCATTGACCTCAATTATCATTGCATCAAATTCCTTTTCCATTTCTTTAATATCAGAATTTATCCCTTTTTGAAGACTCTCAAATTGACCTTTTAATTATTTAAAGAAAGGCATGACCTCGCTTAGATAACATTCTTTAGTTTGCTCAAACCCCTTTCCCCTCGTTATCCCTCGTAGGTGTGATTCTCTTCTTAAAAGTTTTCTCAAAATTAACAAACGGTGATAAACAACATACTGGTGATTAAGGTCTTGCTATTAGTGGCAATAGATCTAGAAACTAAATGCATTGGTGTATTAGGAGGATACACGTTGTTTGAGGCAATTTCCTACTAGGGGATTCTTTTCAACAAGATTTTCACTTTTGCATATCCATATCCTTTTCCGAACACTTGTTCTGGGGGTTAATAGAGTCCAGGGCTTAAACTTGTTTAAGGATATCCAATTTTCCTTAGTGTAATAATGGGGTTTGATCATTATATTATTCATTTTACACTCGTGATCTTCTAGCTTCTTATTCATTTTCTCCCTAGTGACTTCATCTTATTTCTTATCTTCCTCGGTTCACTCGGTAGTAACTAGGTTTCTGTCTAGGCTTAAGGATTTCATTACCATCATAAAGTACCTTATGAGCAGCTCTATCCTTTTAACAACCTCGTGATTAGGTTTCGCAACTAGGGGAATGCTATGTTTATCGCTTAATACTCTATGCTTAGTGATCAAGTGAGCGATCTGGATGGTATTCCTTGTACGCATAACTTATTTTCAAGCTTGTTTTTCAAATTTTTAGATTGGAAAAATCATTCAAAAGTTTTGATTCCTTAGCATTGAATTCTTGCTTAAGCATTTTAACATTTTCTTGAAGTTCTTGTTTTGCTTAGCGTTTTAGAAAGCTTTTCTTGTAAGGAGTTTAACTCTTGTATTAAGACTTCTTCTAAAATTACTTTTTCTAATAATTGTACGCATTTGGTCATCCATTTCACGCTCACGGGTGGTTAACTCAAACTTAGCACGTTGTTCATAAATAGCAACTTGTTCTTTATAGGCATTCGATTCTGAGGTAACAGTAATCATCGAGGCACATGCGGTGTATTCATCAAAACATAGTCATCATTGATCGCGAAGATGCATTACTTGGTACAATCTCACTTTCACTTTGCTTAACATATTGATCATATGGGACAATATTGCTATTACCCTCATCATCAATATCCGATTCATAAGTTTCAAGATATTGTACTTTATTATGCATCTTTGCTCATCAACTTCATCATATAGTTTTAATACCGAAATGATTGAGTCTTTGGATGGACTAGCTTGTCGTGGTGAGGGACCTTTGGAGATACCATTGGAGAAATGCTAGCCATGAAAATTTTCTCATACATGAGGTTCATCATCAACGCCGAGTCGTATGCATCACGATCGGCGACTTGGAAGGCATTCGATGATTATGACCTATCTCCGAATTGGTCGCTCATCCACATCCGCATCATATGTCTTGGCATAGCCCTCAAGAAGAAACAACAGCTCCTCTTCATCCAACACAACTCCATTATCCCGAGCTTGCACAAGTAACATCTTATCTCAAGTACTCTTCATTTTGTGGGCGTTTGAAGATGTGCGTTTTAGCTATATGTCCATCACCACCACGGTTGTAGCACTTGATCGCCTTTGCTTGTCCTCGATTACCATTCCTTCCCTATTCGATTTGCCACATACCCTCCTCCTACTCCACCTCTTCTTTGTTCATATTGTCTTCCTTGAGATGGTTGCACCGTAACCTTTCCATCTCTCGACCAAAGCATGATTGTGTAGATTGGATGCGATCCGATTTCATTGTTAGTGTGAAGACTGTTAGTATGTGGAGTGAAGGTTAAGTTTTTTAACCATAAGAGCCGTTGATTGATAAAGTGTTCCATGACTGCATTGGCATCAGGTTGCTTGAAACTTGGATCGGGAATGAGTTTGTGATTTCCATTACCTATGGGTATGACTTGAGAAGCTTTGGTAGTAATTCCAACATTGGTGTAAAATGATGTTGAATCATTTGATGAACTTGTTTCTCCCTGCTCAGATTTGAACTGTTCAAGAATCCTTCGTTCAAATATAGCATGTCTCTCATTCTGAAGAAGAAAGGCATACATTTGCTCATAGTTGGTGTTCTTCAATCCTTTAGTTAGCTTCACAGAGGTGACAAATTTATGCCATTCGGGATTCATGTTGTTCACAAACTTTGAATTCAGCTGAATATTTGGCATGGTCATTTTGATATTCCTCATATCATTCACAAGCTTGTGGAATCTCACGTAATACTCATAGACACTTTCTTCCGGTTTCATCTTAAAGTGCTCAAATTCATCATACAATTGTGATTCTCTGTCTTTCTTAGTCAATTCGAGCCCGAGAGAAGCATCTTGACATTATCCCAAACAAATTTTAGCTTCAAGTGTTGTGATTGATTAGCTTGTAAATTTCCTTAGGTAAACCACAAGTATGATGTTCAAGCCACGATGTACGTGATCGTATCTCTTCTTCTCCTTATCGGTCAATTCATCATACATTTTAGGTCTATCCGGTCCTAATATCACCGAGCCATCCGCAGAGTGTCAAGTATGTCTCGGTTGTCTCAACTTGATACGGTCCTTCATCAATTGACTTGAGAATGTTAACTCCATTTTCCTTACCAAGATAGTACAACGGTTCGTTGAGCCCAAGAGTCGTAGTCGGCCTCATCAAGCATGGGTGGACGAGTATCTCAACCGTTGCTGACCGTCCTCGCCCACAGAGAAATGATTGTAGACATGTTGGTAGACATGTTTACTGATTTCACGGGATTTTATAAGCTGTATGATTAAACCGGAAATAGATTCTTTCACGAGATTTTACTAAATCAAGAGAAAACCGTATTACAAACAAAAGATCAACCAAATCGCTAAGAATCCTTGAACCAAGTCGCTAAGTAGCAACTCGCTAGACTTCAAGTTGCTATGAATCAAGTCGCTAAGCCCAAGTCGCTAAGACCCAAGTCGCTAAGACACAGTCAAGTTGCTAAAGAACAACTCGCTAAGATCCAAGTCGCTAACACTAAGTCGCTGAGAATACAAAGTACAAGACGCTAACAAAATTGAAAGCAAGTCGCTAACCTAACCAAGTCGCTAGCCGTAGTGGAGAATCCACTAACTTGTACTGTTTGTCGGCTTGTCTTAATAAACAAGTCGCTAGGCTCAAGTCGCTAACAATTAACACTACAACTCGCTAACAATTACTGAAGCAAGTCGCTACAAAGAAAAACACTACGAGAGTCAAGTCGCTAGCAAGAAAAACTTCAAAAACACACTTTTTAATCCAAAACAAGCCCAACCACAGTGATACAAGCTTTCCAAATCAAAACCCAAGCACTTATAATGATTCTAAACACAAAAGTACACCCAAATGATGCAAAAACCACTAAACTTTTTCAAACTCAAAAACCATCTAAAACTACTAGAAATCCAACGATATGTGAGAGAGATGATCAAACCATGGCTCTTGATACCATTTGTAACATATTGATTTCACATACACATCAAAACATAATCACAAATAGGCGATAACTTAATGTTTTAGAGATAAAGAGCTAGAGGTTTGGGAACTTAGTGAGAGAAAATGAAAGTATTATTATGAGTTCTAACTCTCTACCTTGGGAGGTAGAGAGTATTTATAGTCTTACACAAATCGCCACCTACGGGGTGTGGATCGTGCATACAGGTGGTAAAGACCCGTCTGTCCTCTACGGTGTTACTTAACTAAATACAACTTAACTAATAAGTAACTACGACTACGAGCTTTTAACGATTACTTATACTTGAGGTGACCGACACTTTAATAACCGGATTTACTAAATCCTAACAATAAGCCTCTTGATAGATAAATTAGGTTTGCTTGCATTCAAGCCAAACGATCTCGTGAGTCGCTAGAATGTTTAAAAGCAACATGTCCTAAATCCTTAGGTGTGAAAGGTAAAGTCAGTGATGCCTTGTTCTATGCTTAGTGTCAAGCATACAAACCATTCTATGTCCACTATTAAGAAAGTGAACTCTAATATGCCTTCAAGTAGTTCGGATCCCGCATCGTCTAGTTCAGAATGCAAAAGTACATCAACCAACTAATGTTCCCATAATTCCTTCTACAGAGTAATCGGTGACATAAAAGCAAGCGGGTCAAAGCCTCCGTGCAATACCAAGCAAGATAGGACCTCGCAAGCTAGGGCGTGCATTGGAAGAGTAGAAGATCACCCTAGGAATATTAAGTTTGAGTTGAATAAAACGAATCGTGTTGATTCTAGTATTAGCTATAAGCGTCATCGTAATTAATTCGATTCGCTACTATCCGCAAACCATGTAATGATGATCGCTGATTTCATTACTAATCATGAATGTGGTGTGAATGATTTGTCTAATGATGTCAAATGCCCGATTAAAACTGTTAATTTTAAAATTCAAACTAAGAAGGCTAAAAGGCAAAAGCGAAGAAAGTTAGAAAAAAGTGGAAACCCGGAAGGAATTTAGTAATATAGGTTATCGGTGGATACCCATCGCCGTAAGATTAATGAGTCGTGCCCTAAATTTGCTAAGTCAATGCCCACTAGAAAATGGATGCCTCTTGGTAGAACTATTCCTTAAGAAGTGAACATACTTTGAATAGGTCAAATACGGACACTAGCATCGCATCTATTTCGATGATTCCATTGTTTCTACTCGATGTGGGTGTTCCAATCATGTTATTAACCAAATGGAACCCATTCTTGCATGGGGATCCCAATTATCCAGCTTATCCATTCTTGTCCGTGTTCAACTGCGGATCGTTCAAATCGCTTTGTGGTACTGGACTCAGTCGCTCCAAGCATATGACTGGAGACCGGTCACGGCTCATGAACTTTGTGAGTAAATTCATCCAGATGTTAGATTCGGGAATGATCATTTCGGTGCAATTATGGGTTATGGAGACTATGTTGTAGGAGATAGTGTGATTTCCGTGGTGTATTATGTTGAAGGTCTTGGACATAATCTATTTTCTGTTGGACAATTTTGTGACTCGACTTAGAAGTGGACTTGAAAACATACTTGCTTTGTTAGATAACTTGATGGTGTGGAACTTCTCGAGGAACTCGTGGTTCAAACCTATACACCATCTCTATCGAAGACATGATGAAATATTCACCCATCCACTGTTGTCAAAGGCTTCTAAAACTAAGTCATGGCTATGGCACCGTCGTCTCAATCACTTGAACTTTGGTACCATAAAAATCTTTCCAGAAAGGACTTAGTAAGAGGACTACCTAGACTTAAGTATGAAAAGGATCCTCTTTCTTCAGCATGTCAATTGGGAAAAAGCACGGAATATGCCCACAAACCAAAACCCACAAACTCAGTAATGGAAGTTCTTCATACCCTTCATATGGATCTATGCGGACCAATGAGAGTGCAAACGATAAATGGGAAGAAATAAATTATAGTAGTTGTTGATGACTACTCTCGATTTACTTGGGTAAAATTTTTGAGGACAAAGGATGAAACCGTGTCATCATCAAGCTTATCAAACGACTTGAGTTAGACTCAACAATATTGTTAGAATTGTTCGAGCAGACAATGGCACGAGTTTGTTAACAAAGACTTAATTCAGCTTTATGAAAGTGTTGAATCGGTCATCAAAGAAGTGTTCCACGAACTCCTCAACGAACGGTGTAGTTGAAAGACGAAATAAAACTCTTGTGGAAGCCGCAAGAACAATGTTAATTTATTCAAAGGTTCCAATGTTTCTATGGGCCGAAGCCATTGCCACTGCTTACTACACCCAAAATCGTTACCTTATTCACACCTCTCATGGAAAAACTCCATATGAACTTGTCCATAAACGAAAACCTGATCTATCCTACCTTCGCGTGTTTGGTGCTTTATGTTACCCAACTAATGACGGTCAAGACTTAGGTTAACTAAAAGCTAAAGCGGACATTGGAGTATTTGTAGGATATGCACCAAATGTAAAAGGATACCGAATCTACAACAAGAGAACCCGAAATATCATGGAAACAATTCACGTTACGTTCGATGAGTCGACCGGTCAAATGGCTCCGGGACAATCTAGTTCTCGTCCCGCATTTCAACATTCATCAAGTAGTCCTATCGGTTCTACCTTTGTTTCTAATCCTCACCAAGAACTCCTTATGTACCTCCTTGAGAAGATGATTTGAAGAAATTATTTGATCCAATGTTTGATGAACACTATGAGCCAAGTGCTAATGTTATGTCAATTCCATCACGAGGCTACTTCTATCCTCGTCAATGAAGTTAACCCTTCGCCTCAATGTCATTAAGTCAAGAAGCGCCGCCGATAACTCTGTCTCATCAACAAATCATCAATCATCGAGTGTACATCATGGAATTGTTTCTAGCATCCATGATGAAGTTAATCCCTTTGCTACTCCTGAAGATGCCCCCTTTGAAAACATATTTGCTCCTGAATCTTCATCACAACCATCTTCATCAGGAGATATCGACTCTGCTACTTCAGTTCCTCAACAACAACCACATGAACACCTTAGAAAATGGACACATGATCATCCATTGGACAACATCATTGGAAACCTCTCTCGTCCAGTGTCCACACGGAAACAACTTGAAACCAATGCCTTATGGTGCTTCTTCAACTTCGTACTCTCTAAGGTCGAACCAAATGATGTTAAAACCGCCATGAATGAAGACAACTGGTTCAATGCCATGCAAGAAGAAAGTCATGAGTTTGATCGACTAGATGTATGGGAATTAGTACCTGCTGCAGATTGTGCTATGATCATTGCTCTAAAGTGGATCTTTAAAGTAAAACTTGATGAGCATGGTGATGTTTTAAAGAACAAGGCTCGATTGGTTGCAAAAGGATACCATCAAGAGGAGGGTATTGACTTTGAAGAATCATTTGCTCCGATTGCTCGTACGAGGCAATCGTAATCTTCTTGGCTAATGCCGCAAGTAAGAACATGATAGTCTATCGATGGATGTAAAGACGGCTTTTCTCAACGGAGATCTTAAAGAAGTCGTATCGCCCCGCCAACCTGAAGGCTTTGTGAATCCGAGCATCCTACTCACGTCTATCATTTGAAGAAGGTCTTTACGGTTTGAAGCAAGCTCCAAGGGCATGGTATGATACGCTATCAAAGTTTCTTCTATCTACCGGATTCAAGAAAGGAGCGATTGATCCTACATTGTTCACCGTAAAGTCGTGAAAACATTTAATTCACGCTCAAATATATGTTGATGATATTATTTTGCCTCAATCGACCCCAATGAATGTGACCATTTTTCAAATGAAATGGGTTCCAAATTTCAAATGTCAATGATGGGACTAATGTCATTTTCTTGGGATTACAAATTTCACAAAGTCCCTGAGGCATTTTTATAAATCAATCTAAATATGCAAATGAGATTTTAAAGAAAGTTGGATTTGATTCTTGTGACCCTATTGACACTCCCATCATAGAGCGTATTAAAGCGGATGAGGACCACTCGGGGATCATGGTAGACCAAACGAAATATCGTAGTATGATTGGATCCCGATGTACCTCACACCAAGAGACCGTACATTCATTTCTTTGTTTGCATGTGTACTAGATATCAAGCTAAGCCTCACCAAAAGCACCTTGAAGCGGTTAAACGGGTCTTTCGGTATCTCCAAGGAACCATCAATATGGGACTTTGGCACCAAGGACACCGGTATGTCACTAACGACCTATGCGATGTTGATCATGCAGATGTCAAGATACACGCCAGCACGCCTAGAGGTGCTCACTTTTGGGTGATAAGCTTGTGAGTCGGTCTTTAAAGAAACAAATGAGTACTTCTATTTCCTCTACAGAGGTTGAATACATAGCCATGTCATCTTGTTGTGCTCAAATCCTATGGATGAGATCCCATTATCTCGACTATGGCTTTGAATTCAACAAAATTCCTCTGTCTTGTGATAATAAAAGTGCTATTACTCTCATGCAACAACGCTCAACACTCAAAAGCAAAGCACATCGATATTCGACATCATTTCATCGTGGAGCAAGTAGAAAACGGTGTGGTGGAACTCTATTTTGTGAGGACCGAATACCAATTAGTAGACATCTTCACCAAAGCTCTTCCTAGAGAACGTTTTGAGTTTATCCTCCACGACTTGGTCTAAAGAGTCTTCAACCTGAACACTCAAACGCCTTCAAGAGGAAGACGAGGAGTAAAGGTCTTTCTTCATCCATCTCTTATAAATATTTATTCGAAAAGCAAAATACAAAATTTCAAAATCTACAAAAAGCAAATAGAAAATTATAAAACTTTCAAAAATCCATAAAAAATTAGAAAATTTTGAAAAATCCCAAAAATATTGTTAGTTTGTCATGTTTTTTTTTCTTTTTTCCTTGTTCGATATCATCTACGGATTTTGTGTTGTTATTCAAAGAATGACACGGGTCTTTAGATGTTGTTCGAATGTTTAAAAAAAATAAATAAATAAAATTTTGGTAGAAAGTGAAACAAAGGTTTATAGTCATTTCAGTATATAACCCGTTTTTAATGAAAGAACAGAGTCATGCTTTAACGTATGTTTCAAACGTCATGCTCTGATTCTAAAAACAAATGTTTGTCACCAAAAGGACAAATGTTTCTTTCACAAATATTTTCCTTCTATAAATTCTTCCGAAAATATTTGCTATCTAATGAAAACAATGTTGAACAAAATAACTCGAACTAAATTTTGAAATTCACTTGGACTTGACATCGGTCAAAATCTCGATCTCTCAATCAACAACTTATATCATTGATTGAGGGGAGAATAATTTCAATTAAATCAAAAGGTTATTTGTCATGTTTTCAAAAGATATTCATGCATGTTATTGGAGTTTAAAGTCTCATAAGTGATCCTTATCGGTTAAATATTTTCATAAGCAAGTCATAATTCTCCTTAAAAGCTTTCAAAAACAATTTAAATCTATAGAGATCACAAATCTCAAATGATCTGAAAATTGTGATCGGAGGAGAATTTGTGATTTAAATTGGATTTAAACTGATGATTCGATAAATGGTTTCACAAGTGTTTTGTAAGCTTTCCTCCCACATGTGCCAAACGATTTCAAAATTTTCCATGCACATGTTGAGGGGAGCATCCTTTAAAACCACAAAGAATTGAAACGTGATTGATTTGTCTCTAAGTGCGTGTTCCTTCTAATATGTGCAAAACTCTTTGAAACTTCGAGGCACATATTAAGGGGAGCAAACTTATGAAAACCTCATTCTTCCTCAATATGCTTTATATACTTGATTTAATCAAGGAAGTGATGTTGATATCTTTTAGAAAATGGTAATCAAAGAAGTTAATTATTCCTCTTGCCTCCGTGTGCCAAAACGATTTCAAATACACAATGCACATGTAGAGGGGGAGCTCTTTTTCTAAAAATATCAAAAACAATTCAGGTACAAAATGCTTTGATAATATATCACAAGTATCGGATTGATTTTAAATGGTTTTCAATTGGTTCCAATGGCGTATGAACAATACCAAATAGATGCACCAAATTTACTTTATGTATGGTGATATAAGGATGATAAGGTTAGGTATGTGTTCCCATGATCCGCCGAACGGAGGGATCTTCCTGAGGACAATCCACTAGATAGTGTAGAGTCCTTAGGAATGTTGAAAAAGGAGAAAATGAGAATATGGGAAGAGTGCGGACCGAGATAGAGCTAGTACTAGAATAAACCCAACAAGGTTCTAGTTATGAAATCTCGGTAAGCAATCAAGAGGTTGAAGAATGAAAAGAATTGAATGTGAAAAAGGGTGAAAAGAAATAGCCCTCCAATAATTCAACCTTAGGGCAGGAACCGGGTTCAATACATATGCTACTGGTGTTTACTAAGGTAACACTGGTATTGAAGACAAGACGTCATGGACCCAGTGACGCACTACACTAAACTTCCCAAGCTACTCACGTTCCTCTTAAAAGGGCTTGTTTTATTCTCACGGGGAACCTACATAATCTATCGACTTTCTCCTAGAGATTGTTGATATTGCAGAAGGAGACCCTCTCCCTAGTCTCCGACATAGGAAATCAAATGTGCACAATTGAGTCTAGAGCCACGAGATCATCAAATAAATCTCATTAGGACACTGTCAATGAAGACTTGCTGTTTCACACAATGTGGAAAGTAAGAATATTTTAAGAGTTCTACGCATTATCCTTGTGGTATTTCCAGAACATCTGAGTGATATGCAAACATATTCACAATGAAGATGGAAAGCCTTCTGGAGCCAACATCAAACAAGCTCCTGGTGGGTGGCATGTGAGATCTATCCAATAGATCAACCATGTGACAACCGAAAAGTAAACAATGGCGCGATTCAATCTTTTGAATCAATCCGGTTCAGTTATGGATTGACGGATACCTTTGAAAACCGGTCATTGTGCTTAAAAACTCTTTTCTTTAGCACATCGACGTGTACTAATACTTCAAAATAAAAGGTGTTTATGATTGATAATTGATTTTCATTAAAACCTTCGTTGTATTGCAAAAACAATTTCATTGAGCTGTACACGATTGTTTTCAAATCTCTTTTCATCAATCGGTGAATCTCTATTCATTGGTTCACTCACTCCGTGTTGTCTTCTTTGAGACGTTCGGTTTGAGAACAACTAGAGCACCGCGAATCCTCGTCAAGGAAATTCTTCGAATTATACCGATCACAGCAAGACTTGTAATCGATCAACGGGAACCGTGGGCGTGTACCTTAATTCAACGAAGTGATCAAAGACACTTTCGTGCACTTTATTGCTAATCGTTGTATGCAGTACGCCCGACGCTTGCGGTGATCGTAACGAAGCGGTCAATCCATAGCCGCATGCTCACTCTACACATTCATTTCTAAAGAAATCATGATAAGTGCATCAATGACTCGATATTTTCACTCCATGCTTCGCTCGCCGCAAATATCATGAATCAACTAAAGCTTCCGCTACTCGATAAGAAGAAATCATGATCCGAATGTGAGCATGTCGGTCCAAATGTCACAACATCACATAATACCAACACCACAATGGAAGAGTCGAGATTTATGTTGGTGATGATCTTATTGTTGGCTCAAACTCATCATCACGTGGATCGCTTAAAGACCTCCACTTAGATTATCCAAACATGTAATAATGAAGAATCAATGACTACGAGCCATTGGGCAAAGAACAGAACAAGAATCCTAGAACAATCTTAATGTAATATCTGCTTGTATTCAATGTAATTTGAGGTGACCTCCTTGGGGATATTGTTAAGATTTAGTAAATCCAAGTATTAAAGTGTCGGTCACCTCAAGTATATGTAATCGTTAGAAAGCTCGTAGTCGTAGTTATTTAAAGTTAAGTAGTATTTAGTTAAGTAGCACCGTGGAGGACGAACGTGTCTTTACCCACCTGTATGCCCGATCCACACCCGTAGGTGGTGATTTGTGTAAGATTATAAATACTCTACCTCCCAAGGTAGAGTTGGAGCTCATAATAATACTTTCATTTTCTCTCACTAAGTTCCCAAACCTCTAACTCTTTCTCTCTAAAACCTTGAATTATTCGCCCACTTGATCATGATATGATGTGTTTGTGAAATCCAATATGTTACAATTCTTCTTTAATGCTTTTTCAATATTAGTCTCGTGCATAGAAACTTTCACAACATCTCGTGTCACCAACCTTCGAGTCTTTGTTACTGTGCTTGAAAGAATCGATTAAGATGATCTCCCATATAGCATAGTCTTGAATGAGAAAGTATTGCTCAATCATTATCCTCCACATCTCAAACTCATTAAGTTTGAGCTTAGGAAGTCTTGGAGTAGAAGAGTTGGATGGTTGTTTTCCATCTCCATTGAATTGAGTGAGTAGGTTTAGCGTATTCCTTGGATCTTCTAAATCAAAATATCAAACCCGACTGATACCACTTGATGGATCTAAACACTCACCTTGTGTTAGTGATATTTTGAGTTATATTAATAAGCATGCGGAATATACTTAGTAATACTTAGAAGACAAATTATATTATGTAATGTAAGTAAGAACAATAAACACAAAGCTCCAATATTGTTAAGAAATAATACGAGTGATCTTGCTTATCACTAGGGTTACACCTTGAAGCTAATATGAATAATACGTATGTATTTCTTCTCTAAGCAATGACCTAGGATCTCCTTTTATAGCACAAGGAGTCCTTTACAAGATAAGTATAAACCTAACAATATAGAATATACACAAGATCTTTTCTATACTTATCAATACACGGATATATAACAATTATCCTAACAGCAGTGGTAATATTTGTATTAGCAGTGGTAATAAGTTTCCACTGCTAGTGTAATCTTTAGCAGTGTTAACCACAAGACTATCAGTGGTAACTGTTAGTATTATTCCCAACAAGAACTAGTTAGGAGCATTACCAATTATGGCGTAACCCAGCTAAGGTTACGCCGTAGCCTCACCCCTGTCAGGTTTTGCTTAATTACGGTGTAACTCCTTATGGGAGTTACGACGTAACTACCCTCTGTAACACCTCTTTCATTTTAAACACAATAACCTTGTATTAGCTTTCAAATGAACTTTGTGGGTATGTTCCCTGTAAGCCCTCACGAGACTACACTCGTCCACTAGGGATACCAAGTGGTTTAAAAGGCTTGTTGCATATGCTAAATGAAAGCGTGTGCTTGTCGGTAGTGTTATTTCGTGGATTGAAGTTTGGTCGTGGATGCTTATACGAAGGCACGACTCTTTTGTGGGCCTCCTTTCTTTTGGAGAAAATTTCAAGGAAGTTCTCGCCTAATTCTACTTTTCTTCACCTTTATTTAACGCTTAGTACAAAAGGGACTTTGTACAATTCAAGTGGGGGACGGAGTAGAATTATCTTTTGAACTTTATTGCCTCGTTTTTCTATTTTATTTTGAAAAATTGTGCCATTTTGAAAATTTTGACATGTTTTCTTAACCTAACTACATTAGGCCTTAGCCGACATATTATAACCCTTGATATTATATGGTGAGATTAGCCTTATCCGTTTCCAAATTTTACCCCAAACCACCAAATTATGAGTGTCGGTGAGCTTGTAAACTTTAGAACTTGGCCTTTACATCATTTCGAGACCATAGATGAGGTATGTTGAGTTAGCTTGATGTATTTGAACTTTCGTTTAAGAAGGCAAGATATAGGATTATCACCCAAATAGCCTATCATTGTGTGTCTATCGATTAGTCACCTCGACTTCTAGACCCCAATGTTAAACCCTTTGTTGCACTCACCTTTAGTGAAACATACCCCTAGATACACCCTTCTAAGCCATTCCTTTCATTTTGTTCACCCAACATATTGTTTCGATACACCATTACACCTTAGCCTACCCTCGTAGTCTTTATTTGTAGTTGGGAAGTCGTTATTTGCCTAAGTTCAAGGTTCAGTTGGAAAGGTTTCGGAATCACGCCTCGCCGACGACATATCCTTAAAGATCATTGAAGACCCCCAAATTCTCATATTGTTCATCTCAAGTGGGAGATATTATGTTATTAAGTTATGATTCAAAATATATATATATATATATATATATATATATATATATATATATATATATATATATATATATATATATATGATGAATGATTCGAAAAAATATATTATAGTTATTGTTTTCATTTGTTTGTAAAGTGCGATGTTATAAGCACTATTGTTATGAGCTTAATATAGATTTAGTATCGAGGAGGCCACCTCGGTCACATTTGAAGAATGAAGTTGGAAGTTGGAAGTGTGCCCATCATGACGTCCTTTAATGTGTGACACACGGTAATTTTCCACCTATTTTATTAAATAATAAATGAAAATTTATCACTTCTAAGCATGTTAAATTAAGCACACATTAGCTTGCATAACTATTCTGAGTAGCTAACTCGCACACTATAGCTTACTGTATAGCATTTGCATTCATAATCTGATCAGAAATTTGTGAATTTATGGTTCCTAAAAATTTCTAATGATTAATCTTATATAACGAGAGGTTATCTCGTTACTATCAAAACCCAACACCACCGCTGCACCGACACAACAAAGAAGGGAAAAATAAAACTTTAATAAATTTCCAAGTGGAAAATATCGATTATAATACTTTTTCAAAACGTGATCATAAACCGTTGCCACATAAAAATTTTACCAAACAAAATATTACGATTCATCCATTTCAATGAGACACGGAATACACGACACACTAAAACTTAAAATTTATACTAAACATTACCCCACTATTTATTCACTTAATTTATCCTTATTTTTGTTACTTTTATTTCTTTTCTTCTTCCCATTATCCTCGAGCCACACAAACAAAAGCAAAGTACCCAAATATTATCTCTTCCTTTTATTTTTCTGTATCTCGTCTAGGTCAACCAAGAACAACAAGAACCCAAAACAAATGAAGATAGTTTGCACCTTACTTTCCCTTCATCTCTCCAAACATCATACCATTTACATGAAGCAAATTTTCCCCTCCTTTTCCCTGCTACCTATCGCATGCCGCCACAAGGGTCAACCCCTAACACCTAAACCTTGAATGGTCTCAAAGGTCACTCTCATCTTTATTATCTTTACAAGATGTGAGACACGATACTCCCTTGAAGAAGAAGAGCGATAAAGATTTTAGCCAAAAATAGCCCTTTCTGTGATTCAAGGACACTAAAGCTTGGGCAAACAACTCTCTTTATTTTCTCTATTATAAAACCGCCGACCCGCTAGAATCCCATACACATACCGTAAATCGGTGACAAGCATATTGTAAGTCATAGTAATCATGAAGTTCTATCAAAGTTTTGGTTGTGGGATTCTTGTTCGAGTCGAGAGCAGCAGTTGGTATTTGGCTTCTAGTTGATCATCCTCTGATCGATTGACCTTAAGGGCCTCATTAAGGTTCATTGTCTTTCTTGTTTGTCTACTTTGTATAATTACTCTATTCTTAAATTATGAAACCGTGTATTAAGTTTCAACTTCTTTTCTGTTACCGTCATTTGGTATAAACTTGGGATTAAAATGATTAATTTGATACACCAGGGAGTAGACTTGTGTGGCAAAATAAAAATAAAACTTACTACTTAAAAATTTAGTATTGGCCTATTTGAAATTGCTTAATTGTTCGGCTTCCTTGTTTTAATCGGCCGCAAATGAAACCCATCTCGAGTATGTTTGTCGTCCCTTATTTTGTTCGCACTCAAGCCACCGTAAAACTCGTAAAAGTGGGAATGGTGTCGAGCCTTCACTCGAGTCGGGTTATACCCGACAAACACGTATCCATAATCTGTATATGGTGCCAACATGTACACTGCTTATATGCCTCGACCCCTAGTCTCGTTCATTAAAAGTTATGTTTATTGTTGTCTTCGGTATGCCTAGGGGACCCCAATAGGTGTTGGTTTTGTTACCCGAGTCCAACTCAAGACCACGAGTGTGGTCGTGAGAATCTTTGAGTGACTGTTTTTTTTTACCAAACCAAATGAGGTCTAAAGTAGGGTGCCTTTTGTTCACTTATTTTCTCGCACAAAGTGCGTGTTTAGACTCGCTCATTTCAGCCCATAAAGGGCAAGGCCAGACCCTAAAATGTGCATTTAGACATGCTCATTACTGACCCTTAAAGGTTCGTTATCGCCCTATGTCTCGACATGTTGGGTTGAGGGTCTTGCACCAAGACTACCTTGCAAGATCGTAAACATTTCAAGTATATGCCAAATAGAAACTGTGTCACACATTTCTCCTTACTCCTCGTGTATCCCGGCCACGGCCCAAACCAAGCAAAAAGAAAAAAATGGCTTG
The DNA here is from genome assembly GCA_022545495.1 of Chrysanthemum lavandulifolium. NCBI lineage: Eukaryota > Viridiplantae > Streptophyta > Magnoliopsida > Asterales > Asteraceae > Chrysanthemum > Chrysanthemum lavandulifolium. The sequence goes on from CM040239.1 coordinate 174,619,732, forward strand.
TTTGGCTTGTGGGTCAAGCCCGCTCCTTATTTTATCTCCACGCTGGGCCGTAGTCCATCACACAATGGGTAGGGTGCGTTTGATAATCACCAAGTCCCGTAACTAAAGTTACCTTGCATATCGTCGGCTTGTCCAAAGTATTCGTGACGCCTTCCCCATCGGGAGCCATACTAATTCAATACAACTAGTAGAAAACCAAAGATTTAAAACAACAACACTACTTTGAGTTTGAAAACGCCATCTTTGAATAAAACAAGTTTTCTTATTAAAAGCATAAACGAATATTTTTGTATTACTTATAGCAAAAATTAAATGTTTTATATAAATTTTAAACACATATTTATAACTCTATTTCAAAAGTCTAACTTAATAAAATCTATTACTAAACTTTGACGTTAGTCACCGATACAAATAGCAACCTATATACGGGCCATGCTCGATCTTCGACAAGTATAATTATTTTAATTTGTTTTGAAGATTTATCTTCTAACTTTCACATTGAGTTTTCTATGTAAGATATTAGTTTTCACATACACATCAAACCATAACAACAAGGTGGCGAACTAAAATAAGCATGGAATTCTAGAGAGAAAGTTAGAGGTTTAGGGAACTTTAGTGAGAGAAAGAAAATTTTATTATGAGCTCCAACTCTACCTTGGGAGGTAGAGAGTATTTATAGTCTTACATAAACGCCACACAACGGGTCGTGGATCGTGCATACAGGTGGGTAAAGACCGTCTCGTCCTCCACGGTGTTACTTAACTAAATACTACTTAACTTAAAATAACTACGACTACGAGCTTTTAACGATTACATATACTTGAGGTGACCGACTCTTTAATACCGGAATTTCTAATTCCTAACAATCTCCCTAAGGAGGTCACCTCAATCATGTACTAAAATTACATTGAATACAAATAGATATTACATTAACAATTGTTCTTGCATTCTTGATGTAGTCCTTTGCTCCTAAGCTCGTAGTCATTGATTCTTCACATTGCATGTTTGGTTACTCCAAGTGGAGGTCTTTACCGATCCACGTGATAATAAATTTGAGCCGCCTTTTGAGATCATCACTATCAAAAATCTCGAGACATCCATTGTGGTGTTGGTATTATGTGATGTTGTGACTTTAGGACCGACATGCTCACATTTCGGATCATGATATCTTCTCATCGAGTAGCGGAAGCTTTAGTTGATTCATGATATTGGCGCAGCAGAAGCGTAAGCATGGAGTGAAAATATCGAGTCATTGATGCACTAATCATGATTTCTTTTGAGATGAATGTGTTAAGTGAGCATGCGGCTATGGATTGACCGCTTCATTCGATCACCGCAAACGCCGGGTGTACCGCATACAAAGCTAGCAATAAATCGCACGAAAGTGTCTTTGATCACTTTCGTTGAATTGAGGTACACGCCCACGGTTCCCGCTGATCAAGACATGTACCGCCCGTGATCGTATAATTCAAGAATTTCCTTGATGTGGTTTCGCAATGCTCTAGTCGTTCTCAAACCGAACATCTCAAAGAAGACAACACGGAGTGAGTGAACCAAATAATTTAAGTCCACCGATTGATGAAAAGAGATTTGAAAACAATCGTATTGCTCAATAGAAATTGTTTTTGCAATACAACGAAGGTTTTATTGAAAATCAATTATCAATCATAAAACACCTTTTGGTTTGAAAATGAGTACACGGTCGATGTGCTAAAGAAAAGAGTTATTAAGCACAAAGACCGGTTTTTCAAAGGTATCCGTCAATCCATAACTCGAACCGTGATTGATTCAAAAGATTGAATCGCCCCATTGTTTCGCTCGCTTGTCACATGGTTGATCTATATAATAGATCTCACATGCCACCTACCAGAGCTTGTTTGATGTTGGCTCCGTAAGGCTTTCCATCTTCATTGTGAATATGTTTACACATCACTCGGATGTTCGCAATACCACAAGGATAATGCGAGGACTCAAGATATAATCTCTTTCCACATTGTGTGAAACAGAGAGTCTTCATTGAAAGTGTCCTAATGAGATTTATTGATGATCTCGTGGCTCTAGACTCAATTTGTGCATATTTGGATCCCGTGTCGAGACTAGGAGAGGGTCTCCTTCTTCAATATCAACAATCTCTAAGAGAAAGTCGATAGATAATGTCGGTTCCCCGTGAGAATGAAACAAGTCCTTTAAGAGGAACTTGAGTGGTTTGGAAAGTTGAAGTGCAAGGCGCCACCGGGTCCATGACGCCTTGTCTTCAATACCGATGTTACCATCAAGAGTATATGAATTGAACCCGGTTTTCCCCTAAGGTTGAATAAATGGAGGGCTATTTGTTTTCACCCTTTCTCATTCAATTCTTTTAATTCTTCAACCCTTCAAGCTTACCGAGACTTCATAGCTAGAACCTTGTTGGGTTTGTTCCAAGAGACTAGCTCGCCTCATCCGCACTCTTCCCATATCTCATTTTCTCCTTTTATCATCATACCTAAGGACTTCTACACTAACTAGTGGATAGTCCTCGGTAGATCCCTCCGCTCGCGGATCATGGGAACCAATACCTAACCTTATCATCCTTATATCACCGTACATAAAGTAAAGTTGGTCGGTCTATTTGGTATTGTTCATCCGCCATTGGAACCAATTGAAAACCATTTGAAAATCAATCCAGATACTTGTGATATATTATCAAAACATTTTGTACCGAATTGTTTTTGATATTTTTAGAATAAGTGCTCCCCTCAACATGTGCATCAAATGTTTGAAATCGTTTTGCACACGGAGGCAAGAGGAAGAATTTACTTCTTTGATTACCATTTTCTAAAAGATATCACCATCACTTCCTTGATCAAATCAAGTAGATAAAGCATTTTGGGAAGGATGAGGTTTCCATAAATTTGCTCCCCTCAATATGTGCCTCGAGGTTTGAAAAGAGTTTTGCACATACTAGAGGAACCCGCACATTGAGATAAATGATCACGCTTCAAATCATAGGTTTAAGATAGATGCCCCTCAACATGTGCATTGAAAATTTGAAATCGTTTGTCACATGTGGGAAGGACAACATGTACATCCTTATAAAACCATTTACCGAATTATCGCTTAAACCAATTTAAATCACACATTCTCCCCGATCACAATTATCAAATCATTTGAGATTTGTGATCTCTTATAGATTTAAATTGATTTTGAAAGCTTTTAAGGAGAATTGTGACTTGATTATGAAAGCGTTTTAACTGATAAGGATCGGATTTTAAGACTTTAAAAACTCCATTGGTAAAACATGCATGAATATCTTTTGAAAACAATTTAATGCCAAATAACTTTTTAATTTAATTGAAATCATTCTCCCCCTCAATCAATGACATAGGTTGTTGATTGAGAGATAGAGATTTTGACAAATAAGTCCTGATGATTATCAAAAATAGAGACCGAGTTATTTTTCAAAGCGCTTAGTTTTCAGCAGATAAATGTTTATAGAATCGAGCATGGAATTTGAAAACATGGTAAAGCATGGCTCGTTCTTTCTTTGAAAAGCGGGTTAATGCTCGAAATGACAATAAACCATTGTTTCTCTTTCTCTCAAAAAAATTTTTTTTTTTTTTTTTTTTTAAGAATTCGAACAACATCTAAAGTCCCGTGTCATTCTTTGAATGACAACATCAAGACCGTAGATATTATCGAATCGAGAGAAACATGACAAAATGACAATATTTTTGAAGATTTTTCAAATTTTTCAAATTTTTATGGATTTTGAAAGATTTTTATTTGATTTTGTATTTTGATTTTCGAATAGATATATACAAGAGATAGATGAAGATAGACCTTTACTCCTCGCCTTCCTCCTCAAGACGCTTGAGTGTTTCGTTGAAGGCTTTTCAAGCCAAGACGTGGAAGAATAAACTCAAAACGCTCTCTTGGAAGAGCTTTGGTGAAGATGTCGCTAACCGATATTCGACCTCACAAAATAGAGTTCCACCACACCTTTTTCCACTTGTTCCTCGATGAAATGATGTCGAATGTCGATATGCTTTGCTCTTGAGTGTTGAACATTGTTGCATGAGAGAGCAATAGCACTTTTATTATCACAAGACAGAGGGATTTTGTTGAATTCAAAGCCATAGTCGATAATCGAGATCTCATCCATAAGATTTGAGCACAACAGATGACATGGCTATGTATTCACCTCTGTAGAGGAAATAGAAGTACTCATTTGCTTTTTGAAGACCACCACAAGCTTATCACCCAAAACCGAGCACCTCCGGATGTACTTCGACGAGTATCTTGACACCGCATGATCAAGATCGTGATAGGTCGTTAGTGACATACCGGTGTCCTTCGGTACCAAAGACCCATATTGATGGTTCCTTGAGATACCGAAGACCCTTTAACCGCTTCAAGGTGCTTTTAGTAGGCTTAGCTCGGTATCTAGCACACATGCAAACAAATGAACAAGATGTCCGGTCTACTAGCAGTGAGGTACATCGTGGATCCAATCATACTACGATATTTCGCTTGGTCAATCATGATCCCCGAGTGGTCCTCATCTAGTTTGGTTCGATCAATCATGGGGTGTCAACAGGTCACTTGAATCAAATCCAAATTTCTTTAAGATCTCGTTGCATATTTAGATTGATTTATGAAAATGCCTCCGGACTTTGTGAAATTTGTAATCCCAAGAAAATGACATTTGTCCCATCATTGACATTTGAAATTTTGAACTCATTTCATTAGAAAACGATCACATTCCATTGGGTCGCCGAGGCAAAAATAATATCATCAACATAAATTTGAACATGAATTAAATGTTTGCTCGACTTCCGGTGAACAATGTAGGATCAATCGCTCCTTTGATAAATCCGTAGATAGAAGAAACTTTGACAATGTATCATACCATGCCCTGGAGCTTGCTTTAAACCGTAAAGGGCCTTCTTCAAACGATAAACGTGAGTAGGATGCTCTTGATTTACAAATCCTTCAGTTACCGACGAGACGACTTCTTTAAGGTCTCCGCTCGTAAATGCCGCCTTCACATCCATCCGATAGACTATCATGTTCTTACTAGCAAGATTAGCCAAAAGATTTCGATTGCCTCGATTCGAGCAACCGGAGCAAAAGATTCTTCAAAGTCAATACCTCCTCTTGACGGTATCCTTTAGCAACTAATCGAGCCTTGTTCTTCAACACATCACCATGCTCATCAAGTTTCACTTTGAAGATCCATTTAAGAGCAATAATCATAGCACGCCTCGAGCGTGTACTAACTCCCATACATCAAGTCGATCAAACTCATGAATTTCATCTTGCATGGCATTGAACCGCCTATCTTCATTCATGGCGGTTTTAACATCTTTTGGTTCGATCTTAGATAGTACGGAGTTGAAGAAGCACCATAAGGCATCGGTTGCAAGTTGTTTCCGTGTTGATACAGACGAGAGGGATTTCCAATGATGTTGTCTAGTGGATGATCGTGAGTCCATTTTCTAAGGTGTTCATGTGGTAGTTGTTGAGGGACCAAGTAGCAGAGTCGATGTCTCCTCAAGAAGATGGTTCGATGATGATTCAGAGCAAATACGTTTTCGAATGGAGCATCTTCAGGAGTAGCAAAGGGATTAACTTCATCATTGATGCCAGAAACAGTTCCATGATGTACATTTGAAGAATGATGATTTGTTGATGAGACGGAAGGATCAGCAGAAGGCGCTTCTTGACTTAAAGATATTGAGACTGTAGGATTGACTTCATTCACAGGAATATGAGCAGCCTCTGTTGTAGGGATCAACACCTCATTAGTACATGGATCATAAAGTTCATCAAACATAGGATCAAACAATTTCTTTAAATCTTCTTCAGATGGAGGTACATATGGAGTTTCTTGAGAGGAGTTTGGAACAAGGGATGAACCAATGGGACTGTTTTGAAGTGCGGGTCCCGAATCGAAGTGTCCAGAGCCATTTGACCGGTCACCATCAAACGTAACGTGAATTGTTTCCATGATATTTCGGGTTCTTTTGTTGTAGATTCGTATCCCTTTTGTTTGGTGCATATCCTACAAATACTCCAATGTCGCTTTAGCCCTAAGTTTGCCTAAGTCTTGTCCTTCATTAGTTGGATAACACAATGCTCCAAACACACGAAGGAAAGAGAGATTAGGTTTTTGTTGTGGACAAGTTCATATGGTGTCTTTCCATGAACAAAGGTGAATCGTGGAACGATTTTGTGTGTAGCATGCGTGGAAATAGCTTCGCCCGAGAAACATTGGAACCTTTGAGTAAATCAAGATTGTTCTAGCGGCTTCCACAAGGGTTCGATTTCGCCTTTCAACTACACCGCTCGCTGAGGAGTTCGTGGAACACTTCTTTGATGGTCGATTCCAATGCTTTCATAAAAGTCACTAAGTTGTTTGTTAACAAACCCGCCCATTGTCTGCTCGGATAATTCGATCGCTTTGTTAAGTCGAACTCGCACTGCTTGATGAGTTTGATGATGATATCGAGTTTCATCCTTTGTCCTTAAGAACTTGACCTGTGAATCTAGAGTAATCATCAACCACAACCAACACATATTTCTTACCAAAGATGTTCTCGCACTCTCATTGGTCCACACAAATCCATATGAAGGGTATGAAGAACTTCAGAATTGAGTTTGTAGGTTTGGGTTTATGGGCATACTTTTGCTTTTACCCAATTGGCATGTCGAACAAAGATGATCCTTTTCATACTTTAGTCTAGGTAAACCTACAACTAAGTCCTTTCCGAAAGATCATTGATGGTGCCAAGTTCAAGTGATTGAGACGACGATGCCATAACCATGACTTTGTTTTGAAGCCTTTGATAACAAGCGATTGGAGAAGACCTCATCATGTCATCGATAGAGATGGTGTAAAGATTTGAGCCACGAGTTCCTTTTAACAGTTCCTTACCATTAAGATCTCTAACAAAGGTGTATGTTTTTCAAGGCTACTTAGATCGTAATCACGTAATTGACCAACAGAGAATGATTATGACCCGCACCTTCCACATAGTATACTCTAGAGATGACACTATCACCAACAACGTAATCTCCATAACCCATGATTGCACCGAAATGATCATTACCGAATCTAATAGCCCCGATGAATTTGCTCACGAAGTTCATGAGCCGCGACGGTCTCCAAATATATGCTTGGAACAAACTGAGTCCGTGTACCACGTAACGATTTGAACGATCCGCAGCTGAACATGCATAAGAATGGATAATCGATAATTGGGATCCCCATGCAAGAATGGGTTCCATTTGGTTAGTAACAATGGTTGGAACACCCACATCGTAAAAAGGAGCATTCATATCGTAAATTAAGGCACCGGAATCATTGTGAATAGATGCAAGATTAGTGTCTCAGATAGCCCCTGCTCACAGCAGTGCTCACTTCTTAAGGGAATAGTTCTACCAAGAGGCATCCATTTTCTAGTGGGCATTGTCTCGATTATTCTTATGACCAATGTGTATCCAATAATAGCCTATCTTACTAAATGTTCTTCCTGTGGGTTTCCACCGCTTTCTAACTTTCTTTCGCTTTTGCCTTTTTGCCTTTTTAGCATGAATATTAGCAACATTAATCGGACAATTATCATCATTAGGCAAAACATTAACACCACATTCATGATTAGAAATGTAATTCAAGCGCACATCGACAAGGTTTGCAAATAGTATCGTAATTCAATTAATTACAAGACGCCTATGGCTAATACTAGAATCAACACGATTCGCTTTATTCGATTCAAGCTTAAAGTTCCTAGATTGTTCTTCTACTCTTTTCCAAAGGCACATTCTTAGCTCATGAGGTCCTATCATTCCTTGTATTGTCTTGAGACTTTGACCGCTCCCTTTAATGTCACCGATTACTCTGTAGAGGAATGGGAACATTAGTGGTTTTACAACTCTTTGCATCACTGCTTAGATGTGCCGATCCGAACTACATGCAGCACACTAAGGTTCACTTTCTTAAAACTAGAAGTGTTGGGATTTGTACTCCTAGAAGGCACACTTGAGTTCTCTTTCATAGCATTGATGATCCGAAATCGAACTACTTACAGGCACACTAAGGTTCATATTCAAGACATTGGGCATCGAATGAATATCATACTTGGCAATAGGCATCGAACATGGAATCAAAGGATTAACTCTCTCACCTAATGACTTTGGGCATATTGTGATCAAGCATTCTAAGATTTCTTGAGATCGTTTGGCATATAAGCATGCATGTCCAATTGCATTATCATGAGGTTTCTCTAACTTATCCTCTTCAACAATCTCACGCAGACATTCTAGGCAATCCTTAAGGGATGAGAAGTATGTTTGAACAAGAAGTTTGTTGTTCCCGAGATGAGGAGGACATATTTCATGATAAAGCATATTTATTACAAGAGTGAACCTTTGATACACCATTCTCCCATTGGTCATTGGCATTTTCCTTTTACCCGACTCTTCGATTCTCAATTTCCTTTTGCAATGAAGCTATTTGTTCGTTATTTTGTTACGAGTGACCTTTATTGATTCAAATAACTCATTGAAATGACGTTTAACCTTTTCATTTTCTTCTAGAAAACTTTCATTTTCCTTTGTAATGCATTTACTAGGTTTTGAAGATGAAACGCTTGAGAATTTCGAGAATCTAAAGGAGGAGGCATTTGGGAGCCTCGTCATATTGTTCGCTTGACCCTTTAATTGAGAGATTTGGGCTTTCAACTTTCTCGATCGTGTTGCACCGAGCTTGAATCTGCTCATCACGCTTGTTAATTTGAAAACCGCATCAAACTCGAGCATCCGAGGATGTCTTGATATTTGAAGTTTTGACATTTTCTTTAAGATGTTGATATTTTAGTTGTAAATTAAAATGCTCAACTTCTAGTTTAGAAAATGTTTAACCAAATTGTCGTGATCATCCGGCTCAATTTTCTCGCTTAGTTCGTAATTAGTTTTTCAAGCTCAATGACACGATCATGGGAGACTTTCGTGGCAACCGATAATTCATGAAATTTGGAAGCATTAATGGAACAATTTGTAGCAGTTGAAAACACATCTTGAGCAATACATTCAAAATAAGTTCTCATTTAGTGTATGCAAGTTCTTCCTCTCAATCTCATTATATTTTAGTGCTCGCTCATAGTCACTAACTTCAACTATCATTGCATCAAATTCCTTTTCCATTCCCTTAATATCGCTTTCTATCCCTTTTAAGACTTTCAAAGTGATCTTTTAGAAGTTTAAAGAAAGGCATGACCTCGCTTAAATAACATTCTTTCATTTGCTCAAAACCCTTTCTCCTTCCGTTATACCAGTGGGTGTGATCCTTTTCTTGCAAGTTTTCTCAAAATCAACAAATAGTTGAAATATAACATATTGGCTAATTAAGGTCTTGCTTTTAGTGGCAATTGTTCTAGGAACAAGATGCATTGGTGTATTAGAGGATACACACGCTTCTAGGCATTTTCCAAAGGGAGGGTTTGTTTCAACAATATTTTCATTTTTCGCTTATCTAAATCCATTTTCCGTAAAACTTGTTCGGAGTCAACAATGTCCGAGGCTTAAACATGTTCAAGGAAATCCAGCTTTTCCTTCTTGTAATCATGGGGTGTGATCTTTATTTTTTCTCTCTACATTTAGGATCATCTAATTTCTTGTTCATCTTTTCCCTAGTGACTTCATCCGATTTCTTATCTTCCTCAAGGCACTCAACGCAACTAGGTTTCGCCTAGGTTTAAGGATTTCATTGCCATCATAAAGAACCTTATGAGCATTTCTAGCCCTTTAATGACCTCTCGGATTTGGTTCCTTAACAAGGGAATGCTATGCTTATCGCTAAGACCCTATGCTTAGTGATCATGTGAGCAAATCAATGGTGTTCCTTGTATGTACAACTTGTTTTCAAGTTTGTTTTTCAAAGTTTTCGATTAGAAAATCTTTCAAGAGTTTTGATTCCTTTGCATTAAATTCTTGCTTAAGCATTTTCACATTTTCTTGAAGTTCTTGTTTTTGCTTAGCGCTTTAGAAAGCTTTTCTTGCAAGGAATTTAACTCTTGTTTTAATACTTCTTCTCTAAAATTACTTTTTCTAATGATTGTACGCACTTGGTCATCCATTTCCGCTCACGAGTGGTCAACTCAAATTTTGCACGTTGTTCATAAATAGCAACACGCTCTTTATAGGCATTTAGTTCGTAAATTACTGACTCATCGTGGGCACATGCAAAGTGTATTCATAAAAATATAGTCATTGTTGATCGCAGGAGATGCATCACTTGGTACAACTTCACTTTCACTTTGTTTCACATATTGATCATATGGGACAACATTGATATTACCCATATTTTCAATATTTGATTCAATAGTTTCAGTTGATAGTACTTTGTCATGCATCTTTGCACATCAAGATCATCGATAGTTTTAGTACCTCCGAGATGAGTTTGTCTTTGGATGGGCCACTTGTGGTGAAGAGGAGACCTTGGGAGAAACCATTGGAGAAATGCTAGCCATAAAGATTGTGTGCAGAGGTCCATCATCCACATCGAGTCGTATGCATCACAATCGCCGACTTGAAAGGCATTCGATGATTGTGACCTATCTCCGAATAGGCCGCTCATCCACATCTCGCATCATAGGTCTTGGCATTGCCCTCGCCTAGAAACAACAATTCCTCTTCATCCAAAGCAAGACCATTATCCCGAGCTTGTACAAGCAAGATCTTTCTCTCAAGTAATCAAGATTCGTGGACGCTTTGAGAAGTGCGCCTTGCAATGTGTCCTCACCACCACGCTTATAACATTTGATCGGCTTAGCTTGACCTTGATTACCATTCCTTCCTCGATTCTCGATTACCAACATAACCTCTACCACCCACCTCTTCCCCGATCATACTGTCTTTCCGAATCGGTTGCACCACGATCCTCCCATCTTTAACAAAGAGCTTGATTGTGTGGGTTAGATGTCGCTCGAGGTTGTTATTGGTTTGTGGGAGAGAATTCATGTTTTGACTAATCGTAAGAGCTAGTTGATTAATGAAGTTACCCACGTGTGCATCAAAGATCGCCTTGTTTGAACATAGGATCGTGAATTAGTTTGTGATTACCATTTCCCATGGGTATGACTTGTGAGGCTTTGGTTGTGATTTCGATGTTTGAGTAGAAGGCGTTGAGTCATTAGACGAGCTTGTCTCTCCTCGGTTGGTTTTGAACCGATTAAGAACCAATTTTTCAAACATAGCATGTCTCTCATTTCAAGGAGGAAGGCATAGAGTTGCTCATAGTTTGTATTCTTCAATCCTTTAGTGAGCTTCACAGAGGTGACAAACTTGTGCCATTCGGGATTCATGTTGTTCACAAATTTTGAGTTCAAATTGAATGTTAGGCATAGTCATTCGATGTTCCTCATGTCATTCACCAACTTATGAAATCTCACATAGTACTCATAGACACTCTCATCCGGTTTCATCTTGAAGTGTTCAAATTTGTCATAGAGTTGTGATTCTCTGCCTTCCATAGTTAATTTCAACCCGAGAGAAGCATCTTGACATTATCCCATACCGCTTTGCTTCGTGTTGTGATTGATCGCCTTGTAGATGTCTTTAGGAAGACCTTGAAGAACAATGTTAAGCCCCGATATCAAGATCGAATCTCTTTTTCTCCTTATCATCAAGCTCATCATACATCTTTGGTCCGTCCATTCCAGAAATCGTAGTTCCATCTTCAGAAGATCAAGTACATCTCTAGTCGCCTCAACTCGATACGGTCCTTCATCAATGGATTTGAGAATGTTGACACCATTTTCCTTTCCAAGGCAAGATAACTGATTCGCTGAGCCCAAGAATCGTAGTCGGCTCTGCAAGCATGGGTGGATTTAGTATCGACCCACCGCTTGAACATCCTCGGCAACAAAGTGGAGATGATAGTAGGAACATTGGTAGACATGTTAACAGATAATACGGATTTTATAACTCTATGATTAAACCGAGAAATAGATTCTTTCACGGATTTTACTAAATCAAGAGAAACCGTAAACAATCACCCAAGTCGCTAGAAGATAATGCACCAAGTCGCTAACACCTAATTCGCTACACCCCAAGTCGCTAAAGTCCCAAGTCGCTAGACAAATGCAAGTCGCTAGTAGTAACTCGCTAAGCCTCAAGTCGCTAGCAAAATTTTGGCAAGAATTGCCACTCAAGTCGCTAAAGATTCAAGTCGCTAAAGAGCAACTCGCCATGCACCAAGTCGCTACCACTGTCGCCACCCGTAGTGGAGAGTCCACTACTTGTATCGTTAATCGCTAGGTCTAAGTCGCTAGCTCCAAAACTCAGAACTCGCTACAAAATTGTGAAGCAAGTCGCTACGAAGAAAGAAGTCCGAATGTCAAGTCGCTAGCAAGAAAACCACATAAACATCACTTTTCAATCCAAAACAACCCTACCAAGATGATTCAAGCTTACCAAATGAAAACCTAAACACTTGTGATGATTCTAAACATAAAAGTACTAACAAAATCCAAACTTTAACACAAGAAATCAACCAAATGATGCACAAACCACTAAACTTTTTCAAACTCAAAACCACCTAAAACCACTAGAAATCCAAAGATGTGCAAGATATGATCTAACCATGGCTCTTGATACCAATTGTAAGATATTAGTTTTCACATACACATCAAACCATAACAACAAGGTGGCGAATAAGTGGAATTCTAGAGAGAAAGTTAGAGGTTTAGGGAACTTTAGTGAGAGAAAGAAAATTTTATTATGAGCTCCAACTCTACCTTGGGAGGTAGAGAGTATTTATAGTCTTACATAAAACGCCACACAACGGGTCGTGGATCGTGCATACATGGGTAAAGACCCGTCCGTCCTCCACGGTGTTACTTAACTAAATACTACTTAACTTAAAATAACTATGACTACGAGCTTAACGATTACATATACTTGAGGTGACCGACTCTTTAATACCGGAATTTCTAATTCCTAACATTTACATAACTAGATACTACACTCTACCATTTGATAATTTATATTCTACTTGACTTACACTATAAGTATTTCTCACCGCACTTGACATACCTTACCTTTTTTCCCTACATAATTCCACTACCCAACCCCGGTCGAACGCTCACCGGTTCTTTTGAAACACCTATTTTACCGTTATTTAGAAATCCACCAATTCAGCTTGATCGCGAATCGATAGTTTTGTCTGCTTATTATGCGTACTACGCTCGCTTGATCTCGTGGACTATGACCATCCGTTGTATCCTTATCTCGCTTGTTGTTGATCTCGCCATGTTTGCCTTTCGGTTTATGCTACGGTTTGATTTGGGGAAAGGGTTCACTTGTGACGCTTTGGCTTGTTAAATTGTTTAGTTGCTCGCTATGTCTTTAATTCATTTAATTATATCTTTATACTATTTACTACTTATTACGTAATCGCCATGTGTTGATCGCCGTTAGTACTTCCGCTATGATATCTTGGTTATGTTTTCAACTAAGGGTTTTGACCGTGTGAATTGCCATGCTCACTTACTAATTAATTGCTTCCGCTTTCGTAGATATCTGTTTGGCTTGTATGTCTTCTCGATTTTTCTATATTGATTTTATGACATACATGTTGTGTGGATGCGATGCCTTCTATGGTTGCTTATGTTTCATTCTTGTATGTCTTGTTTGTATGTGCTTGTGTTTATGTCATCAATGCTTTGCTTTGCTTCTTTCTCCTTGTTATTTGTTTGTTTTGGATATCTCAGATAATTGTGTTCGCAGATCCTCATTGACTCATTGTTCTCACTTCACTGCGACTTTGTTATCCATTTCCTTTGTTTCTTTTCGCATTTCGATTTTATTTAGCTTTGCTTTGTTATATCCGCTCACCTGGCTTTTTAAGCTCACCAGATTTCTTTTCTGCAAGCGGTGTTAGGTTTGAAGATGGGCTTTGATGGGCGAGAGTTGGATTATTTTGAGTGGACCAACCCTAGATACCTTATTACTTGGATTTATTTTGGGCTATTGTTTCGAGATTTCATTTTATTTTAGACATATTGATTTTGTATTTTCCTTGTAAGTCATTCGCCCATATGACTTGGTACTTTATTCTTTAAGGCTTTCGCTTGTAAGATTTTATTTGTATGTTCGATATGACACCGTATGTGACACTTCTACCCTTGTCGGGTTGGGGTGTTACAATTATGGTATCAAAGCTAAGGTTTCGCCTTGTTGACCTTAGGATTGACCGTGAGGATTGGGTAGACACTAGGCTTCCGCTGTGATGATCTATTACGATTCCTTTTGACCGCTATTCGATTTGACTTCATAATCTTTTGTCTTCACTGCTTTGGTCTTCTTCTTCACATTTGATTTTATTATTTTGTCTTCGACATCTACTTGTCGATCGTTAGGTGAAGACTACTCGAGAGTCGAAGACGATGGTGCCGACCTGCTGTCGCAATGCCCCTCGAGCCGAGAGGTTCGTGAAGCGGCCATACCCGATCGCCGCCGTCTTCTGGAGACATCGTGATGCCGTTGGAGGAAGTCGGACGGATCAATCAAAGACGCAAAAGACGGAGACAAGATTCAACCGGTGGTCGTGAAGGTTCATCTACTTCATATGATTTGGGCGCGACTTGTGTTACTCCGATTCGCTTGTCATGCGTTTTGAGGCGGTTTGATATCTTGATATGTGATTTAATCGGCATCACTTTCCATTGATTTGTTCGTAACTCGGTTTGAATCGTGAATTTTACCGCTTGGCATTTTGTTAATATCTCGCTTTTTCTTTTGGATTGTCAAGAATGAGTCAGCGAGGAACCGCTTTCGAGCAAGTTGGTGGCCTTCTTCCTTGGTGATATGGTAAGTTGGTTTGATGTGTTATATGTCGTATGTATGAGGATCGATCTGCTTTGGTATGTTACTTGCTATCGTATGTTATCCGCTTTGATGTGATTTGGTTATGTGGATTGTCATGACCGGATGAATATGATGACAATAAGAACTTATTATGTGATGCAAGTATTATGACGCCGATCAACGTGATAATACCGAGATCATATAATTCGAACTTATTGAAATCATACGACTTCTTGGGAAATGCCCGGTTTGGTACGTGAATGGACTATGACTTATATCAGTTATTTATCGACCCACATATTTGTTTGGAATTCTGTACCTCTTTGCGAGATTCTCACCGACATCTGTTATGTATGAGATTTGTACGCCTTGGAACCGAAATCGTTATGATCTGTGTGAGGCTATGGATTGCTACATCTGCCTTAAACTTGTACGTCTCTGTGTACCTTTACGACTTCAATTTTTGAGGACGAAAATTTTCTTTTTAGAGGGGAAGAGTTGTAAAACCCTAAAATCTCAAATCACGTAAAATGACAATTTTGCCCTCCAACTTAAAATTTTACCAACTCGGGAAACACGTCAACATCATTTAACGAGTTATATGATTAATAATATTCCTACATTATGAAAATAAGTAACTTATGAAATAAATTAAAGGGAACATAAATAAATAAACTATAAGTATCACATAAACACTTCAACTTGTACACAATTAACCTAGTCTTGAAAGAGGACTATATACATGATTGGTAGATAAGATGGAAAGTTTATGAAATGGTCTTTGAAACCCCTTGATGGCCGGCCTAGTATTCCTCCCCATTTAATCACCATATCAAATCTCATTAATCACATTTATCTCCTCATTTCATTTCAAAAACCACTCATTGAAAACCCTAGCTCTATTTCTTAAACAAAGTGGCGGCACCCTTGATTTTATTCCATTACATTCGAAAATCATTCAAACAAAGGTGTTCCTAGGAGGCTCGTGATCGTGGGTAATCGATTGGTGGACGTAGTGTTTGTGTTTGGGTCGAATTGGAAGCTTGGTCGTGGGTTTATAAAGGTGTACGTGGGGTTTGATTTAGCCAAAGGAGGTTTGGTTTGTTCGTGTTGGTTTGATTCTTGTTTCTTGTCTCGTACACGCTACTAGGGTAACGTATCGTCATCTTGAATCTCTTCCTCTTTGTTTCTTAATCCAATTCGTGGCATATATGTTTTCTAGGGCTTGTATATAAAAAATGGATCACATAAAATCATTAATATGTTATCACATGAAATAATGAAACATGAATATGTAAAACCTTGAGTCTTAATATATGTAATTCGAATAAGGCATGTAAAAATGAATATGAAACTGATTTTGGATTCTTCATATGTCGAATTATATATGTTTTGTTTAAGGGTTAATAAGCTTATGAATTATATGATTACGTATATGATAAATGGAATTAATAACGAATGATTTACGAAGGTATTTTGATTTATACATGGGGCGTACAAAATGGTTTGTGATGATGGATGGTTCGAATTGAATATGATATCACATAAGGAGTCTTGTAATCTTGTATTAATCAAGCTAAAATGGGTTAGAACGGATATGTTAATTATAACCTAAAAACTAGGGTTTATAATGTTTATGTCGATTTAATAAAATGAAGGGGTTGTTTTGTAAATTATGAAACTTAATGGATTAACATGTTAATATACTAACTAAATGGATTAAATGAGTAAAATGGGTAAACTTACTATATTTACACTTTTAACCCTATACTTTGCAATATTTACATTTTAAACCCTAAACTTTTGGTAACTTGTCATAAATGATCCTTAAAGCCTTATAATACTTATTTTCATTAATTAACTTTAAATAAGTAACTAAACCTGCTAAATATGGGAACCTGCTAAATATGGAAACCTGCTATTTTTAGAAAGTTACTAATTATGGAAATCTGCTATTTCTGGAAAGTTACTAAAAATAGAAAGTTTCCTAAAATAGAAAGTACTTAAAATGGAAAGATTACTAAATTGGAAAACTTACTAAAAATGGAAAGCCGTCTTAATCGAGTGTTTCTGATTCTTTTAGAACGTTATCTAATTCATATAGGTTCCGGGCGACGTGATTGATCTCCTTTCTTGACTTTACTTTCATTGTTGATTGCTTCGAATAAGGTACAGATATTCTATCCCTTTTCAGTAGGGATCTCTCATGACTTTCTGGTCCTTCGACTTTATTTCGCTTATGATATTCGTTGCTATGCATTCATTGCTATTGAACCTTTGCTTACTGCTGACCCCTTGATATTGAACCATTGCTATTGATCTTTTCGTTATTGAACCCTTTGCTATTGAACTTTTGCTATTGACCTGTGCTATTATATGTGTGCTATTGAAACTTTGTATTGAAACATTGATATTGGACCTTGATATTGAATTTTGCTATGAACCTCGAATTGTGAGCTACCGATATTGCACCTTTGTTTATGAAGACCTATATACCGCTACACTTTGAACTTTGTCCGACCCTTCGATTGATACCCGAGCCATTAACTAGGTATGGGGTTCCATGTCCGTGTCATTGATGCACCAATGGCATGACTTTAGTGTGGTTGAGTGATGTTCCACACCGTCCCCATTTTGTATTGATTATGCGCTTCGATATATTGTATGGCCACTATTGTATTGTAGGGGCGATGGATGCATCCTAGATTTGTATTGTATTGTATTGATATTGATATATTGTTTTGGTGATGTGGTGAGTGTGTGCAACACACCCTCACATTTTGGGAGCCGATCACCCATTGGCTACTGAGGACTCCTCCTATTGGTTTGGTATTCCGAGGTCACCCTCCGAATACAATGGTTACTATTGGTTACTTGGTCGCTATTGCCACTATTGATATGGTTTGTTTTGTTGGCTCTGGATAGATTTCGACAACCCTTACACCTTTGATATACCTATATTGTACCTTCTACATTTCCCAACGCACCATATTCTCGTCGTACCTTTATATGACTCACTCTACTACCAAGATATATATATTCCATTCCTTTGATCCGTCACACCTCATCCCGCTATTTCGCACTATCGCTCCATTCACGCATCGGGTTATTATGTGTTTATTTGATTTGTTTATGCTATTTATGTTTTATGTGACTCACCGATTATCCCGCTATGATGTGATTAACATGCGGTTATTCGAGTTACCTGCTTCTATCCAATGATATGTGATCTCAATGTTATGTGACCCTCTGTATTGTCTCGGTGATCATGCTATTGCGTAATCGATAGTTTTGTCTGCTTATTATGCGTACTACGCTCAGCTTGATCTCGTGGACTATGACCATCCGTTGTATCCTTATCGCTTGTTGTTGACCCGCCATGTTTGCATTTCGGTTTATGCTACGGTTTGATTTGGGGAAAGGGTTCACTTGTATGCTTTGGCTTGTTAAATTGTTTAGTTGCTCGCTATGTCTTTAATTCATTTAATTATATCTTTATACTATTTACTACTTATTACGTAATCGCCATGTGTTGATTGTTGTTAGTACTTCATTGTTATGACATCGTTATGTTTTCAACTAAGGGTTTTGACTGTGTGAATTGCCATGCTCACTTACTAATTAATTGCTTCCGCTTTCAGTAGATATCTGTTTGGCTTGTATGTCTTCCGATTTTCCTATATTGATTTTATGACATACATGTTGTGTGGATGCGATGCCCTGCTATGGTTGCTTATGTTTCATTCTTGTATGTCTTGTTTGTATGTGCTTGTGTTTATGTCATCAATGCTTTGCTTTGCTTCTTTCTCCTTGTTATTTGTTTGTTTTGATATCTCAGATAATTGTGTTCTCGCAGATCCTCATTAACTCATTGTTCTCACTTCACGCGACTTTTTATCCGCTTCCTTTGTTTCTTTTCGCATTTCGATTTTATTTAGCTGCTCGCTTTGTTATATCTCGCTCACCGATTTTAAGCTCACCGCATTTCTTTTCCGCAAGTGTGTTAGGTTTGAATATGGGCTTTGATGGGCGAGAGTTGGATTATTTTGAGTGGACCAACCCTAGATACCTTATTACTTGGATTTATTTTGGGCTATTGTTCGAGATTTCATTTTATTTTAGACATATTGATTTTGTATTTTCCTTGTAAGTCATTCGCCTATATGACTTGGTACTTTATTCTTTAAGGCTTTCGCTTGTAAGATTTTATTTGTATGTTCGATATGACACCGTATGTGACACTTCTACCCTTGTCGGGTTGGGGTGTTACAAGACCTTCGCCTAATATCGCCCTTTATTTAAAAATCTCGATTGTCATCGTGACACGTATAAATGGCACCCAAGAGACAACACCGCAGCTAGCGTGGATAAACCATCGATGCTCCCGCACCGCCTAGAGTTACACGCGCCGAACCCAGAACACCACTACTCCACTTAGGGCTGAAGCAAGCCCATCAGTTATGAATCAAGCCATGTTGGACCAGTTAGTCGATGAATGAGTGAAAGCAGCACTGGCCACAACAAATCATTCATCTACTTATGCTGGAACCTCAAGACCAGCAACTGACAACCGAGGTTGCACATATCGAGAGTTTCGCAAAACCATGACGGGAGGTTTTGGAGGAACCGAGGGAGCAGTTGGTCTGACCAGATGGATTGAGAAACTGGAAACTGTGTTTCACATCTGTAATTGTGAGGACGAGGCTAGAGTTAAGTATGCATCGTTCACCTTCATGGATGTTGCCTTAACATGGTGGAACAACTATCTGAAGTCTGCAGCCATGGGAAAACTTCAAGGAAATGGTACTCAAAAAGTATTGCCCCCGCAACGAAGTTAAAAAGATGGAGGTCGAGTTTTGGAACCTAAAGGTGCAAGGCACCAACATGGCTGCATACAACCAACGCTTTCAAGAGTTGGCCCATCGCGCCTCGAGATGGTCCTAATCGAAACTTGCCATCGGAAAGATACATTGGGGGATTACCCTCATCCATCAAGGGTAATGTCACCACCTCCAGGTAGAGGTGCATGAGAAAACCGGTTTTTAAAAAAACCGATCAATAAAACCGAAACCGGTTTTTTAAAAAACCAGTTTTTTCAAAACCGAAATCGGTTTTCAAAAACCGAACCGGTTCTAGCGGTTTTAGCCTTTTTCCTTCGACCAGTTCTGTAACCGGTTTTAACCGGTTTTTTATTTTATTTTATTTTATTTTATTTATTTTCTGGGTCAACACAAAGTCAAAATAGCCATGGACCTTCTTGACCATCAACCCCGTACATGCAAGGTAAGTGTCTTTCCCACTAGCCTCTTTCCCATTTTATAATACCTCACTAGCCTTTGTCTTTGCTCTCCCCACCGATGTGGGATTCCATCAAATGTAGATGTATTATATATTTTTGTAGTTCACAAATGTATAATATATTTGTAGATGTATTATATATTTGTAGTTGCTCTCCCCAGTAGCCTCTTTTCGTGTAGATGTATTATATATTTGTAGTTCATAAATGTAGATGTATTATATATTTTTGGTTCTATAATTGTATTGTTTAAATAAAAGTTATGATTGTATTTGAAATGTATTAATATTTATATAGTTTTAGTTGTATAATTGTATTGTTTAAATAAAAATTTTGATTGTATTCGAAATGTACTGTATTTATATATTTTTAGTTGTATAATTGTATTGTTTAAATAAACGTTATGATTGTATTCGAAATGTATTAGTATTAAATGTTTTATATTTAACATGTTTATTAAATAAATGTTCAAGTTTTAGTAAAATTCAAAAACCGAACCGGTAAAACCCGATAAAAACGGATCCGAACATTTAAAACCGAAAAACGAACCGTAAAAATCGATAAAAACCGATTCCAACATTTAAACCAAAAACGATTTCGAACATTTAAAACCGAAAAACCGATTCGAAAACTAAAAACCGAAACTGTTTTTGAAAACCGATTTTTGAAAACTGTTTTCCAAAACCGAAAACCTCAGAAACCGGTTTAGTTGCACCTCTACCTCCAGTGGTCACGACCTCCATGAGGCAATAGAAGTGGCCAATGACTAATGGACCAAATAATTGAGGATACCGCCGAGGAGGTGGTGTATAACAAAAGGAAATGGGATGATTACTCTGGAAAAGACAACAACAACCAGAACAAACGAAGAGAGGTTGCCAAAGTCTATACTGCTGGTTCTGGAGAGAAGAAAGGTTATGCTGGAACTTTACCCAAGTGCAACAAGTGTGGATTTCACCACAACGGACCTTGTCCCCTTCAGTGTGGGAACTGCCGAAAGATCGGACACCAAGCCAAAGAGTGCAAGGCCCCCACCCTCGTGATGGATCAGAATGTCACAGTAACATGCTATGAGTGTGGAGTGATAGGGCACTTCAGGAGTGAATGCCCAGAGCTGAAGAATCGGAATGAAGGAAGAACTCGTGGGAACGCATATGCGTTGGTAGTGGGAGAAGTTCGTCAGGACCTCATCGACGTCACGGGTGATAACAATGTTTAAGTAGAGATAGTTCCCTACTTTGCATAATAAGACCTAAGTCTAGACCCTCTTGGATTGTACTTCTTTGAGTATTTGTACTCCCTTAAGATTTTTTTTCCCTTTATTTCGATGCATTGTGAGAATCTTCATCTAATGAATTCCCTATCATTTTATGTCAAGGCATTATGGTTATTTCTTTGCGTTGTGCTCTATTGTACAAACAATCTTTGAAATTTTCCTGCAACCTACAATGCCATCGTCATATATACGATTGTACCCCTTCATAAACTAATTTGACTAAACCAAGCATGGCATCATCACTCCTCAATTATACATAGCCTTATCACCTATGTATAATTCAGGAAGGATCATGCTATGATAGGAATATTCACCTCAAAATTTTTGTACTTCAAAATAAACACTTCTTCCAAGTTCAATTGTTTCCTCGAAGAGGTCATGAGAGCATAAATATCCACATCATTTCCCAAGTTCAGCAAGTAACTCTAAGTGAAAGCCGAGGACGACTTTCCTTTTAAGGCGGGGAGGCTGTGACACATGGTAATTTTCCACCTATTACTAAATAATAAATGAAAATGTATCACTTCTAAGCATGTTAAATTAAGCACACATTAGCTTGCATAACTATTCTGAGTAGCTAAATCGCACACTATAGCTTACTGTATAACATTTGCATTCATAATCTGATCAGAAATTTTTGAATTTATGGTTCCTAAAAATTTCTAATGATTAATTTGATATAACGAGAGGTTATCTCGTTACTATCAAAAACCCAACATCACCGCGTACCGACACAACAGTAAGGGCAAAATAAAACTTTAATAAATTTCCCGAAGTGGAAAATATTGTATTATAATACTTTTTCAAAACGTGATCATAAACCGTTACCACATAAAAATTTTACCGTCCAGCTCAGCGAGACACGGAATACACGACACACTAAAACCTTAAAATTTTATACTAAACATTACCCCCACTATTTATTCACTTAATTTATCCTTATTTGTGTTACTTTTATTTCTTTTCTTCTTCCCATTATCCTCGAGCCACACAAACAAAAGCAAAGTACCCAAATATTATCTCTTCCTTTTCTTTTTATGTATCTCGTCTAGGTCAACCAGGAACAACAAGATAGTCTGCACCTTACTTTCCCTTCATCTCTCCAAACATCATACCATTTACATGAAGCAAATTGTCCCCTCCTTTTCCCTTCTACCTATCGCACGCCGCCACAAGGGTCAACCCCTCACACCTAAACCTTGAATGCTCTCAAAGGTCACTCTCATCTTTATTATCTTTCCAAGATGTGAGACACGAGACTCCCTTGAAGAAGAAGAGCGATAAAGAGTTTAGCCAAAAATAGTCCTTTCTGAGATTCAAGAACACTAAATCTTGTAAAACAACTCTTTATTTTCTCTTTATAAAACTGCCGACCCGCTAGAATCCCATACACATACCAGAAATCGGTGACAAGCATATTGTAAGTCATAGTAATCATAAAGTTCTATCAAAGTTTTGGTTGTGGGATTCTTGTTCGGGTCGAGAGCAGTAGTTGGTATTTGGCTTCTAGTTGATCATCCTCTGATCGATTGACCTCAAGGGCCTCATTAAGGTTCATTGTCTTTCTTGTTTGTCTACTTTGTATAATTACTCTATTCTTAAATTATGAAACCGTATTAAGTTTCAACTTCTTTTTCATATCGTCATTTGGTATAAAACTGGGATTACAATGATTAATTTGATACACTGGAGTAGACTTGTGTGGCAAAATAAAAATAAAACATACTACTTAAAAATTTAGTATTGGCCTATTTGGAAATTGCTTAATTGTTCGGCTTCCTTGTTTTAATCGGCTGCAAATGAAACCCATCTCAAGGATGTTTGTCGTCCCTTATTTTGTACGTACCAAGCCACCACAAAACTCGTAAAAGTGGGAATGGTGTCGAGCCTTCATTCGAGTCGGGTTATACCCGACAAACACGTATCCATAATCTGTATATGGACCCAACATGTACACTGCTTATATGCCTCGACCCCTAGTCTCGTTCATTAAAAGTTATGTTTATTGTTGTCTTCGGTGTGCCTAGGGGACCCCAAGAGGTGTTGGTTTTGTTACTTGATTCCAACTCAAGACCACGGGTGTGGTCGTGAGAATCTTTGAGTGACTGTTTTTTTTTACCAAACCAAATGAGGTCTAAAGTAGGGTGCATTTTGTTCACTTATTTTCTGCACAAAAGTGCGTGTTTAGACCTGCTCATTTCAGCCCCTAAAGGCTGCGTTTTTAGCCCCTAAAAGGTACATTTAGACATGCTCATTACAAATTTTAAAGGTGCATTTTCACCCTAAAAGGTGCATTTAGACTCGCTCATTACAAATTCTTAAAGGCTGCAAGTATCATCCCTATGTCTCAAAGATGTTGGGTTGAGGGTCTTGCGCCAAGACTACCTTGAAAGATCGAAACATTTCCAAGTATATGCCAAATAGAAACTGTGTCACACATTTCTCCTTTACTCCTCGTGTATCCCGGGCCACACCGATCCAAGCAAAAGAAAAAAATGGCTTGTTTGGCTTGTGGGCCGAAGCCCGTCTCCTTATTTTATCTCTACGCAGTCCATCACACAATGGGTAGGGTGCGTTTGATAATCACCAAGTCCCGTAACTAATGTTACCTTGCATATCGTCGGCTTGTCCAAAGTATTCATGACGCCTTCCCCATCGGGAGCCATACTAATTCAATACAACTAGTACCATATGAGTATAGTTAATCATTTGACACAACTCCTAACCACTTATACTTCAACTAATTGAAAACCAAAGATTTAAAAACATCAACACTACTCTGAGTTTGAAAACTTCATCTTTTGAATAAAACAAGTTTTCTTATTAAAAGCATAAACGAATATTTTTCGTATTACTTATAGCAAAAATTAAAAGTTTCATATAAATTTTAGACACATATTTATAACTCTATTTCAAGAGTCTAACTTAATAAAATCTATTACTAAACTTTGACGTTAGTCACCACATACAAATAGCAACCTATATACGGGCCATGCTCGATCTTCGACAAGAATATATATTTTAATTTGTTTTAAAGATTTATCTCTTAACTTTCACACATTGAGTTTTCTAAAAACAAATATATTTAAATTAAATTAAACTCTGAGTACATCTATTGTAACCTAAAATAGTGTCATAAAAATATTCATATGCCCATATATACATACCGTGTCAATAATACTGGCATAAGCTGTTAACGCTTAGTGCTATAAATAATCATTCTCCGTGCGTCGACTTTCGTCCTCCATCGGACTGAAGGCTCATTCGTCTTGGATATAGTTTCTATTCCATATTCTCATCTGTCTTAGATATAGTTTCCTATTCAATATTCTCGTATTCCCAAAGAGCCAATACTTGCGGATATTTGAAAACCATTTCAAAACTTAACAATGCCACACAAGCAACATAGGTTTAACCATTTCAAAATTTTGAACATAATTATACTTCACTAAGCATTAAATTGGAGTAATGAACTAAATTTTGCCTTACTTACTTAGGTCGCGTGTCGGTGCAATTCCACAACACTCATTGAAATCCCACCTTTGGACTACTTATTGCTAAGGTGAGTTTCATAGCCCCTACTTTTACATGTTTTCATAACTGTTTTGGGGGAGAATACATGCTCGTTTTCACTTAAACTAAATACTTATTTTACCTGAACAAGTGAATTGTTTACTCAAACTATGTTGATTGACTGAATGTATTATGTGTTTACTTGCCAATTACTTGATTACTTAAATGCATTCTAGTGTAAAGTTAATGCCCGCTTACATATGGACACAAGTACTTGAAATCTGTATGTCTCGCATGATCGAGTGAATCGGTCACATGACCGATTGAACTGGTCACATTTGCTATGTACATACATGACCGAATGAATGGGTCACATTGCCGAGTGAATTGGTAACATGACCGAGTAAACTAGTCACATAATGAAATGAATTAAATACTAAATCTTGTGGTCCATAGAAACTTTTACAAATTAAAAATCTATGAACTCACCAACCTCGTGTTGACACTTTTTATGTATTGGGACCACATTTTGATAATGGGCCATTTTTCGCAATAATAAATAATGTAAACATTGTTTTCAAGAATAACTAAGAGTTTATTTATGAAAATCAGTTGTTCTATGCTTATGTTGTGATATCGATTTAGTAGCACCCTAATACTTGTGTGCTTCCGCTGAGCCATTTTGGGAGTGTTACATAATGGCACATCTACCTGATTATATCATGATCCAGTTTCTTGACTTCAAAACTTGAACTTTGGGCAAACGGTAAGTGGTGATGACTTTGTTGTAGATTTAGACTATTTGCTTGATTTTGTTTTACACCAATTTTATCCTATGTCTTATCCTACCCTTAGTCATGAAGCGTGTCTAGGTGATGCAGTGAGCAATCTTTTGTGTCTTGGCCATGGATTTGGTCATCTATCATTGATTTTGTCCACTTCACCGTGACATGTTATTAATGACAAATCACCCTTAACCTTTGTCGTGTCGACCCATATTGCCTTCAAGAATTGTTTAGTCCTTAACTCTAGTAGTGGAGATTTGTGTAACTGCTAAGCTTATGATAGAATACAAGCTATGACTGTGCAATGAGTGATCACCCTGAAATTGACACTTAGAATAGTTGAGAGATTTGAGTGTATTGTTCCCATTTTGTGAGGTGTTCGGCTTTATTTTATTCTAGCATAAGGATTTGTAAACTTATATTTTCGTAATGGAGATATCTTTTAGAAATCTATCTAATAAGGTCTACTGTGGGCAAGTAGAGTTCAGTGGGGAGATATTTGATAACATCAAATAGTCCCGAATATTAAGTGTCAATTTCCGATAATGCTCGTATTTTATATAATTTGTATGGAGTTACGCTTGTTTTCCTTTTATATTTCACTTCGTGTAAATTACTAGCATTGGAGCTAAAGAGACGCGGATTTGGAGATTTATTGAAGATATATCATAGTATGCTCATTTTGAAGCGCTACAACAGAACTCCTCTCTCACATTACGCCGTAACTAAGGCGTGGCTCGTAAAACCAACTCAATGTAAGATTACGATGTAACTCTCCCAAAGATTACGGCGAACCAACTAGGTCAAATGAGGTTCCACACAAGAAGCTACGCCAGAACTCTTGCATCAATTACGTGTAGCCAAGAATTATTGAAGACACGGCGAACTCCTTCCATAGTTACCAGAACCAAAGATTATTAGTGAAAATACGAAGAATTGTATGTTATGGCATAACTCTTATAATTAGTTACGCCAGAACTGATCCGCCTATAAATACCCCACGATTTCCAAAGATTTCAAGGCATCCCATTTCACACACAACACAAAGTGAACGTGAGTAGAAGTCAAGGCGATCTAGAGGAGCATACTGAGCTATCTTCATGGAAGAATCACTCCCCACGATAAGCATTAGCATTTTATCTTTTCTTTACTTTCATTTATGTAATTCAGAACGTTAAACATTGAATCGATTGTTATAGTTAATATAGCGGCTAAGCACCTCCGGTGTCGCCTAGTTATGATTCCTAAGTAGTTTTGTTTCGTTTACATTGCTTCCAGATAATTATTTCTAAGTGTATGCATGCATAGTTTGTTGGTAGCTACCCTTGTTTCGGTAGTTTGAATGGCGATAGTGGCTAGTTACTTAGGAGATATGACCAACCAACCCTAAGTAAGTAGATCGAGACGGAAGGGTAAGATATGACCAACCGACACCCTTTCTACTTGTGCGATTCGACCAACCGATCACCCACCGCTTGGATGAACTTAAGAAGTAGGGGTGAGTGTTTAAGTTGCTAGCTACCGGCACTCACTATTATGAATCTAGCATGTAGCGGTACTTAATGACTTGGCTTAGGGACTAAGAACAACTGGACTTATGACGGGCACCGATTTCTCCAATGGGACCCTTTCTCGATAGGTTAGGATGAATCACCAAATGTCATGCCCCTAGCGACTTTGACCCCACCAAGTAAATGGAAGTAATTAGACGTAAACACTACTAATTAGGATGATTAACTAGGTTAGCACCCCTCTCCTCGATTGATCACATCTCTCGCCTTTATTTGCTTTAGTAGTTAATTATATCATAATCATATTAAAATCTGTGACACCTAAACTTATTTTAAATCCGCACACATTGCTCTTGGGACGACCTCGATTTTACCGAATACTGTCACACGACCGGGTACACTGCCTGTAAGTTCATTATGATAGACCATAGGTATAACGAGTAATTATAAATATTAAAACCTGATCAGTAAAACCTGCATCACGTATATAGGCCCTGTTTGGCTAAGTTTATTTAACATAAGTCGATTTGGGCTTATTTTTATAAGCTACGATTTTGTGGCTTATTTTGGGACTTGTCGGAATATTATATAAGTTATTATGATATGATAAACTTATTTTTATAAGCCTCTTATTTATTTATTATTTTGAGACTCATTTCGCTTTTATGTTTACATATCATAATAAACTTATATGTTCGACAAGTCTCAAAATAAGCCACAAAATCGGGGCTTGTAAAAAATAAGCCCAAATCAGCTTATGATAAATAAGGTTAGCCAAACAATATAATAGTTTGACTGTTTTAATTTGCTTTCTTAAAGAAAAGTTCACAAGAATTTACTTCTTAACCTTAGCCCACTCTAAAGTTAACAGTAAGTCGATCTGAAATATTTTAACTGGATCCTAAAGCAAACGTGCACCTCTACAATTATTGTTTAACTGACTAACCATTTCTAATTAATGATTACATATTCTAGTTTCAAACGTGCGCATTCACAATTCAAGTGTGACAAAGTTGTTGACCGACATGTATACTGGCCCAACCGGCAACCATTGTAGGCCTCGGCCCATGTAACTGTGAGTCTAGAATTATCTTGATGTACTATTGTGTAAAGGTGAGCAAACGACCCGAATAGACCGGACCGATCTACGGATCGATCGAGACCGGAACGGACCGACCACATTCTATCCGGCCTTCGCCCTTTTGCCATTCATCCTCGGTCCGGTTCAGACCACAAACCGACTATTTTGGCTTTGTTGGACCGGACCGACCGACCGAAACACATTTGATTACAGAATCATGATAAATCATGTTTTTTCATTTTTTATTTTTTTTAGCTACAACTAACTATTTCACAATTTATACATCACAACAATCTCACATGTAATAAGCATACTTGATCCATAAACATTTGATTAGAGAACTTCTCACACAATTCGCTAATAAAAAGTAGGGCCCTAAAAAGTAATTTAAAATATAAAAAACTAAAAAAGTATAATATTTGGATATTAATTTATTCTATTTTCAAAGTAATATATAGTGATTATTGGGGTTAGAAACATTTTGTTTTTAGTTATTGGATCGGGGTTATACAATTAAAAAACTAAATTTGTTGTGGGATGACCTATTTGTGGGTCGAATTTTGGTATAATTTGGACTACAAATTCATATTGGGTTGATTATTAGTTTGTTGGACATCACTATCGTGCTAGTTTTCGTAAGACCGTGAAATCTAAATCTTAATCGTAACAGGTTCAAGGATGAACCAAAACTATGTGTTTATGAATTTCAAGATTGATTTTTCCTCTCCAAATATTCATTTTTAATCATAGTGAACATCCGTGAAAAAGATCGCAGATACGGAAAATAATTATAATTACGATTGTTTGTCCTCGATGCAAAACTTGCGTGTTTAATTTGTAGTATCACACAAAAAATTCATGGGTTAAAACAAAATATAACATTTTATTAATCGAATGACATTTTACTCACTTTTAAACAATGTTGCAAAAATCGTGAGTCAGCAATGAGGAGGTCGACGACCTCAAGCCTCAGAATCGCTCTAGGTGAGATTAATCGATGATTAATCGGATTGACATTTTCTGCAAGTTTTAAGTATTTTTTGTGACCAAACTAAAGATCTTAATCGATTCACCGCTTACTATGATCCCAAACCTCAATAAAAGCGCTCCAATTCGATTATGGCGTCCATCAGACATTATAAGTCGAAATAAACGATCCCTAAGTTAAGTAAAATGCATAAAGTAATATTTTTTAAAGTTGACCGATTAAGATGATTTGGCCGATTTTTGACCGATTAGCCGAATTTTGACCAATTATGACGATTTTTGACCGATTAGGCGGATTTTTTACCGATTTGTGGCCGACTTTTGACTAAACCGATTTTTTTGCCAGGTTTTCAAAAATTAACAAGGTCCAGGCAATTGCCTTGTAATTGCCGACATAAGGCCGCTAGCCGATTTTTGCAACATTGCTTTTAAAATCGATCGTAAGTTGACTAAGTTTTCATTTTTTAAGTGTGAAATTTAAAATTTTATCAAGATGACTATGTAATTTGAATAAGTTTTCATTTTAAAAGCTTGGGATTTAAAAATTTATTAAGGACTATTAAGGGTTATTTAGTCCAAACACTTTACTTACTTTTAAGCAATTTTAAGTTATAAGATTTAAGCATAAACTTTTTATAAGTAGTAGATATACAATCAAGCTATCATTCATCGTATTTTTATGGTTTAATATATAGTTAAAGAAAACGAAATGAGTAAATTGCAAAAATCGTCATTGTGGTTTAGCCAAATCGCACATTTCGTCCTCCTGGTTCATTAAGTGCAAAATCGTCTGCTTTTGCAATCGTTACGTCTGCTTTAGTCATCCGGCATTGCAAAAATCGCCATATGTTAGTTCACCTCCAAGATGATATTTCTGCGATTTCAAAATGATCCAACCGCATATGTTTAGTTCACCTCTTTCACACTTTCATATGTGGTTTAGCACTTTCAAAACCACACGCTATCATTCATCGTATTTTATTGTTTAATATATAGTTAAAAAAACGAAATGAGTAAATTGCAAAAATCGTCATTGTGGTTTAGCCAATCGCACATTTGTTCCTCCTCCGGTTCATTAAGTGACGAAACGCTATGCCGGAGGACTAAAACGGATGTAACAAAGGCAAAATAAGGATGGGTTTTGCACTTTCGGAACCACGCGGACGAAACGTGTAATTTGGTCAAACCATAAGGACGATTTTTGCAATTTACTCAAACAAAAAATTGTACAAAAACAAACAACATTATTTCATTCAGATTCAATAGTTATAGTCACTTCTTAACAGTAAAACGTGATGATCTGATTCAGACCCAAAACATCTTAATAAAACAAATACACCCCTAGACTTTACATAACGATGGATTTATAAATGTCACCATATTTAACTTCAAACAATGTTATTGAAATATATTACCCGTTAAACTATTAACCCTAAGTTTAGTTATTGAAATGTTGTTACTCTTTATATTATATGCTTAAACCTTATGCGTGCATGGGGTCTAAACTAGCTAGTAATATAATAACTGAAATCAAATACTCCGTATAAAATTTCTGCTTACGTCTAACCTAACTGTTCCAAGTCCGTTGCCGAGGAAAAAAAAGTTCTAAGACCTAGGTCATTGACGTAAAGTGAACTTGGAGACTGGACATTTATTCTTGGTTATGTTTGTCAAATAGTTAAAATGGATGTGGTCTGATAGACATAAAATGAAATTGGAAAATTAGTTACCTTATGGTTTTCTAAACTTAAATTCTAAATGAGCTCCGTTTCAAATTAATAGTCAATTTTTTCTATTTTGTTATCACAAAATAGTAGTACTCGTTATTGTTGATTTGTCGAATTCTATCTAGTTATACATTCTTTATAGTGGTTTCAGCTAAGCCCCTCGTCGCCATGTCACTCCCCCGCATCATGGGAGCATTGTAGATACAAACTGAAGTTTAGTCTCGACATATCTTGTCCGGTTAAATTGTGACCAAACCCGGGCTCCACAAATCGGACCCATGGTTTCGAGTGGACAAGGTCAAGTACGTCCTTTGTTGGTGACTTGGTGTGAGCGTGAAAAGGAAGTAAAAAAAAGACTTTGGCATAAAAAGAGGGAGAGTCAACTAAAAGGGTCGTGTCTGGTGTGCCGTGTGGGCCGGTTTCATTTCAAACATGTATAAATCATTCATCTTTTTCCAGTTTACAAACATATAACCAAAAATCAATAGGCCCCAAAGAGAACCAAGAAAGGTCGAGGTGTTTTCTTTCTCTTTTAACATCTAGCACAAGTAGTTTACAAAGTAATATCAAGTATATTTACAAAATAAACAAGTCGGATAACAAGCCAAAATGACTACAAGTTAAGACGGGTTGGGTCAAGTTAGCTTATCAACATTTTTCATCAATATTTGTCCATAGGTAAGTGATTAAGCGTGATACAACAATTAAACTGATACAACTTAGCAAACTTTTGACCCGTTTAGCCTTTTTTTATTTGTTGTTATCTTTTAAATAGTTTATTCATTTGACTCATTAAGTTTGTAACTCGTACTGACACGTTTTAGTTTGAGTGTATTGAAATGGTCACACATAATTTGACTCTTTTATACCATTTTATATAGGATTGATATATTTATATCCCAATTCTCAATCCTTACATATATCATATAAAAAGCTTTATTACACATGCAAGATTTATACTAAAAATCATCTTCAACTAACTTCTTATTTCATTGTTATGGTGGGAGCTCGAAGATACTTCTATCAACTGTTATGGTGAGTGGATTAATTGGCTTGTCAACACCCGTTTGCCTAAACATTTGAAGATGTTCCTTGAAAGTATTTGCTACATCATGCGGTGGCTTATTTGGCATTTAGAAACCAACTCTGCTTGGATCCAAGCAACCAAGGCGTAGAATTTTTATTTGACGACGCTGTGCATTTGTCTTACATGTGGTGTTCTAATCGTTGTAAGTTTAAAATCAATTGGGTTAGTTGGTTAAAAATCCCAATTGTATTAATTTGTAATCTTTTCTACCTTTGCTAGCTTTTAATACATGCAAGATTTATACTAAAATCATCTTCAACTAACTTCTTATTTCATTGTTATGGTGGGAGCTCAAGATACTTCTATCAACTGTTATGGTGAGTGGATTAATTGGCTTGTCAACACCCGCTTGTTGAAGATGTTCCTTGAAAGTAAAGAAACTAACTTGCATTTGTCTTATTTCATACTATTTTTGTTAAAGCATTTCATACTATTTTTGTTAAAGCACAACTAATTTTATCATATTAAAATTGAACAAACAAGCATTAAGAACCAAATATATATGAATGTATGGTTTAGTTTGTGGAGAGGTGCAGCTCTTTATAGACAAAACTGCAATTATTGTAAGAAAATGGGTTTATTTAATAATGTTGTAGATAAAACTGATCATGACTTAATGAGATGTGGACAATCACTTAAATGAGTAATTTGTTTGAAACTATCTTTAAAACTCCATCTATTTCAATGAAGCTACGTTGTGTTTATTAAAAGATATTAAAACTGTATCTATTTCAATGAAGCTACGTGGTGTTTATTAAAAGATAGAATGATAAATTAGAAGCTCTATGTCCATCTGTGGGCTTAGGGTCATAAGTCATTAGTGTTATAGTAATATCTTTGTAATCTTATACACTAATTAACAATGAGTAGTTAGACTCATGAGGAATTCAATGTTTAAAAATATATTTGCTTTGCTTTTGCTTGTGCTTATTTTGTTTTGATGTTGTTGTTACGCATGATAAAATTAACTTCTTTTTATGATCGGATGTTTTATCAACAAATTTGTTATTTGCTTTACTACTTTTTTTTTTTTCGAATCCACGGATTTTATTAAAACTAAGAAAAGCTAAATAAAAGAACTACAAAGGGGAATTACAATAGATTACTAAGCCAATCTATCCATCTAACTGCACTTAAGATTTCCAGATGAAATCCACAAGAACGATTGATGAACAATAGAATCCCAAATGTTTGCTTTCTTCGGTTTGGTTGAGAGAAGATCATAGAGTTGAAAGTTCCAAATACACCAAAGCATAGTAGACACAATCCCTTCAATGATAGATCTAGCAAGCTTCAAACTTTAGCGGAATCAAGCCAAGCAAACCACCACCCATGTTGTGCATCCTAATAATCAAACAACACCAACGAGACAAACGTCCCCATAAATCACGAGCCATACCGCAAGAGAAAAAAAAAGATGATCGCCGCCGTGATGATCGTTACATATAGGACATAAGAGGAATGAACATCAATACCTCTCTTATCCAAATTGTCCAAAGTGGGAGCTTATTAGTAAGCTTCCAAAGAAACACATTAGCCTTGATAGGAATTATACGTGACCAACGAGTAGGAATAAGAGTACCTGGTAAAATCAAATCATCAATGTAATGTCTAGCAGAACCGAGTACCCCTTGCTGCTAAGATCCCAATTCCAAATATCACTATTGGATGAAAGACTAAATCGCGAATATCCTCCATCAACAAGTCAAACTGAAACGATTCGACCCCCCCCCTCTTGGAGACCTTCTGAGAACTGAGGACCAGACTTCAAGGTTTAAACGTTGAGCAACCGTACAACTTTTGATCGAATCCAAAGCATAAACACGCGGGAACTTTTCTTTCAAAAGAAACTCCCCACACCAGCGATCAGACCAAAAATTAATAGAAGCACCATCACCAAGAGACCGAGAACAAAGAGAAAAAGGTCTATGCCTTTATCACGAAGATGACTAATGGATTTGAGAATACAATACCAGGGGCTGTATGAGCTTTTGAGAACCACCCTATTATGACCAATACCACCTTCAGACCCATGAATGTTTTTGATAATGATGTTCCACAAACCATGCGGGGACGTACGGAATCTCTAAATCCATTTGAAAAGCAAGGCGACGTTAAGAGCAAAAATGCTTCCAATGCCTAGCCCGTCGGATGCTTTACTCGCGAGGCAAGACTTCCATTTAATCCAAGAGATCTTTTTATCATTAAAATCACCACCCAAAAAGAATCTATTGCGTAAAGATTCGAGGTGATTTTGCACCGTTATAGGCATCCAATAAAGAGACATATAATAAGTAGGAAGGTTACCTAAGACCGCTTTAATAAGAGATGACGCCACCCGCAGATAAAAGATTGGCCTTCCACGGGATAACTTGGAATCAAATTTTCGAATCACTTTCTTCCAATTATCGCAACGACCAGTATTGCATCCGACCGACTCCTAAATACATCATAGGAAGATTAGAGGTCTCACACCCAATAACTAGAGCCATATTTTTTACTTCATCCTCAGGGACATTAGCGCCAAGAATCTTGCTTTTATGAATATTGATCCTTAAACCAGACATCAAGTAAAAGCATCTAAGAATACATATCAGGTTATAAGCATTAGAATGAGACCACTCTCCTATAAATATAGCGTCGTCCACATATAACAAGTGAGAGACTTTAACATTGCCATGACCAATAGAAGCACTTTTGAAAAGCCCCATAAGATCCGCCTTTTTAAACATAGCATGTAAACCTTCCATGGCGAGGATGAAAAGAAAATGTGACATGGGGTCATCTTGTCGAAGGCCTATAGATAAATCAAACTCTTTAGTGGGAGATCCATTAACCAAAATAGAGGCCCTGGAATTTTGGAGACAACCTGCAATCCATGATCGCCATTTAGTACCAAAACCGAGCCGATCCAATATATCATCGAGATAATCCCACCTTATAGAATCAAAAGCCTTCTCAAAATCAACTTTAAAACCATGAGAGCTTTCTTCCGCTTATGTACCAAGCCATACATTCGCTCAAAATTAATGGACCATCAAGAATATTTCTACCTTTAATAAAGCGCATCGCTCCGCACTCACGCAACTATCAATGACCGAACTAAGTCTATTAGCGAGAATCTTGCCATTAATTTTGTATTGGCACCCAATTAAACTGATAGGCCTAAAGTCAGCCACAAATTTAGGATCACCAACTTTAGGAATGAGAGCGATGAAAGATGAATTACATCCTTTAGGAAAACAAGCTGATTGAAAAAAGTCACGAACGAACCTAACCACATCGACTTGAATGACATCCCAGAAAGTTTTGATGAACATGAACGTAAATCCATCCGGGCCCGGAGCTTTATCTCCACCATAATCACAAACATCAAGTTTAATTTCCTCTATGGACACATCCCGTTCCAAATGATTACGCTGATCCGAGGTGATCATATTAAAGGAGAGATCACCAACGTTGAGCCTGTTGTCACTAGAGCAAGAGAATCTAGTGTGGAAATGATTATAAAATTCGGACTTGACTTCCATAGGTTCATCGATCCAAGAACCATTATGAAGAATTCCTTTAATGGCACTTTGACGACGATTTTCTTTAGCGAACCGTGGAAAATGAAGTGTTTTCATCTCCTTCAATGGCCCACTTCACTTTAGCTTTTGGGCAATATCGCTAGCCTCTTTGTTCTCAATATCACCAAGATCTTCAAAGAATTGATACGCTTGACAAGGTCATCGCTAGTCGCCATACCTAAGTCGATCGATTATCAATACCGAGAGACAACTGATGTTCTTTCTTTAATTTGTTATCCAAATCTTTTAGAACGACTCCAATCATGGATGACACTTTTGAGATTTTGGAGTTTCTTTTTAAAAGAGACCACCGTTGTTTTCCCATCGCCATATTTCTTCCAAGTGTCAACGACTGATCATGGAAGCCATCACATTGCACCACGAGTGAAAAAGCGGAAAGGAGTTGGGCCGAATCGCCACCTAATTCTTTGAGGATAATGGGCGGTGATCAGGGATGCCTTTTTCAAGAATAGAACCAGTGACATTGGGGAAGGATTCAATAAAACCTTCGGTAATTAGAAATCTATCTAACTTACTCATCTTGGAAGCCCACTTGTTGGTCCAAGTAAAACGATATCCTCCCAAAGGGACATCAAACAGATTCAGATCGTTGATAAATCGATTAAAAACCTCAGAGTTCTTTTCATTAAAGATAGACCCGAACCTTTCACTAGCATGACGGACCTCATTGAAATCACCCATGACAATGGAAATGCCATCCCAATTATTGATAAGCAAACAGATGGCGGACCAAAGAGGAGATTTACCATCCAAATCTTGAGGAGCGTAGAGAACTATGAACATTACCTTAAGACCAGAACTTGACCAGATACCTTGCACAACGACATAATTATCCGAACAGATCGTTTCATTTATGGAGAACATCAATTTATTCCATATACAGATGATACCACCAGATTTTCCCCTAGCCGAAGAAGACGCAAAATCAAAAAACGAATTCCGCCAAACTTGCCTAAGAGCCCAAAGATCAACGCGAGTCGATTTTGTCTCCTGCAAAAGCTAAAAAATTCACGTTATGAGAGTGACACAAGTTATTTACCCATCTCCTTTTTTTAGAATCCCCGAACCCTTGCACGTTTAAAGAAAGGACATTCATTTAAACGTGTTATTGTTCCCCATGTCCGCAATCATTTTTTCAAGCATTTCTTGACAACCATCCATATTGAACCCAAGAGCGATACCAACTTTAATCGTGTCCTCAACTTGTTGTAACATGGATATACCAACATATTTCTTGGCTTCCATCGCTATTCACCGGGAGTGTTGGGAAAGTGAGGAGAATTCAAGCGCTCTTTTGATTTGCAAGCATCACTAACCTCATTGTAGTTACCCACATTCTCAGATTGAGTAAAACCCGGAGGAAATAAAGGAGTTCTCGGGTCCGATGAGGTATGATGATAATTCCCATTTTTGACAATAAGTGGTTCAAGGTTAAAAGGGTCACTATTTAAAGGTGAAACTGTAGCCTTGACCTCCGAATGATCATCCTTATTTGAATGAGGCACCTAAGCATCATACCCCTCAAAATCATTATCTGGTTGCACTTTAATCTCATCATCCATATCACCTGATGAGTTGGAGGACTTATCATCAGGTACGTTCTCGTCAGAATCACCAGGAGGAGCGAATGACGGAACCCAACTGCATAACTCTCTCACCCTATAAGCGTATGTGACCCCATTTAAAGTAACAAGTGTTGATGCAAATATCAATGAAGTATATGTAGTTTTTAAACATAACCGAATGCTAAACGTGTTAGATGCATCAGAATCATCGATGAAAAGAACCTCACCCCACTTCTTGCATAAACCCTTGAAAGTATCATTATGCCATGCTCTAAAAGGGATACCTTCAATTTCGAGCCAAACAAGACGCTCATTGAGAACAAAATCCTCATCCCATGGTACAAGAACGTAAAACCACGACAAAACACCTTCGTGAGTGAGGAAAGAGTTTCGGCGTCCATATCATCAAAAGAAAACATAACCCATAAGCCACCAAGATACTTAACATCGACGCCTAAGAAACCTTCGTTGTTGCAGATGATTTTAGAATTTTCGATAGAACGAAAATCTTTATGACATCCTAAAATGACAAGTTCCATATCAGTGGTATCCTGAGAGGCGATGAAGCTAGTGCAGTCTTCGGCAATACTCCCCATTTTATCTCCAGAAGAATCGCCTTTGACAACATTAACAAAAGAATTGGATTCAGAAACTACCTTCTTGGCATACGAGGATGCCACAGAGTGTACTTTGACTCAACAATTTTCTTAACTTAATTTGTTTTACTGTTGTATGAATAATCGATTTCGCTTGTCGAATTTATTCATCAACAAATTATTGTTTTATTGCTATAATGTTTTTTTTTTAGTTTAGGTTTTTAATATTTATTTAAGATTTTAATCCAAACCAGACTTTCACAATTTCGTTGAAGAAGTATTAAATGATAAATATAACCTAGACCCAATTGTAAGTTTGGGTCAACTAGAGTTCCATCATGTACTCTATATACATCATAAAACGTTATCTAGATGTCCGATCAATTTATGTCCGATGGTCGCTGACTATATTTAATTACTCTTTTCGTATCAAAATATATGTTTGTTTTGATATTTTTGATTGTCTTAAATTTAATGTTCACTTTCAATAACAAACAATCAAATTATTTGTAAGTTGGTGTGAATGAAATTTTATTGGTTAATATTGTAAAGGACTCACTTTGTTTAAACTCTGTGAAATTTGAAAATGGACATATAATTTAGGACAAAGGGAGTATAAATTAGACTAAGTTTATGAAGACTTGTTGATAAAAAAAAAAATCAATCTCCAAGTCAGAGGCATTGTTAAGAAGTTAAAGATAACTCGAAGATATATTCTCTAGCTGATGCGAAGTCAGCTAGTATGTATAGTGAACTAAAAGCAGAAGGACAATGGCTTATCATAGATTGACAATGGCCTGATAAGCCTATCAACTCTCTGATCCAACCAGCAGATCTTAGCTCGAAATATCTCTTAGATATTTAATTGGGACTTTGCAAGATTGAAAAAGAGCGGATAAAATGCATCCTTGAGATAGTCAAAGACGAGTACGAGTTGGTAAAAATATAGTGAACAATTGTGAGCAATGTTCACAAAAGAAATGTTGTTGAGTTTCCAAAGTAATGTTGGTAAAAATAATGTACCTTCTCTATTAAATATTCGACACGCCTCAACAACCTCACGTGACATTCTCGTTAGTCTCATATTTAAAGAGAATATTAATCGGAGTAAATGCTATCTCTCTCATTAATTGTATCATTTAAAAGAGTATTTACTCTTGTTTTGAACTCGACTTTATCTCTAATCCAATCAGCGACCTAAGATTTCACTTGCAAACTTTTACCTTTGTTTAAGTTTATCTTTTCAAAGAGCTAAATATATTGTTATCAATTAAATATTTATCCGCAACGCAATTTATAATTCTTATGATTTATACTAACAAGATTTATAGGTCGAAAAGTTTACCTTTATGTTCTTTCACTAAACCTTTATATCTTATTTCACAAAAACTCGTGGATTAGAAAACTACAATAGATTAACATGTAATGATTAAAGCATAAACTAAATTTAAATAATACAGTAGAACAAGTTTGTTTTGCTACTTGTACAACTTTCTTTTTCTACAAGTACGTACGGGGTATCTATTTTAATCAAAATATATGGCTTTTTGCTAGCTAGCTGAACTAAAGTTTAGACAAGTAAACCACATGATAAAAAAAAAAAAACTATATGTTATGATGTGTATAAATTATATGTGATGATGCATTTGTATAGTTTTCAAATTATTTGAATACCACCAAAATATGTAACCATAGTTTCTGTGATTAAACTAAACTATATGAACCCAAATAAACAAGACAAATGCTAGCCCTCCAGGTCAAAAGCAATCTTAAAAAACATCAAACTTTCTGTTGTATTCGCACATATTTCTGAACGAACAAACGAAAT
Organism: Chrysanthemum lavandulifolium; assembly: GCA_022545495.1. Lineage (NCBI taxonomy): Eukaryota > Viridiplantae > Streptophyta > Magnoliopsida > Asterales > Asteraceae > Chrysanthemum > Chrysanthemum lavandulifolium. The sequence continues at coordinate 174,659,424 of CM040239.1, forward strand.
TAAATTCGTCAATACGTCAATATGAATTACATCTAAATGCATGTATATAGATGAGCCTACTATAGGTCCATTATGGGCACATCATGTGACACCTTTCTCTAGAAAAGCACCCATAATCTTCTCGTCATCACAAGTATATATGCCCAATGTGTATGTGTGTCAAAGGAACAATGGGGTTTGGATGAAGGTGATAGGGTGATGACAATTGCAAGGCTACGTTATATTCTAAAGTTAAAATGGCAATAAAGACGAAAATAAAATAAGATATCGAGCTTTTACACGTCAATGTATCTTTTACTTTATAATTCCAATAACAAGTGCGCGTTAACAAATTGATCTTGAGTACTCTCATCGATCGATTAAATATCCGCATTTGTTTATAAATAGGTAAAATTAGTTCATTCTAGAAAATATAACTACAAATAATCAAGTCAACTATCTAGTGTCAAGTAGGTCAACCACTTGTAAGAAAGTCCCAAGGAAGAGCACTTAAATTGCATTTATTTAGTTCTTGCTTATCGCGTTATATAAATAAGAGTTCGGATCAAATGAGTGTAATAATTAAAATAAAAAAGATGAGAAGAAATCATAATCACATAATTTAGATGCATTTATAAAAAAAGAAAACATCCCTACACCCAACAACATCCAAAATTGTGCAACAAAGCAAAAAATAAAAATAAAAAAATTACAACTTATATTTGTTATACACTTATACCCTTCAACTTTTTTTAATTGGCGAATTGGTCTTTCTTTATAGCCTTTGAAGATGTATCATCCCGCAGCAACAAAGATGGATGATTTCCTTTACAAAATAGATGATCTTCACTTAAATTTATCCTCCCAATTTAAAATGTATAGCTAAAATTACTTCTAACCCTTCTCATTTTAATTAATTTTCACCGAATTCATACTCATATAAACAATACTAATACAATTTGGTTAAGTATATACAAACATCTTAATTTTAAACAACATAAGAGGATAAATATGGCTTGTGAGTTTGGGTTTTGGTAAAAAATTAGATTTTATTTTTTATTTTAATTAAGAAAGGATATATGGTGCCAGTTAAGGTGTGACGGTGTGACATAAAAGCAGCGACTAATAGTGGCCGATTAGGTTTCGGAATCATACCCGATTAGCTTTCTTTAATGTTTATTTAGTTTTCTATTTTAATTTGAGTTTTCGTGATTTCGACGCTCGAATTGAAGGGAAAGTATTAGAAGATCGAATAGAGGCCCAAGTCTGGTTATGAGTTTAGGATCTATTAGAATATGATACATTTGTAATCCTATAAATAACGATAAATAATAAAACTAGACCTTGGGAGAATTCAATGTTTAACACATTCTTTGTTAGGTCATCAAGGTTACAACACAAGCACAATAGAAAGAGATAGAGAGAAGATCGGATGAACAACTACACAAACATTACGCGTAGGAATCTAAGAAGAGTTATGCGTGAGTAATGAAAGAGTAAATTGAACAACCAACCCTCAAGTGAGGGTTATTACATAGTATTTATAGGAGAGGGAGCTAGGGCAACACTCCTAGTCCCTTCCTTTCCTTAGTGGACTTGGGTCTAGGCTTATGGGCCTTCTACATAAGCCTAAGGCTAATTACTAACATAAAGGCCATATTAAGCTAACTATTACATATGAATCACTAACACTTGAATTAGGTTTAGGAGTGATTCCAACAATCTCCCCCTAAGTGTTGGTGATGAATGAATGTAAACGGTGAAGGTGCTGATGTAATAGTAGCTTTGACGCCTTCCGACATTCTTCTTTCTTGTGAGAAGAATTGCCTTGATTTGAACAATCTCCCAAAGTGTAGAAATTGTTTTCTTTAAACATTCGCTTTGACGTCATCTTTATCTTTGTTCTTTGATCATTGTTCTTTGTGATGGTAGTGATAGTATGTTGTTGTTGTTCCGCATCAAGTCCGCCATGTGTCCGCTTCGTTGCTCAAAGTGTCTCAACGTCATACTTCAACATGCTCACACGCCTTTGACGTTGGATTTCGAGATCGATGAAGTTCTTTAAATCTTTAAACTTTGTAGATTCTTTGATTTTGACGAAGAATCATTCGACTTTGTGTTGCCTTTTGAGAGAACTTCCATTAGTGATGATGTTGGTATGAGCATGTGAAGAGTCTCAGACGATCATTCCGCCCGTAGCTTCCATAAGAAGTAAACATAAGAAAGGTTAGTAATAAGCGGATTTCGCACTTACAAGTTTGAACTTCGAGAGTGTTATCGAATAGTGTGAACACACAACTCTAATTCTCACAAAGGCCGTTCTCGAACCGGAGTCCCACAAGTGAGATAACACGATGTATCAAGTACACCCACGATTCGGATGAGTCACGAGGTACATCAAGTATCACCTCACGATTGTAGACCGCTTGAGACCACTAAGCGTAATCCACGGGAGTTACCGAAGTGACTGCTTTGTCGTGGTCGTTTGATGTTGACCCGGCAGAGTTTCCATTCAATCACCGAGGATCACAATTTTGAACCTCTCATAAATGTTCTCGACAGATTGCTAAGATCCATGAAGGACTCGATAACGCACCATCGATGTTCTTATTGTTGAACAACAAGTGATGAAATGTCAAGTGTACCTAAGAGATCTTTTGATGAATCTCATGGCTCTAGACTCAATAGTGCGCTTTGGTTTTCCGAGCGGAGACTAGGGTGAGGTCTCCTTCTTCAATATCGCAATCTCTAAGAGAAAGCCGATAGATTATGTAGGGTTCCCCGTGAGAATGAAATAAGCTTCATTGGGAGAAACTTGAGTGGCTAAGAAGGTTTAGTGCATGCGCCATCGGGTCCATGACGACTTTTAATCTTCAATACGGTGTCAATAAATGACAACCAAGAGTATATGAATTGAACCCGTGTATCGCCCTAAGTTGAATAATCGGAGGGCTATTTATTTTCACCCTTTTCTTTGCATTTCTTTTTAATTCTTCAACTCCTTCTTTCTCCAATTCTCATTTTCTCCTTTTTATAATCATACCTAAGGACTTCTAATTCTAACTATTGGTAGTGTCCTTGGGTAGATCCCTCTGGCTCTGGCGGATCATAGGACGGTTATTCCTAACCTTAAACACCTTATAACTCCGTTGCCATAAAACCATTTTTCATGAAAATCTCTCAAAGTGTTTGTGAATGAAAAACATGTTTGAACACTTCAAGAGTTTTAGATTTTCATAAATACTCCCCCTCAACATGTGCTTAAAAATTTTGACAGAAATCTGCACGGTGAGGAAAGAGCGCATATTTTGAATTGATCGACTCAAGATAGACAATTCCTCTTGCGAGACACTATTACGTTGCATAGTTAAAGAGATACATTGTCGCCTTTTAGGTGACAACTAGCTCTAATAACTACCTTGAAGATGTGGACAACCTTGAAAGGTTGTCAAACCCGTCAAAGTTCATGTCTATTAAGAGCTTCTCGAATGGGTACAATTTACTTGGATAAGTCTTGGAAGACAAATCCTTTCAATGTATGATTGTTCAGATCCCGTCAATTCATGGGTTGAAGTCTTTTCACACGAGGAATCAATAGCATAATCACAACATATTTCTTATCACATATTTTCTCCCCCTCAAAAATGGCATATAAATGTTATTTTTGATGAAATGTTTGAGAATAAATATGACCATTTTGAGTTTTGTGAGAAGATGACCACTGTGAACAATTTGTGAACAAAGTTTAGAAATCAAATACTCCCCCTCAATAAGTGATATAAACGGTTGAGGTTTTGAAAAAATTATAAGGGGAAGTACTTGTTCTTGTGAGCAAAGGCTTTGAAAAATGAAAGGTTTGATAGGTTTTACTCAAAAGTAAGAAGCTTTCGCTCCTTTTATAGGATTGTGGCACTTAAGCGTACCACAGGGTCCTTTCATTACAAGAACGGGTTGTACACTGTTATGTGTGCACAAGCCATTGTCATAAATAATCACACATCCAAAGTAATATGAAATAGAAGCATTTTAAGGGTACCAGAATTTCGTGTAGGTCGCCAAGAACTCGGGAATGCGAATCGGGCGCTGATAGCACGTGAGATTAATGCGTTGACGACCACCTACGAAGCTTTCCAATGTTCTCGAATCGTCCCGCGAAACAACCTTTCATCAATCATCTTGATGATTCTCTGACATCCCGCCTTTCCTTAGAATCCCATCTCTTTTGTGACCCAATGCCTTGTTGAATCGCCTTTAACCGATAAGCTAGTCCATCTCGAACCTTCTTCAATGTATGATCCCCAAACTTGTGAAGATCTCTACATGCCATCAAGCGCTTTTGTTGTAGCTCACTACGGTAAATTAATCCGAATGGTTTGCCGACGAGGTGTATTGTGGAAGTCGGTTGATGTCGGGAAGTTCTAGCCGAGGTCCGGGAAGTTGACACGGTCCGATATGATTCAATGTACCATTTGTAAGTCTTCTACACGTTCCTTGATCACGATGCTTCGATGAAGATAAGTAATGACTTGATGAATTCATGTTGAACTTCATCGAGAATTGTCTCATGCGTCCCTATACTTTTGCAAGATATGATCTTCAATGTCATTAAGAGACAAATTTCAAAGTCCGCTCACGTAATGCATAATCTCTTTCGTCTTGTCTTTTGACCGGGATATTCTTTAGGAAAGTGTAGTCCCATTTAGACGAGAGCTCAACATGCTTAATAGCAACGATCCCTTTAGTACTATACATCGCATGTAGAGACTTTCGGACCGGCACTCTTGTAGTAGATTCGTCGCTGCTCGCCAATGGTGAATCCCGTGACATTGCATCGACGTCATATTGTTCCACATCGTTAGAAAACAAGTGAGTAGACTTTTCTTCGATGGCTATGCGGTTGGAGTATATGGTGCATGGAACGAAAGTGTAAGTGATGTAGCGATTTCCTTAAACCATCGCCACCTGTAGAAGAAATTCCAAGTCGTTGTTGAAGAAGTAGCGAAATGGAATCTTAGGTCGATCTAGTTCACAATCGTTGGTAGAGGTTTAGACCATCGGTGTAGAAAGGGCATTGTCTTTCCGGAGAAGTCGATGTTTGCTTCGGGTTGAGCCAATCAATGTTGTTGGACATGGCTCGTGCTATGTTGTCAAGATGGTATTCAACCTCGATGACACTTTCCGAGTTGTCTTTTAGCAGCTGAAAGGCTTCATTCTTGATTCGCTTCAACTCGATTTCGCCATCTTCTTCACTCGAAATTTTTCTTGCAGAACTTTGCATGCTCCAATGTACTACCATCTACCGATCTTGACCTTCGATGGATAGGAGTAGAATTAACAAGTGTAGAAAACCGGTCATATTCATCGCTGTCATCCTCGTCTAGCCATGATACTGACGCCACCTGGGCGCCTTCTTCTTCTTTTCTTAGGCCTAGATGAGGATTCGGTTTCTTAACTTTGTCGGGAGAGGTGGGTTGTTGTTGGGGCTCATGGAATTCCTCATCGTCACCACCAGATACTCAAAGTGATCACCGCTTTTTGAGTGGGGTGGTAACTCAGAATCCTGAGGTTTTTCAGTTGAAGAGCGAGGAGGAGATCGTGGTTGAGCTGGAGTCCTTTGGGGTGGAGGTTGCATGGAAGATGATTCACCAGACTTCTTCTGGCGTTTCGGCTCTTTATCTTTATCCTTATCTTCATCGTCTCTTGGACGTTTGGGCCTCTCAGCTTCTTTTCTGCATGCTGATTTAAGTTGGTATTCCAGCAATGCTTCAAACAGTTTACCTTCGTAAGAGGCAAATGTTGCAGATCGTTTAGACATTTGAGCTACGAGCCCGAAACCAATTCAAAGATCGAGAATATTATGGGATCAACGGGTTGATGTTAACATGCATTGGTGTTGATCTCATAGTTTGCTTGGCCAAGTGTAATAGATTCGGATAGAGTTGTTTGGTAAACATCTCCTTTGTAACTCTAGGAACGATATCAAAAGGTACTTGTGAGTGTAACCTTTGATCATTTCGTTCATTTTCCTTGAAGATCATCTTTCATGAGCTTCGGACATATTCCTTTCAACTTGCATCTTGTCATTCTCGTCATGAAGATATCGCACAGTCAAGAAGAAAATTGAGCTTCTTGTAAAGCACGTCTTTCTTCGACTTGTTTGACAAATTTTAACGATTCGTGTCTTAGCTTGAGAGATCCAAGAGGCGCTGGCTTCTTCACCGATTTGGATGTGGATTTGGTTGATCTTTTGATGGTGGTGGTGAGGTGAGAAGATGAATCCGATGATGATGAGATGTGAGGAGACTCGGGTCCTTTGGTGGTTCAAAAGTTTCCTTCTTTGAGTGCAGGACTATCCTCAAGAAACTTATCATAATCAACATCTTCTTCATTTCTAGACTTAGCTTTTCATCGCCTTTATCTTTCTCGGACTTTTCGTTTCGGTTCTTCAATGTCATACTCAATAGAATCTTCCACGCGCTTGTTGTTGCTCCAAAGTGGTGGCACGGTTCCTTATCGGGTTGATTAACCGCATCGAGATTTGGTGTAGGTTGAACTTCACCACTTGACCTCTCGGGGCCACCCATTTGATCTTTAGCAAATTCTTTCGCAACGTGTTGGATTCTAATGAATTTGAACTTCTTCCCGTATGTTGTATCCATTGGCTCTTCATCCGAGCTGCCTTCGTGCTCACCATCGGAGTCTTTCCCTTGCCGTGTTCAGCTATAGGACCGAGAGGTTTGATCTTTCAAGGATTAGTATCGGTTGCGCTTCGAGTAGAAGATCTTTTCTTCAATTGCACCTTGAGCTTTCGTCCTACTAGCTTTCTTGGCGGTTCGTGCTTAGGTTCGGAATGGGAACAGCTTCCTTGGCGGAACCGCCCTCTTCAAGGCCCGTTTTCCTCTTGGGAACTTCCTTTGACTCTTAATGCTTATAGCACTTCTCGCACTTTCTTTTCTCGGGTTCTTCTTGTAGGCATACCGTAAGATTTTCATCGAGAAACCAACTTTGTTCTCTTCCACAAGAACCAAATATCTTTTATAAGAATAGAGCTTTTGATTTCATCCGAGAGGAGGAGATCCGCAACACAAAGACCTTGCTTCTTTGTTGTTGACTCCTTAAATCGATCGTTAGAGTGGGTTCGAGACAACATGTCGTGATTATCGGGTTCATTGATTCTCTTGGGGATATCCGGGTTGTACCCAAGTGCTCTTTGGATCAACAGCTTTGTATATCCGATATAAGGGATCTTTGAGCCAAGCTTTTGAGGAATGTCATCATGTCATCCCATATCGAGCTTCAACTTCAATGTGCTTCATGTTGATCAAAGCCCAAAGATTTGCGCTCCATGAGCTTGGGATGCTCATAGCCACCGTCACAACCGTAAATGATTTTGTGATGATGATATAAAGAGTTCTCCAAGGTCGAGGAATATTTTTAAGATTCACGTGAATGCTTAGTGATAACTCCCAAGCTTCGTCATACCCAATATCAATCAAAATTGCGAATAGTCTCTTGCTTGGTGCGCAGAGTATTCATTGGTATGATGTCGAATGAGGAGGACAACCCTTAAATCTGCAGGAGTGATGGTGAGATGCTTGTGATTGGCGTCACCATCTGTGATCGTCCTTTGATCTTTGCATTGTAGTCTAAAACCGCTGAATGTAGATCTCGAGCACGTGAGCGTAATTGGAGAGCATATTCGATAAGGATGATTCTTGAGAATGTCCACAAGAATTAGGCAAGAAGACTACGGCGGTGAGAGTTTCAAAGTCAACACTAAGGTTATTCTTTACAATCTTCATTGGATAACCATTTGGGAAGATATCAAGAATGGTGAGAACATTTGGTGCATCCACATTCATTTGAGCGTCCATGTTTAGATTCGAAACACATTTAGCCAAAAGAACCAACATATCGAAAGACATTATGTTACTCAATGATGGTTTTATTGTCTAATTATTGAATGTGATATGTTAATGATTGTTACGAGTCCAAAGTCACTTGTTTGTCCAATAGTCCAATGACGTCGTGATAAGTTTCGTGAGTTAGTTAACTTTAAGTTTTAAAGTTTATGTTATCACTTATTTTCACAACATATCAAATGTTTAAGCTTAGTAGTGACATTATTGGTTTCGTGACGTTATGATTTATTTATTTACAAGTTTGCACGCGTAACAATTCATGATGAAGGTTTAATCAGGGCTTAGGCGTAGAAATGGTAGCTTATGCGTAAATGTGGAGTTATATAAGTAAAGGAGCAAGCTTATCGTAGGACCTTGTCTTACGCGTAAGAAATATTACGCGTAGGAAAAAGGGACCTTATGGGTAGAGCTTACGCGAAGCGCATATAAAACCTTATGCGTAAGGCTTACTCACAAGAGTAGCCCTTATGCGTAGAGGTCATTGCACGCATATCCTTCATAGGATACGCCGTAGTCCCATATGTTGAACCTCACGCCAGAACGCCACGCCGTAAGATTTCTCTTACGATAACATGCTACGCGTAAGGTGATCCTTATGCGTAGATGTCTAACAACCTTGATTCGATTTTACGTGTTGCAAACCCGAAATAAAATCATCATATCATCAATTTTAGCACATTCATTCATTCTATAATGATCATGGCATGAATACTTGTCAAACAACACGCCAGAAACTCCTTATCGTAGAACTTAAACCCTAGTTTCAAGAATTACGCGAAAAATCTAGCCATGGAAATTGCACCAAACTTTTTCGGGAAGTCTTAGAAGCCTAATAAGTATGTTTATCCAAGTTTTAACATGAAACTCAACATGAATCAAGAATACCCAATTGTATGAACTAGAACCCTAAATTTCAATTCTTTCACTTTTGATGTTTCGGGCAAGTTTTAAGCATGGATATAGTCAATTCATCACATAAACAACATATTATAAGCAACTAATTGTCCGTAAACGCTCACACAAGAAAACACCCAATTCACGATAAACCCTAGTTTTCCAGATTCAATCAATTCGTGTTTACGGGTAAGTTTTGAGGATAAAATGGTATCATTGATGTTTTAGAAACGCTTTGACACTATCTTTTAACCACAAACACATAAACAAGATTATGTGTTCATACGCTTATGCGTAGAACACACAATCACTCATATCTCACGTTTTAACCGTTGGATTTGTAAACGATTCAAAACCATTGTTTGTAAACACGTTAAGATTATGAAACAACTTACAAATTGAAGATCCAAAACACGGATTTGTTGAACGATTATTAAGCATAGGATGAGTTTGGTGATATAATAAATGTGATGAAATAAATGAGTTAGGTGGGTAGTTTTATTAAAATTAACATTAATATTTTATCAGTTTTAGTCCCTCCACCTTTTCCATTTTCTTCCAATGCCTTTTAACTTCCATTTTGGTTACCAAACGAAAGATTTTAAGAAAGAAACTTGACGACACTCCCCCTCGGCTGAAGAAAATAATGAAAGGTTATAAATTTTAGTCCGAGGAGTGTCAGTAAACCAGAAATGTGACCACCATTATTTTAAAGAATCAACCGGGATAAGGTAACATGCAAGTACACGGTTATTTTGAAACAGTGAAGAATTTATTTTCTCCCCCTCAACACTTGATCGGAAAAATACTGAATTTTGAAAGATTTAAGTGTTGACGGAAGAAAGGTACTTGCCATGTTTGAAGAAATATAGATAGAAGAATATTTTTGTTGTTTTATCGGGTTTTATATTTTGTATTTTGTTTTGAAAAATATTTACAAAAGAGGTTTTGGTGTTTGGTGGTTTTAAGAATGTTTTAAGAGTTCATCCAGTTCCTCTTGAGTCAAACACCGCATACCAATCCGTGGACCAACTCATTAAACCTAGCAGGAGCTAAGGCTTTGGTGAGTAGATCCGCCAATTGGTATTCTGCACTCCACAAAGTATAATTCAACGGTACCTTGTCCCACGTGGTCCTTGATGAAATGATATCAAGATCGATGTTCTTTGATTTGAATCTTTGAATTGAGTTGCACGAGATCGCAATAGCACTCGATTGTCGCAAAGACATGGGATTCATCAAACACGTAACCATAGTCTTTGAGTTGTGTTCTCATCCAAATGACTTGAGCACAACACGCCGACATGGCTACATATTCTCTTGGTTGAAGACAATGATGTACAATCCTCGCTTCTTCGATTGCCATGACACCGCTTTGTCACCAAAAATTGTAACGCTCCTAAAGTACTTTTCCGTGAGTCTAAGAATCTGCGTGGTCATTCGAAAAAGCTATTAGTTTAATACCGTAATCCTTTGGATACGGATCCCCAAATTAATGGTTCCCTTGATGTATCGGAGATTCTCTTAGCCTCGAGAGGTGGGTTTCGATTTGTCTCGACCGATAACGGAGCAAAGATATACGCTAAAAACAATGTCAGCCCGCTAGTCGTTAGATACATGAGAGACCCAATGATACTACGGTATTTGGTAGGATCCACCAATTTCTCATGTAAATCGCGTCTACCTTCTTGGTATGAGCCATTGGTGTGGCATAGGTGTCACAAGCTTTGCATTCCAAATTTGTTTAACAGTTCAAGGGCATATTTGGACCGACTCAAGAAAATACCACGGGTGATTGATGAACTTGCATTCCAAGGAAGAATGTGAGTTCACCTATCATGGACCTTTCAAAATGTTTTGTCATAAGTTTTGCAAAAGCATTTGAGTATTTTAAATGTGTTGACCCAAAATGATGTCATTCACATAGATTTGAACGATTAAGATGTGAGCCCGTGATATTGTATAAAGAGTGTAGGTCGATCAACCTTTTGGTAAACTTATTGGCAATAAGGAAGGATGATAACTTATCGTACCACGCCCGAGGGGCTTGTTTGAGACCATATAGAGCTTTGTTCGGTTTGTAGACATGGTTCGGGAACTCGGAATCAACGAATCCTTCCGGTGGTCGACATAAACCGCTTTTCGGTTGACCATTCGAGCGCGTTTTGACGTCCATCCGAAGACCGTTATATTCATATGAGTCGCGAACGCGAGAAAAATCGAACGACCTCAAGACGAGCAACCGGAGCAAATGATTCTTCAAAGTCAATACCTCTTCCCGTTTATAACCCTTAGCCACCAGACGTGACTTGTTTCGATTCGCCCTTCAAAGATCCAATTTGTTCTTTTAAATCCATTTGAGACCAATGACATAGACCCTGTTGGTCTTTCAACCGCCCTATACTTCAAGGCGTTTGAATTGGTTGAGTTCTTCTTGCATGGATTCAATCCAGATTGTCTTTTGTCATTGCCTTTAATGTTTTTAGGCTCAGTTAGCGTACGGTGAGGCATAAATGCAATGTTCACCATCGTGTGAAGACGTTGTCGCAACGATCGTTGATTCGGGTTGCGATATTATTCTCAAGAGGATGATCTTTTGTACATCGATGTGTAGAGGTTGATGTTGGTATACATTGTGCAAATTTTGAGGATTCAAATGGTTTGTTGATGATTCCGCGACATCGGTGCGCAGTTTCATTGGCAAACGGGTTAAAGAACGATTTGGATCAAAATCTGCGGTGGGGTATCCCCACATCGAGATATTGCTAGTCCCTAGCAATGATTTGAGAAAACTTGATGGATTTGAAAAACTCTTTACCAAAAGCCATCACTTCGGAGTAGCCAAATGTTTCAGTTCAAGTAAGAACCTTGGTACACCGATAACCAAATGATTTATTGGCAAATCATAAACCATATAACGGATTTGATTTTGTCTTTACCGAAGCCGCACTTTACGGACTAGCCAACTCTTAGATAAATTATCGAATTATCTTTGGTGAGTCAATACCAATTATGGATTTTCCATCGCCTTTACCACAAGCCATAAACTTGCGGGCTAGCCAACTCTTCACTTTTAGGATATGGTGAGTTGAGAACCATACAATTTTAGGCAAATTGCAAGCCATATAAACGGATTTGAGAAATCTTTACCAAGAGCCGTTTGCTCTCGGATTAGCCAATCCTTTAGTTTATTAGACAAGGCGGATCGATAACCAAATGAGTAAGTGTAGAACACTTACTCCAAAAAAAAATTTGGCCAAAACGGGAATTGGGTGGATAATATATGACAAAATTCGAGAATTCCCCACACTTAGAAATGAATATTGCCCTCAATATTCAAAGTATCGGCGGTTATGCCGAAACAAAGAACGAAAAGGAAATATTACGCCATTTATTTAGAATTTTTTTTTTTTTTTTTTTTTTTTTTTAGAGAAACTTATATATATACACAATATGTGGGCAACCCCACACTAGGGTGATAGAAAGGGGTAAGAAGATGTAAACATGGGTGAAAACCCATATGGTGCGTGCTAATATTTTTGATTACCGAGTCACTAGCTTGACTCGATCCCCGCATTCATTGGTTCACGGGAATGTTTGTAAATCCGGACAACCACAGTGGGGAATGTCCTTTCCAAAGTAATGCTTCACCGATGACCATTCACTTTAAAATTAGGACCATCGGGTTGAGATAACTCAACGGTACCATAAGGATAAACCTTAGCAATGGTGAATGGACCGCACCAACGGACTTGAGCTTTCGAGAAAATCTTCAATCTTGAGTTGAAAAGAAGGACTCGATCACCAACGTTGAAAACGCGGTTCTTGATCTTGGAGTCATGAATCTTCTTTGTCTTTGCTTGTAGATCAAAGAGTTCTCATAAGCTTGATCACGAAGTTCATTTAATTCATTCATTTGAACTTTTCTATGATCACCACCGTCTCAGATATCAAGTTTGCATGTTTTAAGGCCCAAGATGCCTTGTGCTCTAACTCAATCGAAGATGACATGCCTTCCGTACACTAGCTTGTATGGAGTACACCCAATGGGTGTTTTGTAAGTCGTACGGAAGGCCCAGAGCGCCATCAAGCTTATCCGACTGTGATGCACGATTTTCGCCACCGTCCTTTCAAGAATCCTTTTAATACCACGGTTTGAAACTTCCACCGCCCACTTGTTTGGGGTGGTATGCGAGAGAGACGATGGGTAACACCATACGCTTGCATGACATGATCAAATTGGTCATTACAAAATGTACCACGATCACCGATTATCGCTCTGAGTTCCAAACCGCAAACAGAGATTTCAAAACTTCACAACAACTTGGCATCATTGGTGGGTAAAGCTTTGCTTCAACCCATTTTGACAAATAGTCAACGACCACTTAGTATGTACTTGTTTCCACGAGACGAAGGAAATGGCCCCATAAAATCAATACCCCATATGTCAAATATCTCACAAACTTGAATGGCATTTTGTGGCATTTCATTCCTTTGAGAGATATTACCATGACGTTGACAAGCCACAGCTTTGACAAATTCGTGGGCATCCTTATAGATAGTGGGCCAATAGAATCTGGAATCAAACACCTTTTGGCGGTATAGTTTGGACTATGATGGCCCCGGTGGGTCCAAAGATGGCAAGTCGTGAGAATGTCAATAGCTTCCTCGTCCATAAACACACCGCCGGATGACTTGATCCGACAGATTTTGAACAAGAAAGGGTCGTCCCGTAAATAATGTTTAACATCTTTGAAGAATTTGTTCTTCTGCTGGGTCGACATCCCTTTCATTAATGAAGTTACCCGCATGGTAATTTGCAAAGTCAAGAAACCATGGGGTGGTAGAATTCACGAAAAGAAACCGCATTGAGTGTCTCGAGAGGAAATGTTTCATTTATTTCCTTTTTCTCGAAAACATCTTGGTGAGGGTTTTCTAATGGACAGATGATCGTGACTAGATTCTCGGCTCCTTTTTATCACGTATAATGATATCAAATTCTTGGAGGAGGAGAATCCAACGAGTAATCTCGCTTTGCATCTTGTTTTGCAAAGAGATATTTAAGAGTCGAGTGATCCGTATACACTACGATTTGGTCAAGATTAAGTACGGCGAAACTTCTCAAATGCATACACCACGGCTAATAGCTCTTTTTCCGTGGTGGTGTAATGAGTTTGAGCTTCATCATAGTCTTACTTATGAGTGAATAGGTGAAAATGCTTATTTCTTTGTTACCCTAGGACCGCACCGATAGCAAAATCACTTGCATCGCACATGAGCTCAAAAGGCAAGTCCCGATCGGAGCAACGAGAATGGGTGCTTCAGAAGTTTTTCTTCAATGTTTCAAAAGCTATGATGCACTCGGGTGAGAAGATAAAAGGAGCATCCTTTTCAAGAAGATGGGTCATAGGCCAAGCGATTTTAGAAAAATCTTGTATGAATCTCTGATAGAAACCGCATGACCTAAAAACCCTAATACCTTTGATAAGAGTAGGATGAGGCAAATTAGCAATAACATCAACTTTGCTCTATCTACCTCAATCCCATTCTTTGAAATCTTATGGCCAAGGACTATGCCTTCTTTGACCATAAAGTGGCTCTTCTCCCGCTTAGACAAAGATTGGTGTCTTCACACCTTTGAAGCATTTTTCTAAATGGGAGAGACATGATTGAAAAGAATCCCCAATGACCGAGAAGTCATCCATAAACACCTCCATCGTTTCCCGATCATGTCGTGGAAAATGGCCATCATACATCGTTGGAACGTGCGGGAGCATTACATAAGCCAAAAGGCATACGCTTGTAGGCAAAAGTCCCGTATGGGGTGTGAATGTGGTCTTCTTGATCCCGTGGATCAATAGGATCTGAAAGTAACCCGAGAAACCATCAAGGAAACAATAGTATTCATTCCCCGCTAATCTCTCAAGCATTTGGTCCATAAAGGGTAGAGGAAAATGGTCTTTTCTGGTGGCGTCATTCAACTTACGATAGTCAATGCATACACGCCATCCCGTAACCAATCGAGTTGGAATTAACTCGTTATCTTCATTTGTGACAACAAGAATGCCACCCTTTTTCGAACACAATGAATTGGGTGACCCAAAGACTATCTCGAGATCGGGTAAATCAATCCCGCATCAAGAAGTTTGATAACCTCTTGTTTAATAACATCATGGATTTTTGGATTCACTCGTCTCTGATGTTGAACTGCTGGTTTAAAGTCATCCTCCATCAAGATTTTATGAGTACAAAACTCAGGGTTAATACCTTTGATGTCGGAGAGTTTCCAAGCAATTGCTTGCTTGTGTGACTTCAAGACCTTTATGAGAGCAGCTTTTTCATCTTTACTCAAATCTCGAGCAATAATGACGGGTAATTTATCATCACCCTCAAGAAATGCATACTCGAGATGAGGAGGTAAGTCCTTAAGCTCAACCTCAGGAAATTCTTCAGTTTTCTCAACTGACTTGACTTCCTTGTTATGAAGTTTGATGGGAGGGAGAGGAGGAGAAGTGTCCAGATTTAACAATTTCTCAAGAAGAATATCTCCCCTTAGATTAATCTCATTTTGATTAATCTCACCTGGGATTGAATCACTAGGGTAAGGGGTTGATGATGGATCATCATTAAGCAACTTCTCAATAAGAAGTATGTCCCCCTCAATATCAATTGGAGCGTGATCAATTTCCCATGGAACGTAATCACTAGCCAAGTATGCTTCAATCTCATCTAAGATGAAGTCGCTCCCTCAAACGGAGTGAGAGAGGAGTAGGATTGGCTATGATAGGTCGAGAAGATGTGGTGGAATCCCACCACGTAATTATGAGAATAACCAAGAACTTCTGAGAGTACTCTCGGAAGCAACATCAATGATATCTATTCGGTTAACCAATTCGTAATCATAATTTGCGGAGTACCTCAAGTTTGGTCAAGGTTGAAGGTGACTTCATTACCAACACGCAATGTGATTTCTGCTCAAATACATCAATGAGAGCACGCCCGCTCTCGTGAATCCTCGACCAACAATGAGAGGAACCCGATGATCGCATCAAAATCAACAACCACGAAGTCACCGGAAAATGGAACTTTCCTACTTACAAATACGCCCTCAACAATGCCAAGAGGACGGGATATGGAACGATCGCAAGCTCGAGAGTCATGCATGTAGGAGTAAGTTCCGTAAGAGAAAGTTTCTTCCACACTAAATAAGGCATAAGGTTTATGCTTGCATCAAGATCTGCTAGGGCAAAGCATTCAACCATTCCCGGAATACACAAGGTAAGAGAAATTTCCCAGATCTCCAAGTTTTTCTCGAAGCTTCTTCAGGATAACTGCAGAGCAGTTCTCGTTAAGAGGAGTTTTGCCATTTCAAATGACTTTTCCTTATTGCTTAACATGTGCTTGAGAGTTGATGCAAACTTGGGCATCAAGATGATAGCATCCGCAGCTTATGTCAGTGTAACTCTTGGAAAATTTGGAAAATTTATCCATTTGATGACTAGCTTTCTCATGGAGCTTTGCTCATTCAAGCGTGATGGGTAAGGAATAGAAGATTTGGATTGATTCTCAACAGAGCTACAGGAGGTTCAAAACAACTCCTTGATTTGACTTGGGTTCTCGGACCACTGAGGTTGGACTCAGAAGGTAGGGACGTGTCTGATTCGTGGACTAGAATAATGCACCTTGTCCGTTGTTTCCTTGGTAATTTGACTCATTGCCACGGGAGGAGGAGGCATTGGAGTCGAGGTCCATTGTGTGTCGGAGGTTCACCGTCCACTACCTTTGGAAGAGGAGAAGAAGAAGAGGTAGTAGGAACAAGAGGTCCATCATATGAAACACCACACGGTTGTGATCGCCTTTGCACGCCTCGTGTTAGCGATCGTGTTGCTCGGAAGTTTTCCGAGCCCGAGGGTTGATCATTTAAAGACTTCTTAAGATCAAGAATCGATGACCAACCTGCTCATTTCATCTTGGGATTTCATGAAGCGCTTTAGTAACTCATCGATGATGGTCCTGGAGGAGTAATGACGGAGGAACCGGAGGGACAATTTGAGGCCGTATGTTTTGATTATAGCCAAAATTCCCTTGATTAGGATTCATATTCCCATGAAATTGATTCCCTCGATTGAAATGGTTTTGATGAAGGTTTCCTTGATGTTGGAAACCTTGATTGGGTCCAGATAGAAATTACCTTGGTTTTGATAACCTTGGTTCATTCTTGGTTGGTTCTCGATTCGGTTTTGCATGTTATGATTACGGTTGAAACCGGTGGTGCTCGATTAGTGTTAGCACGGTAGTGTGGTTCATTTTGAGGGATGATTGATTACCTCCTTCTTTGTGAACTACCGGCTAGAGCATTGGCTTCAAAAGGACTACCATCGGTGGTGACAATTGTAGTAAGCATGAGGACCACCACAAGTGACACAACTTTCAACTTTCTTCACTTGATGTGTTGGTGTCGAGTGAAGGAGACTTTCTTCTCGTTAGCAAGAACCAAAGCCCGAACAATGTCTGTGAGTTTATCAATCTTAGCATCGGTGCTAGATGTACTTACGGGGATGAAGAAGAAGAAGGTCCAAGATGAGACCGATATGTCTTTGCTCGAAGGACGGACTTGAGACTTGTTCTCAATGATTTGCAAGGCCTCTTTTGTGGTCTTGCTCAGAAATTACCTCCCGGAGGCATTCAAAGAGTCTTGATTGGTCCGATTGAGACCATTGTAGAAAGTATCCATTTGCATTAACTCGGTAAAACCGTGATGCGGACACTTACTGAAGCAACTCTTTGTAACGATCCCATGCCTCCCGAATGATTCATCAAATCTCCGAGAAAATTTCATTATCTCATTCTTAAGACTTGTGGTTCGGGATGGAGGATAGAACTAGATAATCTAACTTGGTGACAAGATCTTCCCATGTCTCTATAGAACGAGGGGTTGTTTCTCAAGCCAATTCCGGCTTGTCCTCAGAAAATGGGAGCGGAAGAAGCTTGATAGCTTCATGTGGGACATTCTTGTACTTGATGGTAGATGCTATCTTGTTAAACCATCGAATGTGTGCATGAGGATCATCCCGCTCAAAACCATAGAATTGTCTTTGGGTTACTAGATTAAGCAACCCGGTTTGAGCTCGAAAGTGTCGACCACGATGGTTGGGACAACAATGGCATCTCCGTAACCCTCGATGGGTGCTTGGAGAAGCTCATTCATGGGTTTGTCTTACGCCATTTCGACAGGAGGTGGTGGTGGTAGACGTTCCTCGACCACGGTCAAGGAGTGAACGTCCTCACGCTCACGAGGAATGTTTCCAAGTTCGAAAGTGGACTTGTAGAATCGAAGAACAGAGCGCATGCACTATGTATAAAAATCAATTTTCAAAACAAATGGGGCAAAACACAAGTGAACTTAACCAATAATCACAAATGAAATGGCTTCTTTGAAAAAGGTACACCAAATCACAAGTGACACAAAGGCAAGTTTTAAATCGATGTTGGGAACTTATTATGGTCGCACCCCGTTAGGTAGTGCCTTCGCCTTGATTTATGGTGGTTGATTTTATGTATAACTTAAGTACCACCGAAAAGACGAGGTAAGATTTGTGCGAGATGGGTTCAAAACTTTTGGACAATATTTTTGGTATCGTCTCGTTTAACCAAATCGCATCTTGCTTTTAAGAATCACCTTAAAGACAATACAAGATAGAAAACGCTACGATTGTTTTGTTGTTTTATATTTTTTTTTGGTGTTTTTAACACTTTAGGAAAAGTGCTAATGAACTTTTGAGATTTTCTTATAACTTTACAAAAAACTTTTTACAAATGATGGGTTATGTGCAAGAATGGGTCCGAAATGGCTAAACACACGCTAAAGCCTCCCGCAATGGCGCTAAAATTTGATCATGTCAAACTAGTCAAGTCTAATCACACAAGCTAGCCACTTGTGAATGGCTAACCGTAATGTACTTAAAACGCTTAAAACACAAATATAATGAAGTCACGGAGAATATAGTGAATTCCGGGTCGTTTAGTCCACGGAGACTCAATGGTGTATAAAACACAAACTCAGAGGATAGAATGATCACTAAGGATAGTGATCGTAAAGGTTTTGATTAGAAATTACACTCTTGATTGATTGGAATGGAATAGAGTGCGTAGCAGGAAAGCACAACAATCGATAAGAAAACGTAAACGTAAGTTTAAAAACTACGATATCGTACAAAATAAAAAGTGAAAACCGAGAAATAAAAGGTCAAAAAATATGAAAATAACATTTTGGAATCCTAAAAATAAAAGAAAATTATCGAAAAGAAAATTATTTTTAACACTATTTAATTAATTATTATTAATTAAAAACTATTTTAACTATTTAATAAATACTCTAAAATAGAAGAAAATACAAAATAAGGGTAGAAAAATAAAATTATGATTCAGAAAAATCTAAAATACTATAAAACTAATTTTAAAACTGAAAATATATTTTTTATGCTTTTTTAATTATTTATTACTAATTAATCACTATTTTTAACTAATTAAAATTACAATAAATACTAAAAGATAGAAAAATATGAAACTTTTCTAAAAATACTATATGATGATGAAAGCTAAGAAAAATAGAAAAACAAGATTTGCTTATTAATAAGCTAAAAAGAAAAATCAAAAAGCTAGAAATATTAAATAAACACTATCACTGATTTTTAATTAACCTTTTCCTGGATTTTCTTTTTGAAAACTACTTTAATACTGATATGATGAAACTTTAATGAACACAAAAATTTTACAAACCACAAATAAGCTGTTTTGATGAGCTTATAAACCCAACAGTAAGCTAAATTGGCTTATTTGGTGGAAATAAGCTCAAACAAGCTTACAACTTGAAACAAAAGCTCAAGTAAGATGCAAACAAGCTATAAGAACTGAAATGAAGCTAAGAGATACAGAGAAGCACACTGAAAAGCTATTATGAAGACAATAAGCACTTAGCTTAAACTGAGATTTGGACAGAAATGGGACAAGGTTGAGGCTGATAGCAGCCCTAGCTAACAAGCTCAACAGTGAAAACTTGAGCTTGATACTTCAAGATGACCAGGTTGGCTATCCAAAGAAACAAAGCTCACAAGATTTGACCCACTAATAAGCTCTATGTGAGCTTATCAAGTTGGACCAACCAACTGTGCACAGGGCACTCTAACAGACTAGATACCCAAAATAAGCCAAGAAATAAGTACCAAATAAGCTGATAAACAGAGAACTAGCATTTTTGTATTTTTCTTTAGCAACCAAACTTTAATACCCCAAGAGCTTATAAGCTAAAACTTATTATTAAGCCCATAAAGGAAATTATCATTTTAATCAAAACGACCAAATGCGAAATTTGACTTTTATGAAAAACAAAAGAGTTGACCAAGATGAACTTTGGATTGATTCTAAGAACTGATTATGTTGTATTAAGGTGATACAAGACTGATTTGAGCAAGATTAACCACTTCCTAACACAGAATCATGATCAAATATACTAAAAATCCAACAGTGAGCACCAAAGATTAGATCAAAAGCAATTTTGACTTTTTCAAGAACAAGAACTGGTTTTTATGACTGATATGAGATATAAGTCACTTATGTGACACAAAGCAAGTATAAACAACAACACAAACAAGACCTAATACAGTTTAAGCAAGCAAATCCAAACAGTCCTTATGTGACTGTTTTGAAACTTTTTCAAGGCAAATCACAATTTTAGACCATGGACTTAATTTCAGACCTTGTATAATCACTTATTTAGACTAATGAAGCATGAACTATAAGTGACAACAACATAAAACCAAGAATTAAGACTTGAGCTAGTTTAACTGTTAAAATGGAATTTTCACAAAACACAAATTTAAAAGAACAACTTACTGATTCAAAAGCTTAGATATACTTAATTATGACTAGTGAACAAAAAGCGTAAATATAAGCTAATTAACAATTTATAATGATGATATGCAAAAGTGATCAAAAGTGCTTACAAAAGCTTCCAAGCTTAAACCGAGAACCGGGACCAATGAACACCCCTATTAGCTTACCACTAAGCTACTAAACCAAGGCCATCCATAATTCACCTTGCCCAATTTGTGTACACCATCTCCAAGTGATTTTTATTTTTCAACTATTTAATTTGGATTTTGGTGATTTTCTGCTTTTGATTCTAAACGATTTTAAATGTATCTAAAAGCTTGATTAAGCTTTCTAGAGCTTAAGTGATCTAGTTCATCCATACAAACATCTAACAACAACATTCAAACCATTTTGAGATTTTGAACAAGAAAATATGCATAAACTTGAAAAGTAACTTAAAACTAAAATTGAAAGCGAAAAGGTTCTCAAATACTTTTATAACTTAAACAAAAGACTTGGAAAGATTAAATTACACCGAATTCGAACTTAACTAAAATGACATAGAAATTAAAAGTTATATTAGATAGTAAGATACATTGCATCTCTATCCCTTTATAATGACTTTTGCACTCCTCCTTGACCTCGAGTCTTTCCACCACTCCACGAGCCATTGGATTGGCTAGAACCATCATATCCGCCCAAGTGTCATTTTGGCGCCAATTTCTTCAAAGCGTGTTTAGACATTAATTGGAGTTGGTTCAATCAATTAAGGATATTTGGAGTTTAGAGGAGGTGGAGGGACAGGGTAAGGGAGGGAGTTGAAAATGTGAGAAAACCATGCCCGGTTTTGAATATCCGCTTGGAGAGGAGGAGCTACGGTAGTAGTGGTTTTACGCGTGGGTGGATTTGACTTACATTGACCGGAGGTTAATATCAAATGGGGCGGGTCAAGGGATTGGGTTGGATTGGGCCTATTTGGATTGGATAGTGGATTTGGGTTTAGTATTAAAGGATCTGTTTGGTTAAGCTTAAATAACAAGGACCAAAAGTGTAACTTCTCCAAAGATGAAGGACTGATCTTGAACTTTTTCCAATGCTCTCACAAGGACCAAACTTGACAAACATTTATAGAACAAGGGCCCTTTTTGCATAAAATTCATTTTTAAAGGTCCAAGGACTAATTTTGCAATTTTCCAAAGTTTAGGGACCTTTAACGCAATTGACCAAAATTCATTCAAGGATCATTTTAACAACTTAGAAGATTTCGGGGACCTTGAATGATAAATTTCACATTTTGAATTCGAGGACTAGATTTGACAACTTTTGAAACTTGGGGACTAAAGCGCCATTTTGCAAACTTAATCGTTTTCATCCGATTTTGATATTTTGCATTTAAAACACATAAAACAACGATTTGTGATATTTTGATTATTTTGGTGTGTTTCGAGTGTTTTCGGATGATTTTGCAGTTTAGATTATACAAAATGATGAGTATTTAGACACTCATCGAGGTACATGATTGTTCGTAACATCATCATTTGGTTCGTCGTTGGAATCGTTTGTTCAAGCGTTGTTGTGGAGTCAATGGTGGTGCTTCGTCAATGTAGTTGTTGTAGCAGTGTATCGGTATGAGTATTATCGGGTTGAGCGGTGAAACAACGGATACACCGAGCACGTTCATCAATATCATCACCGAACAGAGGAGCAAATAGTCTTTCCATTTGTTGGCGTGTGGTGGGGGCTTGATTCAACTGATGATGGGGTTTGAGGAAGTTTAAGCGGTTGTGGCCGGGTTCCAAGTCGTTATACTCGGAAGCCCTTTCGGTGAGTTCATCAAAATGAGCATGAATCGTTTCCATAACTTGCTTTGTACTGACGATTCCAGATCCGGTAACCTTTATAATTCTCACAATATCAATAAAGACTCAATGTCGACTTTGGCTTTGAGCTTTCCAAAGTCATCACGATCATTATTCGGATAGCAAAGGGATCCAAATACATGAAAGTGTTTAAGATTCGGTTTTCGGTTGTGGAAGTTCAAATGGTGTTTTGTTGTGGCTTTGTAATCATTGAGCGATTCGAGTGTAGCATGCGGTTGAAACGACTTGACCACAAGTAATCCGGAAGTTTAGCATTGATTAACATCGTTAGGCGGCTTCCACTAACGTCGGTTTCGCCTTACAACAACTCCGCTTTTGTTACGGTGTGTGGGCAATAGATGTTTGATGCTCAATTCCACTTTTCATAATATTCCCGAAGAGTTTGATTCACAAATTCGGTTCCTTTGTCTATCTGAATCATTCGATCGTGTTTTGAGTGAATTTGAATTTTCGTGAGAAAGGTGATGATCATCTCGTGGAGCTTGATCTTTACTTCAAAGAAAATAAACCCAAGTCCATCGTGAGTAGTCATAAACAATTACTAAGATGTAGCGTTTGCCATTAATCGCTTGCACGCGCATCGGGCCACACAAATCCATGTGAAGAAGATGAAGCACATCTTTGAGTGTTGTGTTCCACCTTTGAAGGAAAATGAGCACGAGTGCTTTTCCCTTGTTCACAATTTGAACATAGGTGATCTTTAGAGTACTGGAATCTCGGAGACCTTCAACTAGTTTGTGTCGAGCAAGGTTGGTTATGGTTTGAAAGTTTAGATGTGAAGACGACGGTGCCATAGCCAAGATTTTGTAGATGTAGCCTTTGAGAGAAGATAGATGGGAGATGAAGCGATCATGTCTTGCATGGAGATAGTGTAGAGACCGGATGAGCGTTGGCGGACATAAGATCATTTCCTTGTAGATTACGAATGAAACAAGTTTTCTCCCTAAAAGCAACTTCCAAATCTCCATCACATAATTGACCATGAGAAAAGAGATTGTGGTAGGGCCTTCCACATAATAAACCCCGCTTATTTCGATGTTGCCATTGATGTAATCTCCGTAGCCCATGATAGTCTGCTGAAGTGATCATTCCGAATCTGACAGTGCCAATGAACTTTGCAACAAAGTTTTATAACGATTTAAGGTTTGCATCATGTGTCGGGAACATCCGCTATCAACAATCCAAAGGATGATTTGTATCACCGCATTACACATGGCGACACGGATGGAATAGAAGTAGATGTGGAACCCAAGAGTTAGAGGTTCCGGCGATTATAGTTGAAATACACTCATCAATGATTTTAGGCATCCATTTAAATCCTAGTGTATTATGTATCCATTTCGCCATCTCCAACTTGTCTTAGCTTTAGTCTTAGTGAATGCACTAGGTGGTACTACATTCCTTGGAGGTAAGGCTGGAGCTACTGGGGACATCAATTCGTTTCTTAGAATCTAAAGTGGGCGGTTTACCAAGCACGAGACTTAGAAGCGATAGTGGGCCTAGAGGTATTCGAATCTTAGGATTCCGTAAGCGAGACAAGATAGCCTTAGCAACATACTTATCATGACAATCGAACGCATACTTTTACGACAAATAACACAAGAAGCATCGATCGAATATCAAAAGTACTTAAGGTTCAACATTAGTTACAACACTTTTTCCATTACATTTGCTAGACACGATTATCTAAAGTGGGTGCAAGCTGAGTCTTATTCAAAGTCCTACGGTGTTCTTCTACTTCAAAGATTCTTTATTGTCTTTTCTTAGGTCGCAACTTCCTATTCTTCCTTGTATTGCTCTAGGCGTGAAGTGCGGAAGTTGGGAAAGAGGCAACTATTCTCATTTGAAGAGGGAAGCACATTAGTAACTTGTGTTTTGTCGGTAGGCATTCTAGGTTCACCTTTACTAAGTGTTACATGTGAAATTCTCTTAATGATGCTAGTGAACTTGTTCATACTTTCCTAACATTCCGTAACTTAATGATAGTGTGTACCAAATCTTGATTTTCGTAACGAAGATTTCCAATAAAATTCATGACTTCATAGTATGTGCAAGATAATGATCAAGTTCGTTTGACGCTTCATCACGAGTCTGTTTGAGTAAATCGATATGACACCATGTTCCTTTTAACTTTTGCAAGTTCTTGTTCATATTTTGAGATTTGACACTTAACATACGCTTTGATCATCCAGTTGCTCAAGTTTTGGATTAATTTTGTTTGAACACAACTGGGCTATTTTAGTTTGAAAGGCAAGTTGTTGAATATGAATATCTTTTTGACACCATTGAAGACGACGTTTTGAATTTGAAAGTTCATTTGACAATCATTCATTTTCAACTTTTAAAGACTCGATATGAAGCACATTATCGGTATTCTCAACAATTTCAACAAGATCGTAGAATCGGCGAGAGATATGATCAGATGCATATGCAGCAGATTGTAATAACACAAGATTATTGATATCAAAGAGATAACATTTTCCAAGAGTCGATCAACATCTTTTCGCAACAATTTCTTTTTACATTTAGTATTTGAAATCGATGTTTCGTTTTTCAAAACTGCTTTCATGAGACCAAGTTCCTTGTGAAAATCCCTTTCCAATATAGTGCATGCTTTTCAAATTTTTGACATGGGGTAAAATTCTTTTCGAAAATGTCTCTTTGTTCTCGTGCCATTGGCGAGTGAAAAGTTCAACTTTTATTTCGTAATGAAATTCAATCATACGTTCAAAAGTTTGATGTCGATAAGAAAGTGTCGAAATATTTGATAACACGACAACTTTCGGCTTTAGTTTTACTTCACCGAGTGAAGGTAAAGGACCATTAATTTGTGCACCATTGTGTTGGGGCCTAACTTCATAAAGCGGTGTGACAACCAAAGGTGTGTTAGAAGTATCTTGTTGTGTGACAAAAGTTACGGCTTTCGAATAGTTAAATGGTTTGTTATAAGCGACATTTTCCATTTTGACCGACTCTCGTCATCCGCATCTAATTCCTCCATGCGATTATATTCAACAATGGTCATAATTGAATCATCAATTCTATGTTACTGATGTAAACTGTGGATTTGGTTTGAATGCTCGTGTGAAAACTTAGGTTTGTAATCAGCAAGATTCGGTCCATATCCATTTGGATTTGGTTTGAAAGAAAACTTTTGAATCGTTGTGATTGATTCACCATGTTTATAAACACAGATTTTAAACTCTTTGAGTTTGTTTTGTAAGTCGACAATTTCCTCAAGATAGTCATCTATTCGTTTCGTTGAATGCTTTTGTACTCGAGAACTGTTTTTGACAAGATAACAACTCACCTTGGCTTTTGAGTTTCCAAAGTAAGAGCGTTAATTTGTTGTTTATGTTCATGTTTGCTTGTTCTCTTTCGAGACAATAAAGCATTCTTGAAATGGCTAGATCACGATCTGTCATTCCAAATATTTTTGTTTTGATGTGATTTGGCAAAGCGGCTTCAAAACCTTTTCACTGATTTCTTGAGTTTTGAAAAGTTAATTTGTTTTATTAAGCATTCTTTATCCCTAATTAACGATTGCATTTTCGCTTTTAATTTTGTATTGACATCATGATAATGTTCCACTCGGGATTGTTGGTCTTTAACTAAGGTCCCGAGCTCATATTCGGATCATACAAAAATCATTTTGTTCAACGTGAGTCATGACATGGTCATTATTTAGATCCTCAAGTATAACCACGGAGTCAACTTGATCATCAATTGTAACCATAAGGTCATCTTGATCATCAAATATAACTACGGGTCAAGTTGATAATCCTCGAATGAGATGTAGAAGGCTCATGTTGAACATTCGATCCTTGTCGATGCGATGTTGGCGGAGAGATCGGATCATTAATGATAATTGTTTGTTCAGTACCGAGACAAGCCATCGATGTCATACATACTGGCCTCAGTATCACTCATGTGTAGAGCTTGCATTTCTACCATCAACATCACTCTTTGCATTAGCACGCAAGTCTTCCATGTCATCATCGAATCTGATCCGCCATAAAACTATGTTCCTTGTTGTTAAGTGTTCCACTGACTTCATCCTTAAGAGCCAAGAGCAAAGCCTATTTGAAATAAGACCGCCTTGTCCTCGGCTTAGGACATGCATTAGCCGATGACCCTTTTCATTGCGCTTATAACAACGAAGACCATTAACCCCATTATGAGCATTCCCTGTTCAACCACTTGAGCTCTCTGTTGTTGTGGAGCACCTGGTTATTCCTTCCAATAGCATTAAACCCTTGACCACCTCCCATCCGACGACCATAACCACGGTTACGAACTTCAACACGTCCATTGTTTACAACACTTGATTCCTTGTGTTGGATGAGCAACGAATGCGATTGTTGGATTTGTTTGTATACCGACCAAAGGCTTTAGCAATCATAACAAATCTTTGTTGCAATTCATCAAGGCGGCGAGTCCTCATCGCTTCTTGTAAAGTGCTTGAGCATTTTGTTGTTGTATGGAACCAATTGAGTTTGTTGAGGTTGTTCTTGTGTTGATCATATGGTGTGATGGTTGCGTTGGTTGAGGAGTTAGTTCTTGAAATTTGTTTGAGGAGGAAGATTGGTTTGGGCCCAAAAGCAAGTTATTGATTATCGAATTATATGTGAAGTCTGGAGTCCACCGATAGTCCTTTCTTTGTCAACTTCTTTTGGTGAGGCTTCAAATAGTCGTACAACAATCCGTATGTAGCATGATGAAGATTCTTAGCTCAGGCGGAGAAAAATGACATACTTCTCCCATTCCGGACCAAGACTACTTAGGAACTTAGTGTTGACAAACAATTCGAGGCATAATGATGTTGTGTTTGTCCAAATCATTAATGATGTCGAAAGCGATGATGATATGACTCTAATGTCTCTCCCGGTTCAATCATGAAGTGTTCATAAACCAAGTAGATTTTGGATTCCATGTCTTCCCGATTGAGTGTGTGCGCTTCCATTAGAAGATGAATATGTTCCCACATTGCTTTATCATCTTTTGAGCATCAACACTTCAAGGATCGGATTAGGTAGTCCCAAAGAATGTATTGCATTGCTAGTTCATCGCTTCAAAGTGTAGAAGTTCATCACCGGTGAGGTCGAGAGATAGTTGCAATGTTGGAGACAACATCTCTTGGTGGATTGGCATCCGGATCTGCGGGTGTGATACAATGAGGCATCCGAAATAGCCATAATGACCTTCTTTAAAACTTTCCATTTGGCTTCTTTAGATCACAAAACCTAAAGAACCTTATCACCCATTGATCATAATTAGGGAGTGAGCATTGGAGGTCTATCAGTGAGCCAACTTCATGAATTGATTGTTGGCTACTTAAGGCTTCACACATCTTGCCAAACCATGTCGGTTCCTTCATAGTATTCTGGATGGATGTTGATTGTAGAAGTTTGTGTAAGGTTGTACTTGAAGACTAGGTGGTGGTTGAACCATTTGAGGTTGTGGAATTCCGCAAGTTGTGGAGTATGTTGTTGATTAAATTGTTGTTGATAAATTGCTTGTTGTTGATTCCATTGTTGATGTTGTGGACTTAGTTGTTGTTGTTGTTGTTGTTGATTATAAGTGTGCGGAAATAGTTAGAGTATGGTGGTTGTGACATGTTGAAAACTTGTGTTTTAAATGGATCTTTGTAGTCGAATAAACCTTTGTTGATGAAGTATCCTTAGGCGTAGAAATCACAATAAAGCCAAGTAGCACTTATGTGTAAAACACCAAAGTTACGCGTAATGTGACAAAAGTTACGCGTGAGGTTTAGCTTCTGCGTAAGTAAGGAGAAAAGCACTAAAGTTATGCGTAGAAAACTTAGGCGAGGATTAACTTATACTTAAGACAAAGCTTAGGCGTAAGATAAATCTTATCGTAAAGGTCTCGCGTAAGCTTATGCTTATGCGTAATTTTAGGGTTTTGCCCAAGTGATCTTTTACACTATCACAAAGGCAAAAGATATCCAAAGTCGACGTATTTTCGGGCTTATCCAAGCAAGAAAACACGGGTAAACCACGAAAAGTGAAGATCAAACCAAGGAGTAAGTTACGCGTAGTTTTAGGGTTTTGCTACGCATAACTACCGTAAGATGACTTTGCCCAAAGATGTTTCTAAACCAGATTTTTGTGATGAAATAGCTTCAATATCACCAAAATAACACAAAAGTGTGAAACTTGATGATCCAAAGCGTCTAAAACAGATTCTGAGAATGAAACCTACCACGTTAAAACCAAGTTAAAAAGCGATGATCCATACGTAAAGGTTGAAACTTTTGCCAAAAGCGGATATTTTAACACCTTAAACGTTGAAAGGACAAGAATCTTGGATTAAAAAGTGTAAAAGCTGTGTTTTAAGCGAACCAAAGTTTGTAAACCGATTGTTACGCGTAGGACCGAAACCCACTTCAAAACAAACCGATTCACCCAACTATTTGGCGATTGATACCATCATTAGGTCACCAAGTTACAACACAAGCACAATAGAAAGAGATAGAGAGAAGATCGGATAAACAACTACACAAACATTACGCTGTGGGAATCTAAGAAGAGTTATCGTGAGTAATGAAATAGTAATTGAACAACTAACACTCAGTGAGGGTTATTACATAATATTTATAGGAGAGGAGCTGCAAGAACACTCTGGTCCATTCCTTTCCTTAGTGGACTTTTGCTGCGCTTATGGGCGCCTACATAAGCTCAAGGCTAATTACTAACATAAAAGCGGTATATTGCCTAACTATTACATATGAATCACTAACACTTGAATTAGGTTTAGGAGTAATTCCAACATTCTTATATGATATAAAAACCAAATTATCATTATCTGGCCAGATGAGAAGGTATAACTGAGTGCAAAGCATAATTCGACACATAATTATGTGATTGATAGATGATTTTATACTTTAATTAAATAGAATGGAAAATAGAAGGATCAAGACTTTTGAGGGGGAATAAACTTAAAAAAATCCCCATTAAAATTCTCCAAAAGAATAATATGCCACCTCAACTATTTGGCACATACGAGCATCCAACTCGACATCCAATGATCACAAATCGTAAAAAGTTTTATACTTACAGAAAGTAGTGTATTACTTTAAAACTATTAAATAGCATCTCTTATATTAAATCTGTAACATATTTTCAGCTATATAAACACGTTCATTTAAAAAATTAAAAATGTTAGAATATATTTTTTAATATTTTTATTACGAAGTCGACTTACGGTCTCAAATAAATCGTTAAGAGCTTTCATATTATCGTCTAATGATGTGACGTGATTTCAAATCATATCACACTGATTGAATTGAAACGAGTTCACGGCGAAAATTTTGAATACAAAAATTATTAATTTCAGTTGCGAGCCGTCATGAAGCGCAAGAGACTAACTCTGTAACAGATCGATAACTTCAAAGACTATTTTTGTAATTTTTTTTAAGTTTGTCATGAAAATTGTCTTTATGTTAGCGTTTCTTGCAAAGTTAGGGCTTGTTTTTTTAATTTTTTCATTACGTCATGTAAATTAACAAATGACTTAATGTGAAGGACTTTATTTTTATCACTTATTATTTTAAGTCATTATTTTGATTAAGTGAAAAACAAACAACTTTTTATATGACTTAATAAATAAAGTTTTTTTCATATTAAGTCAACTAAGTTGCATTCAAACACCACCTTAGTCATGAAGGATTGACTTTGCATAAGACGTGTTACATGACGAACCAATTATGTAAAATCTGTGTTTTTTTTAAACATTTAAAAAATAAAATATAAAAAAATAATAAAAATAAAGATAACCGTCGTTAATTAATGACCGTTAATAGATAACGGTCGTTAATAACAACCGTTAACACTAGTTAGTACTATTTATTATGCCCATTACCATTGGGTGTGCTCAGTAGCAAAAATAAGGTTGCCCTAGCAATCCCCATGATTATACTCTAATAGTAATCAGACCATAACACAAATTTAGCTATTTACGATGTCAAGTTTTTTATTATTGAGAAAGTTCTTAATATCTCTTAAATACCCACTCACAATCCTCCCATTAGCATTTGCAAACTCAACCGCGCAAACCCACGACCCACGCGTAAAATCCTCATCCTTACTCCTCAACAACTTTCTTAATATACTCCTGTGTCGGCATTAGACACTCCGGCACACCATCCCTAATATCTGATATTTTATGAAGCTTCGTCATTTGAACAATACCTGCAGGACATGGTGTTATCCTAACCTCCTTTTAAGGGCTCTAAGATGAAACTAAGTTTTCGATGGTGGGGGTTGTGTTACAGCTTTGGTGGTCGTTGTTGCAGGGACGGAGGGCCGCAGTTGGTCGAATATCAAACTTGTCCATATCAACATTAACAGATTGTTCAACATTAACATATCGTGAATTCATCTTGGGTTTAGGGTCTTCGCTTGAAGTACAATGATGAAATCAAATGAATTTCTAAAAATGATATTGTGAATTAATGTTTGTGAATTTGAAGATGGAAGGAAGTTCTTTATGTAGATGGAGGGAAGTTTAGGTGGTAGACAAGAAGAAAAAAAACAAGAATGTAAAACAAACGGGAAAAGACGAAGTTGCCCTTACAACAAACGAGAAATGCTAAAGACTATTGGTAAAAAAGAACCACACGCACAATCAACATAAAATATTGGTACTAAAAGTGCGATTTTTGAGAACTTGGGACCCAATTCACGAATTGGGCCGGATTTGGGGATCAATGATGTAATTTAATCTAAAATATATTAATATTATGCTTATTCTTTTTCCTAAAATAAATGTTCATTAATTAAAATATAATAATTGCATTGAGACGTACAAAAAAAAAAAATAATAATAAGATCATAATTTGAGATTGAGTTGGTTTCGGATGAAAGAACAATGCAAGAAAACAATCACATTCTCCAAAATGGACAAACATTTGGTTTTCCATGAATTATGAATTTGATTTTTTGATCACTAACTTTTAGCATTGTCCTTCACATATGATATATTTAATGAATTAATAATCTTTATTTCAGAATTGAATTTGAAAAAGAAATAGAAAATATCTTGTAATATGTCGATACATTTATCAAAAAACCAGAAAACAATTAAAGAGGTACAACCTAGGCAAAGAGGTTTGGGCTTTGGAGTTTGGTTTCAATTTTGTATTTGCGAATATAAAGCAAACCACTTTTCTCTACATTTTCACACTTCACTTTTTCTCATTTCCTACAAATACCCTTTCCTCCCACCCCTCCCACTTCCTAAACCCCCTCTTTTATATATTTTTCAAAACTGGCGATTCATAATCATCAAACTACCCTTCTTCACTCATCAAAATCAAACCATCAAACTATCATCATGGTATGTATATATATAACTTCATTCTCACCATTTCATTTTCATTCAAATTACTTGCTTTCTCTTTTTATTTTTATAAAAGTTGTTTATATAATGATGCAGGGTGCTCATGGACATGTTGATCAACAAGAACAAAAATGGCCACCATGGTTAAAACCTATGCTTGGTGAAAGCTTTTTTGGTCAATGCAAATTACATGCGGATTCACATAAGTCTGAATGTAATATGTATTGTTTGGATTGCATTAATGGTCCTTTGTGTTCGCTTTGTATCGGTCAACATCATGATCATCGTGTTATTCAAGTAGGCTTTAATTTTTTTATAACTTAAAAGTCATTGTATACATTTTTTCGTGTGTTACTAAAAATTACATTTTGGTGCAGATAAGGAGGTCATCATATCATGATGTGATTAGGGTTTCTGAGATACAGAAGTTTTTGGACATCGGTTCGGTGCAAACTTATGTTATCAATAGTGCTAAGGTTGTGTTCTTGAATGAAAGACCGCAACCGAGGCCTGGGAAAGGTGTTACAAATACTTGCGAAGTTTGTGAGCGAAGTTTGCTTGATTCGTTTCGATTTTGCTCACTTGGATGCAAGGTAAATTCATTTGGTCATTGTTGATTAATTTGTTATGAATTTAAGGCAAATTGTTAATTTGGTTTACCTACTCCTATGTTTCATTGTTGACTTGTATTCTATTGCTTGTGTGTAGTCTTATTAATTAATGGTGGTGCTAGAAATTATTTTTTGTGGGTGTTTGGATTTTACCTATACATTGCATTTTTATAAAGCAAATTGTTTATGTGAATATTTGAGTATTTTAAATGGCTTATGTTATTTCAACCATAAAACTTGGCTTTTGTGGGTTTTTGATGAATGATCATAAATTAGACTTTTTTGATGACCACCATGAGTGGGAATGGGAATATATGGACATTGAATGATTGATTATTTGAAGTTTAATTGGAATAACCAAATGGGATTCTATTACTTTTATGAATATATTCCTTAATTAATGATTAAACACATGTCTATCTCTGTACAGATTGTTGGCACATCCAAGAATTTCAATGGAAAACAAAAGATTTCGCCCGAAAAAAGGCATTTGTTAATGGCGGTTTCGGATTCCGATGATTCATACAGCAGTGGAAGCCATTTTCGACAGCGTGGTAGCCCTGGAACTCGCAACTTTAGTCCATCAACACCACCATTAACCACAGGAAGCTTGAGGACTGCCAAGAGGAGAAAGGGCATTCCCCATAGAGCACCAATGGGAGGACTAATCATAGAATGTTAAGCTCCTAAACTCTTAATGATCACCCAAAGGTTCTATCTTTCAAATTTCTTATCAAATGCACAAGTGCTTTTTGCTTTAAAAAGCCTGTGTTTGGAATTACCCTTTAAGCCTCTATCCGTTTGTACAAAGAAGCAGCCTATGACCATCTAGTATATAGTTTTGAATTAGATGCTCTTGTAATAAGGGCAAATGTGGAAAAGACCAAAAACTAAGCTTTGAAAATGTCAAATATATGGTTTATAGAATAATGTATTTATATATTTTCTTGTTTGAAAATGTAATTATGGTGTTTGTGGTATGGTTTAGAAAGCATGAATGATACCAATGTACTTTAACAAAATATAAAAAGTGTGAGGCCTATAATGGGAATAATAACATAAGTTGTATATGTACTTGTTGTCCATTAGGGTGTCTATCTTGATTTGGAAATTAGTGTTTTAGTGGGGGTGGTTTCTGGTGCTAATCTTGATGTAACATCATAGTATCTTAACGTTTTTAATTCATGCCATTAAGGGAGGGAGGAGTGGTCCACTAATACCATAATACCTTGTGCCACATCACCTCTATCCAATAAAAACATTTCAACTCAAACCTACCCAATACTACCCTAACACTACCTTAACTAGACGGAGTGGTACCCGATCCTACCCTAACACTATCTTTCATAAAAAGACAAAAAAAAAATAGAGAAGAAAGCATAAATCGAGCGGGTTCCGAGCTCGATTTGATACAAATATTCAAGACTAGGGATGGTGTACCCTAATACCCTAACACTACGCCGAGCTCCTACCCTAATGACTATGATACACGAATTTTACCGAGATATGATTCTCAACATTTACTGTAGGATCACTAGATAATAGCGACAAAAAAAATTGATATAAATTAGATTTTATTTTCATTTAATTCCTTCTATTGATCGATGATTCCTTCAAATATTTGATTCTTGGTAAAAAGTTATTTATAATATGTTTTTGAACTAAATATGTGTCAGCTTAAACATCGTGTTTTCTTTGGACAATAAAGTATGAGCCTGGCGAAACGAATGTAATTTTGAAATGTACGATGTATGTAGCATACTATAAAATATATATGGTCTTTTTACTTACAGCACTCGGTGTGATAACGTGACACCCGAGTTAAACTCTAACTTTTTCGTGTTAAGGGTGCGTTAATCACACCGATGTCTGAAGTTAAAGCCGCGTTAAAGTGGCACGTTAACCACTTAACGCTGCGTGAAAGGGCCAAAATGTGGTGAGTTAAGCTTTAACTTTCATACCGTGTGGTGAATTAAGCTTTAACTCAGTTTTTTGGCATTTAATTATGATAAAAGTGGGGCTCAAAATGTTGAGTTAATGTTGAGTTATGATAAAAGTATTTTTTTTGAGTTAAGGATAAGATGTTAAAATTAATGTGGCATTAATGTAGCACTGCGTTAAAGTTTAACTTGAGTGATGACACATTGACACTTATGTTTTTAGCGAAAAGTTGATATAGATCTCAAATTTACCATGATCCAATGAACCAAATAATATTCGTTCGTTTTTATTATGATAAACTTTCACCCTTTTTAAAAATTAAATATCTCGCAAAACCGTTAATCGTTACGCGATAAAAATTATACTATCATGACGAGAATTAAATTATCTTTCATAGATACGCACTACTATATATTTTAACCATTTTTTTTCAAAATTTCGGTCAACAAAATCATATATGATTTGTGAAAATCATATATGATTCGATTTTTCTGAATCATATATGATGGTTTTGAGAATCATATATATAAAAATCATATAATTCATAAAATCGAATCATACATGATTTTCGAAAATCATATATGATTCGTTAAAATCATATATGATTTTTTCGGACTAAATTTTGAAAAAAATGTTTGTCGAAAATATATAAAAGTGCATATTTATATAAAGATAATTTAATTCATCAGCGATATTTTTATATTTTGAAAATTTACCGTTTGTAAAATATGTTGTTTTAAAAAAAATGATGAAAAATGATTTTTTATTAATTTATATAAAAGATGGAGGGCTATGATTTGTTCATTTGTTCTATGGCAAATATGGGTTTTATATTGATCTCAACTAATTTTTTTATAAGAGTTAACTATTGGCATGTGATAAATATGTACCTTTTAACTTCAGTACATTACTCAACAGAAAAATAGTTAGAAAATCTTGTGGAACAAGATCCATAAGGTATAACAGTGACAATGAGTACGTATGTGATATTGCAATTAAAATCCTACCCATGAAATAAAAAACTGTAAATTCATGAGATAAAATACTAATTAAATTTTTATTTATTTGGATGAGATTACACATCAAATTAAAGACTCGAACTCAACGACGCTTTGCAAAACGGTACATGACTTTTACATTTTCACAAATTTGAAAACCAGTCCCTTAACTTTTATATTTTCACAAAGTTTGAAAAAAAAAGGCTATAAGTACCCCCGAACTATGCGACATTTACATAAAGATTATCACACATAATTTACACACCCCACATATAACAAAACTCATATACCATGCGTGAAAAAAAATCCCAAAACGACAATTCACCTGCCAAAATAAAGAATAAAGTGACAAAATCAAAACGACGTTGTTTCGAACTATGCGACTCTTTGCAAAACCAATCCTAGACTTTATTATATTTTCACAAACTTTTTAAAAATGGTGAAAAGTACCTCCTAACGATATGACACTTTTAAAACTCAATCCTAAACTTTTTTCGCTAAATTTTTCTAAAAAAACTTTAAACCACACCCGTTAAACAAACTTAAGGTCAACGTTCATATCCCGAACCAACTATCATCATACTTAAATGCAAAAAACCCGCCGCAACGCGCAGGTGCATAATCTCGTTCTAAGAAAATCAGTATTCTATCATTGTTGATTTCCAGAAATCTAGAATTGTATAAGTACAATGACAAACTACCTCTTAAATAATATTCAAGGTTGGCATAACAGAATGTCGACATCTTGGAAGAGACCGAGTATTTATTATTCTTTTGCTATAATTATGAAAACTTTCTAAGCCCAAAAAGCAGAACCTCACTTATATTGTAGAAGTTGCAACAATACTATGCACATTTCTCGTTTCTTTGAATGAAAATCATTTTCTTTTGCTATGAAAAGCAAGGTGCGGGTGAGTTTAGTTGTTGGAAAATGAGAGTGTTTTTCAGATTAATTTTCTAAGAAATACAAAGATAGCAGAAAATGTGTTTAAAATAAGTATTTTCTAAAATTTCCCTACTGAAAACAAAAAACATGTTTTCTGCTGTTATAACTATGAAATAGAGTTCGAATCCGTTCCGCAGCATGGTTGGGTATTGGGTGGAGGTATTTCACATGCATCAAACTTTCAGGGTTGATTGATGGTACAATTATAGACTTGAGGGTTGAGTGTGTCTCGCTAATCTACACTTTTTGATCCAACTATGATATAGAGAACTTGAATTTAGAGTTCTTCAGTTTTCAAAAGGTTTTCCGGAGAAAGAAGAGTTACTCCGTTCTCAAAAACACTATTAAAAAAAAAAAAATAAAAAATTAAAAAATTTTTCCTACAACTAAACGCACCCTTGTAAGCTACATTTTCCGATAATTTCTTATATAAATATTTAATCTGTTTTCTGTGATCAAGAATCATTACTAAACTTACTTATAATGAAGTTGCTGAGTATGCATTATTGTGTTTCCTTGTGTTTAGTTTTTCACTTATAAATTTGTTTTCTTTAACATGTAGTAGAACCAAGAATGTGACAAGTAAAAGGAGACTGACTTTTCCCCCACAAAACATTGAGGTTGCTATAGTAGTTTTCATATATATCTCATAAAAGCCCCACTTCGTTTGTTTAGCCTTATCCATCTTTAGTCCTATTTCAGTGATGGCTTTTAATAAAAACTACTCATGTCTTATTTTCATATGCAAAGTCTATGATAACAAAGTTTACATGTTTTGATGATACTGATTTTAATCAAGAGAACTGTCTAACAAAATTTGTCATTCGTCGTGTTTAGTACGAGTCCCTGGTTTACTCGAAGAAACAATGCCATACAATGTCATTTGTTGTGTTTCATTGCTACCGGTTTTTTAAATAAAAGGATTGAAACGATGGTAAATTTGGAAGAACCATAAAAGCAAAGTTGCATAAGGAGTGGGGAATGACTGTAGTTATATGGGTAACTTTAGCTTTCGCAACATGTTGATTGGCTACTTTCTATCGCTCCAATACACTCATCATCAATAAAAATCCTAACCTCACCCTTCCTTCCTTCCTTCCTTGTCATTATTATTTGTACTTATTAAAATTTCCATCTTTAAGGCCTACTACATACAAAAAACTACAGAGGATAAACATCTATATCGTGAAATAGTAGCAAGTACATTTTTTTTTTATCAAAGTAGTTTAATGATCTATTCAAAATAATGGCATCATGCAAGAGTTTTCTATTATTACTATTAATTCACATAACAACATTTTAACTGACTCTTTATGTTACATTTTACCAATGTTTTTCAATTATTAGAGTGCAAGCTACAACAGATTATAAGGTATGTTATAGACATTTTTAAGTGCATATGGTGCCGTTATTTGAACAGAGCCTTGCACTATAAGCGCATAGCCATCCGGAAAACGAGAGCTGTGTGTGGATCTTTTTTTTGTTTTTGAGCGTATAAGTGGAGTGAGTGTGTTATTTTTGTTGTGTATTACAGAAATGCTTTTTTTTTTAATCAGGATATTGTTGGGTAAAAACTGACATCCTGAAGCTTATAACCGGCGTGATAACTAAGGGTGCATTGTGCACACGTTGTAACACTTTTGGTGTCATGGTGCCGCC
This sequence comes from Chrysanthemum lavandulifolium, assembly GCA_022545495.1. NCBI lineage: Eukaryota > Viridiplantae > Streptophyta > Magnoliopsida > Asterales > Asteraceae > Chrysanthemum > Chrysanthemum lavandulifolium. The sequence continues at coordinate 174,697,485 of CM040239.1, forward strand.
ACAACTGCAACGTCCTTTCATGTTACACGGTCTTCACCATTGGAATAACGATGGTTGTGTGTTTGTTTGTATTTTATATTTTGTTGAGTGTACAATGAAGTGAATGGGGTTTTTGGTTGTGTGTTATATGAATATTATAGGAGATGATTTTGTTTTTATTTATATTTATTTATTTTTTGCTTTTTTTATAAAAGTATTATAGGGTAAAAACTGACATAACGAGCTATAACACTCCTATAACAGTGCTACGAGCACTCTAACAACACCTAGCTCTTTAGTGAAAATGGATATTGTATTATATGATAGATTGGTGGGTTTGAGCTTACTATATCTTTTAATACTCCCTCGTTGTTTAAATAAATGTTAACTTTCAAATTGCAAAAAGTTTTATGAAATTTCATTGAATATTTATTTGTCAATCAAATTTCATCTGTACTAAGAAAGAAACATGAATATTTATTTTAAGGCATCAAAAAATAAAAGCATGAACATTTATTTTAAGACGGGAAAAGTAACATGTACGAGTCGTCTTTAACTATATAGTTGACAATGTTTCTGCTGATACTAACGTAACCTAAAGTTTAAGAGCATGATCATGGCTACATTAATATAATATCCAAGTTAGTTTTTTTTAACAGAAATTTGCATTAAAAAAACTTAAGATGCATACAAATCACTCCTCGCAAACGAGGTTAGTTCTTGAGGAAAATAAACATCAACTAAACTTTGAAGTGGTAGGAAACAACAAAAATAGTACTGTTACAAAATGGTATTTGTTTTAGTGGTATGTGAGTGACGGTGTTAAAAAAGAAGTTGTGAGCTTAAAAGTCTAGCTCGGTTGAGATGTGTGAGGTATTATGTAGTAGTTTGGTTTGTGAACATTTCACATTTACTTTGAACGAAAGGAAAATAACGTTCACATCCTTGAATGCTTATTCGTGAGCCTTTGGGTGCAAATCGTTCTTATTTGAACAACTGTCATAACATGGAAAAGAAAAAAAGACCCCAGCCACCACAACTATAATAACTACCAAATTACATAGAGAAAAGTCAACAGATTGTCACAATGGAAAAAACCTCACACAAAACTTAAACTAACTATATACTTACTTCTATATGCTCAAAACATCAATGACCCATAAACATTTAATCATTTGGTTCTATGTATATCAATAATTTACCAAAAAACATGCCAATAAATCATTTCATAGCTTGAGGTCACTTTAACATGATGGGCATAATGCAAAGGATTAAAAAGGCCTCTTTTTCAATAAATGAGCGAGACATACAAATATTCTATTACCATCTTTGCACTTGCCTTTCAATTTCCACCTCAAACCAAATACAATATTCACAAGTTGCCATACTTTAAGTGGGTTTTGGGACCCATTTATAATCAACAATACTAAGCCATGATGTCATTAGTAAGCCTTATCTTAAATAATTATAATATACTATGCAAAACCACTTTCATGCCTTAGAGTGGCAATCAAGTCGTATTTGAGGTGACCTATTTAGGTTCGTGAGTTAAAGTGTTAGTATAATTTTTATCTAAATACGACCCGTTTATTAATCATGTTAAAAAAATTTAACATTAACCCAAACATGTATAATATGTGTAACCCGCTTGTAATCTGTTTAAACTATTTAGGTATATAGGTCAAGCGGTGATGAATGTTGATGGTTAATCTTGGTTTCAAAAATGGCTCGGGTTTAATCTCTAAACTCTCTCTTTAAAAAAATCCAACCTAACCCTAAATCCGCCGCCGCCACCATCGTCTCTCCGGCCGTCGGCATAGGCCGACGGTCCAGAGAGATCCTCTCCAATCACCTCTTCTTTGTAGATATCTTTTCTTTATATATCGTTCTTCAATTTACGGGGTTGTCTTCTTGATTCGTGTCGTTGCGAGCTTGTTTGTCCGGATTGATTGTTCTAGGGTCGAAGTGATTATGTGGTTCAGATCGGGAGGTTGGTGATGATGAGATCATGTGATGGTGTGGTAGTGGTGATGGTGAGGTCCTGTGATGGTGAGGTCGTGTTGATGGTAAGGTCCGGTGATTGTGAGATCGAGGTGGTGAGGTTATGTAGACGGTGAGGTCGAGGTGGTGAGGTCGTGGTGATGGTGAGTTAGTGTTGTCGGTGAGGTTCGTGTTGTCGTGTTGTCGGTGATGATGATGGTCATGGGGAGATCGTGTTGTCGGTGAGTTCTTGTGATGGTGAGGTTTGTGTTGGTGAGGTTCCTGATGGTGAGGTCGTGGTGGTGAGGTTCGTGATAATGGGTGAGTCGTGGTGTAGGTGATGGTGAGCTAGTGGTGCTGGTGTTGTCGTGGTCGTTGTTTGCAATGGGTGAGTCGTGGTGCTGGTGATGTCGTGTTGTTCATGAGGTCGTTGTTTGCGATGGAGGTCGTTGTTTGTGATGTCATGGTTTAGGTTCATGTTTCAGGTTGCGATGGAGGTTGGGATAGTAGTGATCGTGGTAATAGATCGTAATGGATCGTGGTAATGTTTCAAACGGTGATCGTGGTAATGGATCGTGGTAATGTTTCATGGGTAGGATCGTGGTAACGGTGATCGTGGCAATGGATCGTAATGGATCGTGGTAATGTTTCATGCGTAGGACCGTGGTAACGGTGATCGTGGTAATGGATCGTAATGGATCGTGGTAATGTTTCATGGGTAGGACCGTGGTAACGGACGAGTCGTTGTTTGTGGTGCAGGTAATGTTCTGGTGGTGGTCGTGACTTAAGGAGTGATGTTGGTCGTGTTTTGGGCTTCATGTTTGTGTACGGGTTATTGTAGTGTCGTTGTATTGATAGGGTCATGTACTTTCTAGCTTCTTGCTAGTTGTTATTTACTTTAATACAATTATTGCCGTTAAAAAAAAAAATGAATGTTGATGGTTTGTTTATTCAATTAGTTTAAATCCGAAAATAATATAATGCTTTAAAAAATAATAAAAATTACATGTAAATAACTATATAACAATTTGAATAATATCCGAGTTATAATCGTAATTTATTGTTATATTAAGTATATAATAAAAAAAATATACATTTAATCAAAATTCATCATAAAATTAAAGTTATGTATTTTATTTTTAAAAGACTTATATACTTAAACAGGGTCATGTGTTGACCTGTTTAATAGTTACTTAACTCAAACACGACTCATTTTTAAACGGTTAGATGGGTTGACTTGTTTTTTTACCAAAACTTGTTTATTCTCAACTCAAACTTGTTTAAATTTGTATCGAAGTTATGTCGTTTATCGTTTCGTGTCAAGAATTGTCACCCTACCGCTCTATAACAAGTTATAAATCATTACATTACAGTGTATACTTTAATAGCAATTATCAAATGTTTGTTAGACATAATTACTTTGTATGAGATTGTATAAGAAGCTATAAAAACAAGTGTTTAATACCCATCGCTCCGCGGCGGGAGTTTTCCAATACATACATTTCTCAATAGTGAAAGTACATACGTTCAAGATTTGAACTTATTTAAGATTTCTGATTTGTTTTCCTTTTGTTCCATATCTAAATATTGTCGTGTCATCGAGTCGAATCTTTTCACTTGGAAGTATATCCCAATCGTCAGTCGGTGATGTTAATATGCGATGTTCAGGACAGTGAGACCCGTCTAATCGCCTCCTCAAATTCCTTTTGATGTTTCAAGAGTCTTTGTGCAAAGGTTTGCACCAGACGTATTGCTAGACGATTGTAACAACGAAAGGAATTCGAGGGGAAGATGAGAACATGGCAATATCATAAACATCGTGTATCAATATTAGCAAATGAAAACTGGGATATTCTACCAGGTGAAAAGATTCCAATCGATGACACGAATGTTCAGCTGGATAAGGATCAACGTGGAAAGATCCGAATGAAGAGGACAAAGTTCCTGCTTGTCAATCACAACTTCTGTATATGTCTTTGTTTTTGATCCACCATTCACATTTTCCTTGAAACAGTAACTACGCAAAGATAGCAGGTATTGTGTAAATAATCATATAAAGGCAATAGAATTGTTTTGTGAAAAATTTATAATGTAATAGAAAATGTACCTGTAACGTTGTTGAACCTAATAGAAGATGTGGTCGTAACGCTATCTGCGGCACACGAAAAGTAAGTGATTTATCTTCGGAAATGTTTTTAGATATGGCGTTTATGCCTGTGGCACAGCCAAAAGCTTACCGCACCGCAAGCTTGTAACAAAGATATATCACTTACTTTTCGCATGCCTTTTGACCCAAAACTCTTAGATACAAAATTACACTCTTGACTGGAAAATATGAGGCTCAGATATGCAAGTATGAGATCGTCACGAAACATCCGCCATGGCTGCAACCACTTTCTAAAAGTGGATGCCCCACCAAGATACAGGGCTCGGTAAACCATGTCTCAAAGGAATATAAATGCAAAAAATCATCATCGCCTATTATTGATCTAAGATATAATAGGGCAGAGGATGTTCATATAGGTCAACAATCCAAAAACCTGGATACGTTCACCATGGTTGCAAAGCTGACGGTTTGCCTTGCCAAGAAGTGAACGGCCACAGCTTTGGTCAACCATTTTTAGATTCATCATAGCCCCTTATAGTCAATATGATTATCATGGTAAGAATTGAAACAAATGTGAAGGACAAAGAACATTCAACAGATGTCAAAGAAACAAAATGAATGGCAGCCATGATATCAACCTGATCAACAAATGAAGGAAGCAAAGCTATTGGTGGACAACCCCCAACAGCTCAAGCCAGCGGCTAAAGGCCAAAAAAATAAGGGTCAGACCGGGAAGTAACCCCAGAAAACTGGGTACGTCCGGCGTGGCTGCAAGGAAAACACTTTTTAGCCAGTATTGCGAAACAGGCGGGCCACCAAACAAAGCCCAAGGAAAACACTTTTTAGCCAGTGACTTTGAAGAAAATACAATGGAATTTCATGCCGTTCTGCCATTAATGCCAACAAAAATATAAGGCTCAGACAGGGTAGTAACCCGGAAAAACAGGGTACATCCGGCATGGCTGCAAACCGAAGTGGTTGCCATGCCAAGTTCCAGACAACCTCAGTTTCTCCGGAACCCATATAAACTCTTCATTGCCTCATCAGTATTGATGCCAACAACCTTTTATCCAATCAGGTCCAATAACATTAGGCAAGTAGGTTGTCATGCCAAGTTCTGGACAACCACGGTTTTTCCATAGCCCGCATAAAATCATTGCCGCCCCATCAGTAGTGATACAACAACCTGATAAGCCCAAGAATTCTATCTGCAACAATTGTGGAAATTAATCAGGCATGTTTTTTGTGCATTCATAGTAAATCACTTAAAATATGTAATTGGATTAATGTATGGAAACTGATGAGCTATATTAAATATAATTTCATCTGAATGATACAAAAAAAACATGCGGTGTTCCATATTGTAATTACTTACATCTCAGAAAGAAAGGTAATAACCTCAACAACATCAAGCTCACTAAACAACATGCAATAGATATCAAACAACGAAAATAAATGGCAACCACCAAGATCTGCGCTGCTCACCTAATACAGGGAACTGAGGTTTCTTCTGTGAGAAGAAAGCGTACAAAGCGTCACCAACACCACAACAACTGAGGGATATCGTTGGTGGAAAGAGGTCAAAGGAAGCAGCAAGCCACGACCCAACAGTTTAGACAACCCAAAAGAAACGAATGTACCGGCCCAAGACGGTGCGAATAAAATGGAGTAAAATAGAAAACCTTCATCCCATTATAACGGGCAAAACAGGGTACATCCAACATACAACTCCCAACAGCTCAAGCCAGCGACTAAAGGCTAGAAATATAAGGCTCAGACACGGAAGTAACCCAGGGAAACTAGGCATGTCCGGCGTGGCTGCAAATCGTATAAGTTGCCATGCCAAGCTCCGGAGAACGGCAGTTTTTCCGGAACCCATATAAACTCATCATCGCCTTATTAGTATTAATGTCAAGTGATACGCGTACAACGAACGTTCGGGGTCAAAGGAACTTCCTTTTCGTCGAGCAAGTTTTTCAACACCCTAGGCAGTGAACCTAATCGTTGTAGTGTAGTATTAGGGTAAGCCTTAGGGATTGATATCGTTCTCTAGGGGAATAGGAATGCTAGTGAGAAATTACTACGCTAAGGTTGGGGTTGAGGAAAATTATTTTTATCATTTTTTTTATATTTTTTAGAAAATTGAAAGGTACGAATCTCGAGGTTTGGATTTGGGGGCTGGTATTTTTACCGATTACTCCACTTATCTAAGTATCTAATCTAAGGTGAGTGTAGTCTATGTCTATTGTTGTGTGCTCTTATGATGATTAAAAATGTGTTTACTTAGATGTTATTACTCCCTAGTTTTCTCCTATTGATGGTTGAATTGTCACGTCCTTATTCTTAACGCGTTGTATTTCTAAGGTCGTAGGGTATACGTTTATCTCTAACTCTTTGAAGCTACCAAAGGTTAATGACTACGAAATCTCTAGGATTCATAAACTTAAGACTAAGGTTATCTTTGGATATTTAGCCTACAATTCCACTAGTAACTATAAGCTAAGGTTCAACAAAGACTAATCAAGCATTAATAACACAACGAATGATCTATCGCAATACTAGGTCAATCACAATTAAGATAAGAGATAACCAATCAATATTCAATACCTAGGTTTCATATATCTAAGCAAACACACAAGTAAATTAGCCGGACATGGAGAACATGCAAGCGTACACACAAACAATTGAAGACATGATTAAAACAATGAAGTAAACACTTATCTTGTTGTAAAATAGGGTATGGAACCCTAAGATACTGCACAAGATAGCCCTGGTTCGGTTTAGGTTTTTACTCCACAAAACTACCTCTCTAAAACTGAAAAATTCGGATTCTATATATAGTGTTACAAAATGCGATGGCGTCACTCTTTAACTGTGACGCCGCCGGGTCACCGCCATTAGGGTTTCGTCTTGGCCACGTTTACTCGTGTGGCGCCACCTTATGCTCGTGGACGCCGGCTTCAATCTCGACGCCTATACGGATCCAAATCTAGGCCGTGCGAGTTGCGACGCCCTACTTTTAAACCCGATGCCGTCACTTGTAAAATAGCAATTTGGCTCTTGAGTCGTCACAAGATGTGTCGCGACGGCGTCGCATTTAAGCGATGACGCCGTCCCTTCAATTCCAAAGACTTGAGTGTCTCGATTCTTGACTTTGGCCATTTTCTTTGTATATTAGTGCCTTTTCATCGAATAAGTGTCATTCCAAAGAATTTGCCTTCAAGAGACCTAAAAGTGAAAAGGAACGAAATTAAATAGTAATCGATACAAAAGTGATCAATTAAGGGCTTAAATGACCCCTCAAAAGTGTACCTTTTAAATCCTTATCAAATATCCCTACACTTGTTATTTGCTTGTCCTCAAGCAAATGTGCTTTTAGCCAATTGATTTATAAGTTAGGGGTCATGACGCATTTGTTTAGAACAATTCACAACACATATAAGCCCCGCATAAGTCATAACAAGCACGGAAATTACATACTAGCACCTCACAAGTGGTGTTTAGATACTCTCATCTCTCGGGTGTATATGAAATATATCAAGTTGGAAATGGAAGATAAACACTCATTAACCGGTCCTAGTACATAGATTACCATAGGCTTGAGACTAGATCAAACCTCCATCGCTTTGGCGTAAGCACATAGGAAAAACTATCCAAGATGTCTTTTAAAGGGTTGTAATGTTAGGCTTACGGTAGGGAAACAAAGGGTTTGGTGGGATAGGCGATTTAGTGGTGGCAAGTCAAAAATCTTTATGTTACAAGCATGCGAAGAATGGCGTTGCTAAGCCAAGACTCGACACTCTAAACTCTAGATAAATTGAAACAAACAAACATGAATTTAAAGAGATATAGGATGGTAGCCCTTTTTTTTCCATACACTTTTACTCTACCATCCTCTACGATAACAAAAAAATAATAGGGATTTATAGGCACATCCCTACAGTTGAGTTTTTATTACTCTAACACTAATTTTACCCGAATTGAAAAGATCAAAACACTTGGAGTACATTATTACACAAATAAAGGGAATTTGAATTTAATGTACCCTTCCCGTCATTTCATAAAATTTAACTTTTTCCATGAGTCCCAATCGTCCCAAAACTGTGTACAAAGGATATGACTCAACTTAGCAACTTATGCAAGCAACTAGATAATTGAACTAAGGGTTTAGTATGATAACAATAATGCACTAAAAGTGAGTGCATACAAGGTAGGCTAAGGCGATTTGGGTGTACATTTGGGGGTGGATTGTAAACAATGCTCTTCATTGATATTCCGGAAAACCGAAACATCACGAGAACAGCGAAAAAGATAGGCTCCGAGGGGTTAACTAGGGGTATCGTGTACTAAATATGAGTACAAGGCAAGGGTGTGGGGGAATTACTCAACCGATGTAGAAGAAGTAATTATAATATGGGTATCAAACAAGGGTTATCCTAATGTCTCTTATCATTTAGTTATTCCTAACTACACAAGTGTAGTCTTACTAGCGATCTCACAATGCATCACAAAACGAGTTCTAGAATTTATTATACTACCGGTTCACACTCGAAGCATTAAAGTGGAATGCTTTAATTCCTACAAATCTAAGGGCGACCCTCACATTTTGGGTGGAATTTAAGTGGTAAAGGGTTTTTGTGCTAGTCATATAACTTCCTATCCATGAGACGCTTTATTAAGAGTTTAAGACTAATGGCCCACTCCTACATGTCATGAAATTTTTTAAATTTGGTGCCAAAATTACCCTAACCGATATTTCTCATGGTTTATTACACAAATGAAATTGGACAAAGCAAATTGTCAAGGATAAGCATAGTTTCAAAGTTCCCGTTTTATTTTCCCTACCTACACTTAAACTGAAAATTGTCCCCAATGTTCCCCGAAAGTATCAAAGTTATGATAGTGAAAGGTAATTAAAAACGAAAGAAACTAGTACTCCCCTGATTAGCTCGGTAGGATCCGTGTGAAGTAGTGGTTAAATCTTTCTTCAAGAAGAGTGTTTGCGTTAAAAGCTCCTTCCAATCTTATGTATCTTATTCTTGATAAATTAAACATGCACACTTGAAGAAAACAAACGAAACCCTCGCGTAAAATCGGCGGTAACAATATTTATATATGACTCTACTAAACTAGGATTGATGTTTACAGATTTTCTGGAAAATTAAGACCTGGAAAATTCCAAAAATTTATAAGTAGCTCAGAAAACGAGAAAAAGTAGTAAGAAGTTTCTACTCCTCCTGACGCCGTCAGTTTCTGTTAGGTTATCCTAACATAAACTGGTCTGCGATTTTCTGTAAAAAATTATGGAAATTTTTTATCTTTAGAATCTGAAAAATTTCCTGCAAAACATCCATTATGACTCGATACAATCATTTGACTCGAACAAACACATATGTATATCTTTTAAATAATTGTAATTCTCTTGTTCACTTTCTTTGAAAACGTGTGTAATCCTCCCTACACTTATCCCTTATGTAAAATACCTTTACATGTAATTAAGACGAGGTTAAAGACAAAATAAAGCATTTTTACAAATTTAAACATGAGAATAAACAATCAATAAAAGATATACGACACAAACAAGCAAACAATTAAGCATGGGTTGCCTCCCACGAAGCGCTTTCTTTATTTATGAGTCTTGTAGCTAGACTCGAAGTCGTGCCCCTACGTTCTCTCGTTTTTCATTCTCAATGAGAATTCTATCATATTGACAAAATTTTCATTGACTCTATACCTAGGCCCTAGGGTCAAGCAATCCTTATAGTAAAGTCTCCTTTTCTCCCACATGAAGTTCAAACCTTTTTCAACATCGTCTTCGCTTTTTTTCTCAAAAGCTCTAATGTTGTCTCGTTCAAAAAGGGATAAAGGGCCATATCCATTCGTATTCCAAGGCATCCTATAAGTGATCTCATCGACCCCTTCCTTAAACCTAACCGTTCCTTCATACTTATTATGGCTCATTTTAGATGTTTCAACAAACTGTTTTCCTAGCACTACTTGGGATAAGCTATAGTCAATGACACATCCGATGTCTTCTAGGACAACAAAATCAACTAAGTAGGTGAAATTTCCTATAAAGACGTGTACATCTTTGATTCTTCCCACAAAGTTTCAAACCCCACTTGGACACTTAGGGTCCCTCCTAATCTTAAGTCGCTCATTCATAATGTCATTGTAAACAGCTGATGACATCACATTAATGGGAGATTCCGTATCTATGTAAGCATGCTTGACATTCCTATATCCGATCATACAAGGGATTTTGAGGTTCCACGGATTTCCTCTCCTAATCTTTGGACATGTCCTAATGATGGGTGATCGGGGATTATCGATTATGTATTGATGGTAAGCAACCTCATCCTTAGTGGGGTAAAGATTGAAATAAGCACTATCCTCTTCATTCACGTTTTTATCCACTAAACCATTTTCCGAATTACTACTGATCATGGAGCTAACTACAGAGGCGCTGACTACTTTCTCAACAGCATCCCTAATTGTACTATCAAATACCTTTTGCAAATCTTGAAGGTCAGTGTTTCTACTCACATAACGGCTTCGGCGGTTGTGTTGGTCATTGGGTTGGGTTTTGAGTGAAAGTTATTTATTTGGTGGTGGGTTGTTGTTTGATGAGCTATCACCTTCCATGATGAAAAGTGATGGGATTACGAACAATGGTCACGAAGAAGGGCGATAGAATACAAGGAAGCTAAAAATGGGAAAAAAGCTTACTTGATAGGAATCAAGCAAGGAAACCTAAACGAGATGGACTCCTAACTAACTATTCTATTCCCCGGCAGCGGTGCCAAAAAATTGATACGAGTACAACGCGCGTTCGGGGTCAAAGGAACTTTCTTTTCGTCGAGCAAGTTTTTCAACACCCTAGGCAGTTAACCTAATCGTTGTAGTGTAGTATTAGGGTAAGCCTCGGGGATCGATATAGTTCTCTAGGGGAATAGGAATGCTAGTGAGAAATTAATACGCTAAGGTTGGGGTTGAGGAAGTTTATTTTTTTATCTTTTTTTTTATATTTTTTAGAAAATTGAAAAGTACGAATCTCGGGGATTGGATTTGGGGGTTGGTATTTCTACCGATTACTCCACTTATCTAATTATCTAATCTAAGGTGAGTGTAGTCTATGTCTATTGTTGTGTGCTCTTATGATGATTAAAAATGTATTTACTTAGATGTTATTACTCCCTAGTTATCTCCTATTGATGGTTGAATTGTCACGTCCTTATTCTTAACGCGTTGTGTTTCTAAGGTCGTAGGGTATGCGTTTATCCCTAACTCTTTGAAGCTACTTAAGGTTAATGACTACGAAATCTCTAGGATTCATAAACTTAACAGTAAGGTTATCTTTGGATATTCAACCTACAATTCCACTAGTAACTATAAGCTAAGGTTCAACAAAGACTAATCAAGCATTAATAACACAACGAATGACCTATCGCAATACTAGGTCAATCACAATTAAGATAAGAGACAACCAATCAATATTCAATACCTAGGTTTCATATATCTAAGCAAACACACAAGTAAATTAGCCGGACATGGAGACATGCAAGCATACACACTAACAATTGAAGACATGATTAAATCAATGAATTAAAACACTTATCTTGTTGTAAAATAGGGTATGGAACCCTAAGATACTACACAAGACAGCCCTGGTTCGGTTTAGGTTTTTACTCCACAAAACTACCTCTCTAAAACTGAAAAATTCGGATTCTATATATAGTGTTACAAAATGCGACGGCATTACTCTTTAACTGTGACGCCGTCAGGTCGCCGCCATTACGGTTTCGTCTTGGCCACGCTAACTCGTGACGCGTCGACTTATGCTCGTGTTGTCGACTTCAATCTCTGACACCGTTTGGATCCAAATCTAGGCCGTCTGAGTTGCGACGCCCTACTCTTTTAAACCTGATGCCATCACTTCTAAAATAGCAATTTGGCTACTGAGTCGTCACAAGATGTGTCCAGACGGCGTCGCATTTAAGCAATGACGTCGTCCCCTTCAATTCCAGTAGCTTGAGTGTCTCGATTCTTAACTTTGGCCATTTTCTTCGTATATTCGCGCCTTTTCGTCCGAGTGAGTGTCATTCCAGCAATTTGCCTTCAAGAGACCTAAAAAGTGAAAAGAAAAGAAATTAAGTAGTAACGGATACAAAAGTGATCAATTAAGGGCTTAAATGACCCTTCAAAATTGTACCTTTTAAATCCTTATCAGCAATTACCTTTTAAAGAAACCGAGCACATATATTATTAACGTTGGGACCCATATTACGAAGCAGGCGGGCCACCAAACAAAGCCCAAGGAAAACACTTTTTAGCCAGTGACTTTGTAGAAAATACAATGGAATTTCATGCCGTTCTGCCATTAATGCCAACAAAAATATAAGGCTCAGACAGGGTAGTAACCCGGAAAAACAGGGTACATCCGGTATGGCTGCAAACCGAAGTGGTTGCCATGCCAAGTTCCAGACAACCTTAGTTTCTCCGGAACACATATAAACTCTTCATCGGCTCATCAGTATTGATGCCAACAACCTTTCATCCAATCAGGTCCAATAACATTAGGTAAGTAGGTTGTCATGCCAAGTTCTGGACAACCACGGTTTTTCCATAGCCCGCATAAAATCACTGCCGCCCCATCAGTAGTGATACAACAACCTGATAAGCCCAAGAATTCTATCTGCAACAATTGTGGAAATTAATCAGGCATGATTTTTGTGCATTGATAGTAAATCACTTAAAGTATGTAATTGGATTAATGTATGGAAACTGATGAGCTATATTAAATATAATTTAATCTGAATGATACAAAAAAACATACGGTGTTCCATATTGTAATTACTTACATCAGTTTGAATATGTGACCACATCTCAGAAAGAAAGGTAATAACCTCAACAGCATCAAGCTCACTAAACAACATGCAATAGATATCAAACAACGAAAATAATTGGCAACCACCAAGATCTGCGCGGCTCACCTAATACATGGAACTGAGGTTTTCTCTGTGGGAAGAAAGCAACAACTGATGTCACAAAAGACACTGGACATAACATAGAACTAAACGAACTTACCAAGTCCAACACCAAGTTATGGTTCAATAGATCATTTGTTAACCTAGAACCAAATGAACCCAACTCTCTAACAAAATCCCCAGTTGATATAAGAAATTATAGGAGCCACCGTCTCCAAATTATGAAACACTAATTTTTTCAGCAACAAATAACTCTGAAACCACCATCAACCCCTATCTAATTGAAACCCTAAGTTTTAACAAAATTAAATTTAAAAAAGGCCCAATTTAACCGAAACCCTAATTATTCCAAAAATGAGATTAAAATCAATAACGATCAAAATATAAAGGTTAAAAAAACGCCATCTCATAAACCAAGCCTAACCTCAAATTTCCTATTCGATTCATTGATATAAGATAAATGGGACTAATCGTCTCCAAATTATAACTTCAAAAGCATCAAGCTCATCGAACAACATAAATGGCAACCACCAAGATCTGCATGGCTCACATAACACAGAGAACTGAGGATTCTTCTGTGGGAAAAAAGCGTACAAAACGTCACCAACACCACAACAACTGAGGGATATCGTTGGCGGAAACGGGTCAAAGGAAGCAGCAAGCCACGGCCCAACAGTTTAGACGACCCAAAAGAAACGAATATACCGGCCCAAAATGGCGCGAATAAAATGGAGTAAAATAGAAAATCTTCGTCCCATTAGATCTTATATAAATAGTGTTGAGATTAAATATTTGTAACTGGTTTCAATGGGAATAGGTTGCTATCAAACCCTTTGTTTTTCTTCCACTAATGACAATGTTGTTGTCATACTTTCATTCCATCCAACAATGAAACGATAATCACGAATGTATTTGAAAATAATAACACATGATATCATCTTTTTCTAAATAAGTTTCTACAACCCAACTTGGTATCTCTTTAAGAATCTTTCTTCGTCTTGGATCTTTAGATTGAAGAACTCAAAGTTATAATTTGTGCCGTATTTGTCAATACTCAACGTCTTAATAGATAAAGATTAATAATTAAATTTTGTCTCTACTTTGAGAAAACTCGTCTATAAGTGATTAGAACATGAATGAAAACTAACATGTGTGCTAGATTAGTTTTAGTTATACTTTCATAGTATATACATGCTTGATTATTAATACTCTCTTAGTGTTTCCTTTGGCACATAACTGAAAAAATAATTAACGTTCATATCTCATAGTTATAAGAATGTTACATACACATGTAATAATATAAAACATCTGTTTTAAGAAATTGGCGTACCCTTCTGAAATAAATCATTACATCTAGCAAAACTGAAAGAGTAATGTTATAAGAATGTAGCCTTCTAACTTTACAAATCTTTTTACCATCACATGATAGGAAATCACAGGTTGAAAAAACTAGCTCCCTTTATCGTAAACCAATTAATACATGGCACATACTATTAGGAATATGTTTAGGATCATCTAAGCTAGGAATATATGTATATAACATGTGTATATAACATGTCTCATCTTCTAGTAGTATGAAACTTTTCTATATTTTGGGTCCACTTCCCACAACCCACAATCAATTCGGGTTTCCAATAGATGTGTATGTAAACAAGTACATATAAAGTAATTAAGAAAGTGAGGTGAACAATATTTACCCAACCTTGTTAACATAGAAAAAGCATGTATCATTGTCACACGACTGAGCTAGTCACTTGTACATTCTACGTTATTTGCTTCTTTTGACCAACTGTTTCACCTGCCATTAACTACCACATTCATTTTTTCACCTTTCTATGGTAAACAAAGGGGGATCTTAGGGTGCGTTTGGTATGAGGGCTTTGTAACAAAGAGTTAATTCACTCCTAATAAACTATACTTCGTATCTAGGATTGCAAATAAACAGAGTTGATGACTCCCAAAAACTGATCCCTAGAAAGCCTGAAAGTGGTGTTATTATGGGTTTTCGCCCCTCCTTGCTCGAGGCGATTGTAGCTGTACTTATTTATTTCGGCTACAGGAAGAGGTTTAAAATCTGGAAATAAAGAAAAGATTAAGAAAACCAAAAGCTTGTTCGACTCTTTTGATATAAATATTCAAGTTCAGGCCAATATGAAAAAAATTCTTTCTAATAAAACTTTAAGCTACACCTTTATTAGTTAATGTGATTACAAGAGATATTTTGGTACCATTTGGTTTCTTATCAGAAATAAAATTAGCATGGGTGTGATAATAAGCTAAAACAATTATAGGTGCGTAACTGTAATTGTGATGTTTGGTTTGTTATTTTTCAGAATTAGAACTTGGTACAATCTTATGTTTACTCATATCCAGAATCATCTTGAAGGACTTTACCAATCAACACTATAACCCACCCTCTGTGTGTTTTCAGTTTTCCCCTGTTTGGGTGCAACAACCGCCAAAGAAGAGAAAACCTGAACACTTGTGTTTAGGAAGGAAAGTTCCACGTCTGTGCATGAAAAACACGATAACATCAAAGAATCAAACTAAGACTGTAGCGTAAAAGTAGGTTCAGTTAACCCCAACACGACTTGAGTTGACCTCTACTAAAATTCCATTTCTTGTAATGTCATTAAAACCCAAATCAATTTTAGTAACAAAAATAACAGTAGGAATACGTGCCATGCCTAGGAACCAAGTTTAGCGTCATCAATTAGTGGATACCATAAAAAAGATAATGAATACTTTACAACCTTTTAAATGTATACATATCGAAATAACTCACTTTACAGAATGACATAGTCCCAAAATTTTCTTTGGAGAGAAAAGAAATGAAGTGGAGAGGAACTTAAAATAAAATCATGTTCCCGAGCTTCTTTTAGAGAAGAGAAGAGAAAAGAAATGAGAGCTGCTGACCATTGCTGGTTTTTAAACAAGATTTTCATCCACAGCGGATACATATATCTAACTATAAAAAATATTGATCCTTCTTTGTAACTTACAAGTAGATGATGACATCAGAGGCCCGGAGGGTGTGCAAACCGATTCCATTGAGCACGTTTTTATCGGGCACAATTTTTAGAAATTTTTAATATATATTATTACTATATATATTAAAAGCATTTAAACGATGTCGATTCACATGGTTTTTCTTGGGCTTCTTTGGTGGCCTGTCTGTTTCGCAATATTTGGCCCAAAATGTTCGGTTACTCTAAGGCTCTCTACATGCTTCTACTGCCTTCCACATAACCAAACAACAACCGAAGTACCAAACCAAACCCTTCACATCACTTTGTCTCTCTACCTCAAGATTCTAGAGAGAGAAACAGAAGCACAAATTGAAAACACAGACACGAATGAGTAAGTGAACAAGTGCTAAATAAAACCACAAGATCAATTCATCTTTTGTTTTTTGTCATCCAATAACCCACCAAAAGGTATAATCTTTTTTACCTTTTCCTTTTTTTTCTATTATAAAAAGTTTATTTAAAGATTTCACTTTTCATCATATGTTTTATTGTCAATTATTGTTAGAACATTGATATTTGAGCAATACCCATTTGCTAATTTTGTCTATATTATCTGATTGATTGATTAAAAAAAAAACTTTTTAGTAAAATATAAAGCAATTTGATAAAATCTATTAAAAAAAAAAAAAAAAAAAAAAACTTTAAAAAGATTGGCTCTATCCTATCCATCTCCTGCGGTTGTTTTAGATGTTAGGAATGGATTAAAATTGGGTTAGATGTATAAAGGGACACCATTCTTACTTCATCGAGTCATTTCCGTGAATTATGCCTCCTAAACAACCATCCTACCGTGAAAACGTAAAAGGAAGAAAAGAGATGAAGATATGAGAAATTCACAAGCGGGTGCTATGTATAAGTTTATGAAAAAGCGCCGGTTGAAGAACCGTAAGAGATGGAAGAGCCACAACATGTTGACGAGCAAAAGCATGTACAAGTAGAACCCGAAGAGATGGAAGAGCAACAACATGTTGAAGAGCAAGATGACTTACAAGCAGAACATGAAGAATCAGAAGAGCATGTAGGGAATGTTGAGGCTAATATAAATGAGGAGCATGTTAAGCATAATCCTATTGATATATTTGATCCAAGAAGGTGGGGGGGACTTAATTCTGATGAAATTAAACTTTTAGTGGAGAAAGGTCCTAAAAGAGATACTACTATTGTATATGGTCCATATGATGTGCATGGAAGGGATGGTAGACGATTTTACGCAACTTTATGCACTCAGGTTTGAAGAAAGATCGGATATTGATGCTGATGAACTTTATATGGAGTTGAAGTTATTTTGACACATTACAAACCGATGAACTTAACAACCCTATATATGTTTTGAAGCGTTTGAAAGAGTTTGGTTATTTTCCAAATGCAACCATTGCATATAGAATATTGTTGACTATTCCAGTCACAGTTGCATCTGCAGAAAGGAGTTTTTCTAAGTTGAAGTTATTGAAATCTTATTTACGATCAACAATGTCCCAAGAAAGACTTAGGGGATTGGCCATGATAGCTATCGAGAACGGAATCTTAGAGGATATAAACTGTGAAGAGCTAATCAACCAATTTGCTATGAAGAATGCTAGGAGAGCTTCACAGATCATTGGTTAACTACGATGGTATGTATTTTTAATACTATGATTTGTTATGGATATAATTAATTGTTATAACATTAGTTATCATTTATAAAAAAAAGAAAATTTGCTATGAGTTAGGGGCATTTTTTTCTTGGCTCGCACTGGGTACTCAAATCCACAGGGCCGCCACTGATTATTGGGCAGTAGTTAAGTAAACTAATGGACATGGGAACAATGTATGTAAACTTGTGTTGGGGGAATGTTTCATCATCTAATATTGAAACATATTTTTGCTTTGAATAATCTTCTATATCAGTGTACCTTATAAGTAGATGACGATTTCGCGGCAGAGTACGATGGTAATCAGCAACAAACTTGGAGCTATGGATGAGAGATTTCCATGGTTTTGAAACGCATCTAAATCGAATCAATGATTTGACAGAAAGCCTTTTCATGATCTCGTGTTGGATTTCGAAAGGTATGTGGTCATACATTTTGATATTTGCGAATTTGAATTTCTAGGGTTTAAAATTTATGTACGTAGGAATATGATATCAAACTTTGACGCACCGGGCTAAGAGTATGTTTATTAGTAACATCTCATAACCCAATCTTTTATTAAAATATTATTCTCTTACTCCTCCACCTATATAATATATAAATACAACCAATCTCAACTTTTTTACCATTTATCAACAACCTAACCTAAATATTAATTATTTCCTCCTTTCTTTATATCCGTATCAATTGAAAAGAATATAAGAAATGCATGTGGGGTGGTTGGTCATTCCTAGAATAACACGTGGCGAGGTTGGATCAAGTATTTGGAGGTCCCCAGACGAACCGGTTGTGTAAACCTCTTTCTTCTTTTGTGTCATTTTAATATAAATATTAATTATTTGTGTCCTTTTACACTCCAACCGGTTGGAAGAGATTGCCAATAAACTTAGTCTAACTTACTATTTTATTGTCTATGCCAAATATGAGCACTAACTTAACGAACCTTTTTAGCTGAAAGTGAAACAACGTTAGAAAGGAACCAAGTTTTGTTATTTTCTAATAGCTAAACTTATTATTCAATTGTGTTACACGCGTTTATTAAAACCAACCCCGTTGTATTTGAATTGTTGTTGTTATTGGACTTCGTATTTTTTGGACGGGCAATGATAATCAAGGCCATAATTTAGTAATCACTCGTTCTTTCTTTATCAAATTAAACACTTGGACTTTACATGGCATAATATAATTTTTGTGCTAACCACAACCCTGTGAGTTGTGGTTAAGCATTATCATTTGTGTAAAAATAACATTTTATGAACTCATTATTTCCATATATATACATATTTAATTATTATAATTTTAAAAGGTGTTGTTAAACATGAAATGTTTGATGTTAATTAATTGTTGATTTTTCAATTAAGGTAAGCTTGATAGCAGCCCATAGGGTTGCGGTTAGCAAAACCTATAGTAATGAATGGCTGTCTTAAGAAATAATAGTGAATAAATGAATTTACTGTCTATAAATGTTCAAGGTTTTGGAGACCTTAGCAAAAGGAGATGGGTCAAAGATTTGTGTAACCGACATCAGGTTAATCTTCTAGCTTTACAGGAGACTAAATTGTTACATACTGATATGTGGTCGCTTCGTCAGGTGTGGGGTAATTCCCATTTTGATTTTGCTTATGCCTCTGCTAGGGGAAAATCGGGTGGAATTATTTGTATATGGAATAGTTTAGTTTTTCAAAGTCTAGAATTCTTTGTAATGAAATTTATGTGGTTGTGGAAGGTTTATGGATTCCAAAAAATGTTCGGATTATGTGGATAATGGTTTATGCTCCCCAAAATTTGTAAAGAAAGATAGCTTTATGGTCTTCTTTGGCAAATATTATTGTAAATTGGAATGATAACTTAGTAGTCATGGGAGATTTCAATGAAGTTAGAGACGCCGGAGAGAGATTTGGTTCCATTTTCAATGAGAGACATGTTGATTTATTCAATGCATTCATCTCTAATTCATCTCTTATTGATATTTCGATGGGTGGGTTAATTTCACTTGGACGGATAAGTAGGGATCCAAGATGAGTAAGTTGAATAGGTTCTTGGTTTTGGAAGGTTTTCTAGATGTTTTTCCGCATGCTACAGGTGCTGTTTTGGAAAAATGGATCCCTGATCATCGTCCAATTTTTCTCAAAGAGTCTGAGGTTGATTACGGACCTACTCCGTTTCGCTTCTTTCACTCTTGGTTGGAGATGGATGGCTTTTATAACCTTGTGATAGATACGTGGAAACATGATGGCATAATTGAGTCCAATGGGTTGGTTTCATTTAAGAAAAAGCTTCACAATCTTAAACAAGTCATTCGCCAGTGGATTGTTTCTAAAAGATTAGAATCAAATAAGCTTAAGAAAGATCACCAATCGCGTCTTTTCTCCATTGATGTTAAGGTTGATCAAGGTTGTGCCACTGATGAGGACTTCTTCAATCGTAGAGAATCCTTGAAGATCTTGGGAGATATTGATCGTCGAGAAGCTAGTGACTTAGCCCAAAAAGCAAAGATTAAGTGGGCTCTAGAAGGTGACGAAAACTCTAGTTTCTTTCATGGCTCATTAAAAAAGAAGCGAAGACAACTTGCAATCACTGGTATTCTAAATATTGGTGAATTGATTGAAGATCCTAACAGAGTTAAATATGAGTTTTTAGGCCACTTTCGTAATCGACTTCAACTTTTAAATGGGTCTCCTACCTCGTTTGACGCTGCAATGCCTAACCAGCTATCTTCTTCTCAACGTCAGTACTTGGAACATCCTTGTTCTCGTGAAGAGATTAAACGGGCTGTTTGGGATTGTGGTGGTGATCGTGCTCCTGGTCCCGACGGGTTTACCATCAAATTCATTACATCATTTTGGGACCTTATAGAAGATGATGTGGTTCGCTTCGTGCATGAATTTTTCTTTCAAGGATCTTCCCAAAAGGATGTAATTCGTCATTTATAGCATTGATTCCTAAGGTTCCTAATGCAAAATTTGTTTCTGATTTTCGCCCTATTAGTCTTATAGGGTGCAATACACAATAATTGGAAAATTTTAGCTAATAGACTAAGTACAATGATTGGAAGTTGTGTTAGCTCGGAACAGACAGCATTTATAAAGGGTAGGAATATCCTTGATGGCCCTCTCATCTTGAATGAAGTTATTGCGTCGTATCGTAAACGTAAAAAAGAGCTTATGGTTTTCGATGAGACTTCCTTGATTTGGTTATGGAAAAGCTTGGCTTTGGTCTAAAGTGGCAATCTTGGATTCATGGTTGCCTTCGTAACGCTCGTTCTTCAGTTCTTATTAATGGGTGTCCTACTTCCGAGTTCGAGCTTTTTAGGGGCCTAAGACAAGGACATCCTCTATCTCCTTTTCTCTTTATTTTGGCTATGGAAGGGCTTCATGAGATCACGTACAAATCTATGGATATGGGCATTTTTAGAGGTGCTTCAATTGGGAAAGGTAATATGAATATTTCGAATCTTATGTATGCCGAAGATGTTATATTCATTAGAGAATGGTCTCAGTCTAATGTTCATAACTTGCTTTGTATGCTTCGTTGTTTTTACTTGGTATCCGGGCTTAAAATAAACGTTCAAAAAAGTAATATTTTAGGTGTTTGTGTTTCAAATGAGGATGTTTCGGATATGGCCAAGCTTATTGGTTGTGGGGCTGCTAATCTTCCATTAGAATATCTTGGTGTTCCTGTCGGATGTAATATGAGCAGATGTTCCAACTGGAATGCCATTATTCAGAAATATTCATCCAAATTATCTCAATGGAAAGCTCGCTTACTATCTGTTAGTGGTCGTTTATCTTTGATTAAGTCTGTGCTTGGGAATCTTTCTACATATTATATGTCGATTTATATGATGCCTATGACTATTCAAAAGAAGTTGGAGATTATGCGTAATAATTTCTTTATCGTTGGAGATGAGAGTGAGAAAATGATAACGTGGGTAAGATGGAAGAAATGTTTAGCGAGCAAGAAGCTGGGAGGTCCTGCAGTTGGTAGTATCTTCGCTTTAAATGTTGGGCTTTTGTTCAAGTGGTTATGGAGGTTCTTATTTCATCCTACTGATCTTTGGGCTAGAGTTATTAAAAATATTTATGGGCTAAATGGAGGTATTGACGAGGAGTTTGCTCATTCCTCTAACCATAGCACTTGGGGTGCAATTTTTTCATCCATCAAGCGGCTTAAACATAAAGGTTTGGACTTAATTTCTTTATGTGTCAGGAAGATAGGGAATGGTGTTTCCACTCGTTTTTGGGAGGACATTTGGTGTGGAGATCGCCCTCTTAAATTGCAATATCCTCGTATTTATATGCTTGATAATGATAGAGGTTGCAATGTTGCGAACCGGCTTCAGGTTAGTGATTGGCCCTTTGTTCTCAGGCGGCTTCCTAGAGGAGGTGAAGAATCGAGTCAATTCACTCCCTTGTTATCTGCTGTTGGGGTTGTTTCGATATCATATCATAATGATTCTTGGTTATGGTCATTGGATTCTTCTTTCGGTTTTTTGTTGCATTCGTTCGTTCTTTGATTGATGCCAATTCCCTAGACGTGGACTCTAATGCTACTCGTTTGAACCGTAATATTCCTATTAAATTCAATGTTTTCTTGTGGAGATTAATGTTAAATAAGCTTCCTACAAGAGTTATTTTGGATAGAAAAGGTATTGATGTTGGCTCAATCTTGTGTCCCATTTGTTGCGAAGATGTTGAATATGAAAATCACATCTTCTTCTCTTGTGAGATGGCTAAAGATTTGTGGGCTTTATTGGCTAGATGGTGGGAGCTTGACATTCCTGTTTGTGACAATCTTTCGGAGTGGGTTGCGTGGCTTAATTCCTCGCATTTACCAAATAAGGCGAAGAACTTTTTGGAAGGGGTTAGGGGAACTCTTTTATGGTCTATTTGGAGTTTTCGAAATCAGTTGATCTTCTCGATTCCTCCCCCTAAGAAGGCGGTTCTATGGGATTTCATTGCTTCTCAATCATTTCTTTGGATTTCATCTAGAAATCCTAAGTTTAAGTTTTGTTGGATAAGTTGGGTTCAAAATCCTTTAGCTTGTATTGCTTCTATGTAATTGTTCTTAGCTTTTGCTAGTTTTTAATAAAATTCCGCCGTTAAAAAAAAAGAAAAAACAAAAAAAACAATACCGTGACTAAGTGATATGTTTAATTGATGCTACCAACCGGTTATAAAATGAAGGGCTTTGGAGAAATAAGTCATGCATGTGTTCAACCCTAGATCATGAGTAAAGTTCACTAGAAATAGGGGTGCATGCGTCTAGGTTTCTCCGCCGATTTAAACCTTTTGTAGATAACTCATTAATTAGTTTACAATTAGAATAAATTATTTTGCTTTGTTTAAAAATTGCAGCTTTAAATAAAGATAATGTACCGAAAGGTACTTGGGTATTAGTCATCTTGTCATAAAATTACTCATGTAATACTTGAGACGAAGAGATTGACAATATACTGAGATTACACTCCTGATCGAACTCATTATTTGGACTCCTATAGGTCAGACATCAGAAAGAAAATGATGCGCTATGCATCGATTATCAAAATTGCTCTCAAACAATATTCCTAAACGTATCTTAAAATAACTTTTGCTTGACTCTGACATGTTTTTGCACAAAAAAAAGTAGCGTTTCCATGATGTATATGACCGTGACTGGTTTTTTCATGTTCAGCGTGGGCTTGAACCGTTAATTGCAGTTTGGTGCATACTCCATTTCTGTTTTAAATAAGGTGAAAGAAGGTCTGCAGAGCTCTCTATATAAAGAAAAAAAGGTAATTATCATTACTTTTGTTTATGATATAAGTAATTTAGTAACATGTTAAAACAAGTCACATCATGTTCTAACTTAATTATTGTTGGAAAATTGGTTTTGAAAAAGGAGTTTTTGCAAATTTTGAACACTATTTAATATATGTATATATTATATATATTTATATTTCTTGGCAGCTTTGAGTTCTACTCGACGAGAGCTTCGCAACGAGCTAAAATGTGTCAAAAATGGAGTTGGTATAAATGAGATATCGTGTCTCAAAGTGAGGCACGTGAAACACAAAATTTGAAAAAAGTTGTGCATCCCACATCGCCTAGAAAAGGAAGTTGGAAGATGTTTATATAGAAATCATGATATTTGCTATCAAAATCTTTTAGTTGGTTTTACTCCAACACCTACGTGCGCGCACGCAGGGGGTGCAGATTTCATGATTTCTGGGCCAAAATGGGTTCGAAGCTTTTGAACTCATACGAGCCCACGCGACCTACGGACACAAATGTAGCTCCGAAGCCTCGCATACGTGTTTACGCTATAAAATAAACTGTTCTCATTCAATTTACGACACAGGAAAATGCTGCTCCAATACAGTCGAATTCCAACAATCTCTTCGATCAGAAACGCACAAGTTTTCCGCAATCTTTCATGCAAGTTGTCAGATCCGGCTGTAAAACAGCTTTGGACGTTGTACTCTTGGAAACAGAAAACTACACTAGCTTTTGTGAATGTAGAAAAAATAATAGCCAAAGCGCCAAACAAATGTGTTTAGTTACATTTCTAAAGCAAACTACTACTTTTTCGTCCCAAATTAGTACTCGCATTTCCTCTTTAGAATGTTCGAAATTTAATTGTCCGCTACTAAAGATAGATGGATTAGTTTAATTGAGTTTACAATATTACAATTACTTGAAATTATCATTACAACCTTTAAAAAGACTAATTAATGAGTTAAATGTGAAAATCTCATTCTGTTAAAAAGTACGAAAGAAAAATCATTAATAATAATGTTTTTGTTTTAAATTGTGTGTTTTTTTTTTTCAGAGAAAATTATTTTAAAAGGGAAGGAGTAAATAGGAACCAACCTAATATAACCAAACATTTTTCAAAATAATTTTCTTGACTCTTTACAAGATGTTTGTGCATAATGACCCCAAAACAGTAACGACCCCTAAGTCACAAAATTTCATTTTTAGTAAATTGGTTACTTTATTCAAAACAAAAGCAATTTAAGCCATCTTATTGTAATCCGTTATTACAAGTAATAATAGAAAAACCAATGTAAAAAAAAAAACTTAGACTCATCTGCATCATGATTGCACTTCAATCTTTATACCTCGGTTGCCTGCTCCAATAGCCGTATTTCAAAGCTCCAAACTTTGTAGTCTTGTTGTATAGTGTGTCCTCAATTTATGTCAAAATAAATACTACAGTACAATTTTAGTGATTAACCAAGGGTAGCGATTCAACATAGGAACTCGCATAAAAGGAAAATTACGTTCCATAGATCTCAATATCACGAAAGTGTTGTGAGCGGGGTTCATAAACACAAAGTGCAACCTCTTGAGAAAAGAGATTCAAACTCTATTCTTTGTAACTATAGGCTCACCACTGTTCATAAATCCATGCGTCCATGCATATATGGTAGGTTAATGGTGAATTCTTTGCAAAGGATTTTGGATCACCATTCTCCATCATCCACACATCATAAGCTGTTATCGGGGACGACTCGGTATTGTATTGAAGCACAACAAGAGACTCCCTTAGCTTAGATATTGAAGAATAACGCATGTGAGTGCTGGCTAAACTACGAGGGAGGTGTAGTTGTGTAAATTCTTCATTTGTAATATCAAATGTGATAATAATCAGATAAGACGGCTGAAATTGACCATCCACTTGAATGCGTTCAAGAGCAAGCCAATAAATAATGTCATGTATAACTACTAGCTCTTGACGCATCTTAATTGATTCACAAGGCAAATTGATCGATATGCTTCTCTAAGCACTCAATCTTAATGTATAAACCTCAACTTGCCAAGAAATGTAACAAGTTGTTATCTTGACAAGCTTAGGGTCATTCATTCGAGGACAAACTCCAAAGGCAATAAAAAATATGTTAGACAACATATTTAACGCATTTCACTACACCATTTTGGACTTTTTGCGACGAATTGTTTTTAGTGACAACACATGTTGTCACTACAAGTCCACTAAACGACAAAAATTTAACATTTTGGGTCCCAAGTTTGACCAAACTTTTTTGTGACAACATACTTTCTTATTGTGACAACATGTTGTCACAAAAGAATCACTACACGACAAAATAGCGGCATTCCGTGTTCAGAATTTTGACGAGATATTTTTGTGACAACATTTGTGATCTATAGCGACAACTGTGTTGTCACTACAGAAATACTAATCTTTGACTTTGACTTATTTTTGTTGTGAAAACATAATTGTCGCTATAGATTCCATGACGAAAAATTTTTAGGAGGGAAAAATACCGCCAAAAATGTTGAGACTACATTTGTTGTCCTTATAAGTTTTGTGACAAATAATTTCAGTCAAAGTCAACAAAAAGATTTGATGGTTGGAGGGAAATTTCCTGCCGTGCTTTTAGGGACAACGTGTTGTCACTAAAGAATTAGACATTTAAAAAATAATTATTATAAATTCTTTTAAAATTTTGTAAAATAATTTTTATAAACAATTTAAAAATGATTGAAATTTATATAAATTCATTTAAAATTTTATAAATTAATAAATTAAAATCGAATAACGTGTAAATTAATAAATTAAAATTGAAATTTATTTATTATGTACGTCAATATCGAGTCCTCAAAATGCAGAGTGCTCAAATTGCATCAAATTGAATCACATGATAATGGTACTCGATAAAATGCTAGAAATGTATATGCATCCCCAGAACCACACAGTTCAGTCAGCTGCCCTATTTCACGACCTTTATAATGACATGAACAATCTTAGTTTGGAGTAATTCATACGCTTTAATGTTTAAACTTTATTAATCTGTAATGTAATTCGTATGCTTTAATGTTTTAAACTTTTATCAATCTGTAATGTAATTCGTATGCTTTAATGTTTTAAATTTTATTTGCTTGTAATGTAATTCGATTTGTAATGTAATTTGCTTTGTAATGTAATTCATATGTATTTACACTTGGTATTTGACATTAATCATCGGCTTGTTATATCTATATCCAAACACCCCTTTAAACAGCAGGGTATTTCAATTATGCAGATTTTCAACACTACAGACAGATGTTGGCCGGTGATAGTGAAAGCAAGTTATCAAAAGTTGATTAACTAGGAATGAGGATAACAAATCTTGAACCTTCGTTTTCTTGTCAAGTTGTTTCGTTTACTTGTGAGGATAGAGCAGATCTGGTGGGAGGTTTTGGCGCCATTTTTTTGGTGTGAAATTTTGGCACCTCGGGTCATTTTTTTTAACACCGTAGTTCGAAAGTAAACCTTTATTTAAAACATGCAAGAGTTCTCAAATACATTTCATACAGACTCAAACAAAATAACTTAACAAGCAAAAGAGAGCACTATTTTTAGCATGAGTTCTCATACACGTTTCTTACAAACTCGAACGACACAACTTAATACACGACAAAGACCATAACAAGCAGATGATTAATGTCAAATACCAAGTGTAAAATACATACGAATTACATTACAAAGCGGATTACATAAAAATCTAATTACATTAAAGCATACGAATTACTCCAAACCAAGATTGTCCATTTGATTATAAAGGTGGTGAAATAGTGCAGCTGAACTCACTGTGTGGTTGTTGGGATGCCTATACATTTCTAGCATTCTCTCTAGTACCATTACCTTGTGATTCAATTTGATGCAATTTGCACACTCTGCATTTCGAGGACTCGATGTTGAAGGTCCTGCAGAGTAATTTGATGCAGTTGGAGTTGGATCCGTTGAAGCTCCAAGAGAATCGGTAATTAAACGGAGTCGTTCTTCCTTCCATAAAAAAAATCACATCCATGATCCTCTGTCCCAGGCTGATAAAGAGTAAAAACAATCATTTTTAACAACTAAACAAATTATTTATATAATACATAAAAAAATATGTAATTGTTCACCTTTGATAAAGGACACGCATAGTATAGTTTACCACAGGTTCGAGGTCGATACGATTGTCGCAGAACTACGTCTCCTCGTCCACAAGGACAAGCAAAAGCTTTAAATTTCGCAATCTTCATGGTAACACAGTGTATGTTGGTTGTTGTGAGGATAAGAATGTATATAATGTGTTTATGAGGATAAGAGCAAATCTGCTAGCTGTTATAAATGGTAAAATAGAGCTTTTGGTGGGAAGTTTTGGCGCCAATATTTTGGTGGGAAGTTTGGCGCTAATATTTTGGAAGGAAGTTTTGGTGAGAAATTTTGGTGGGAAGTTGAGTGGATTTTAAGGCAAATTAAAATAGCAATTGTGGTTTACCGCTTGTAGTATAATCATTATCGTATACTTATTGATATATTCACTATAAAACGCATATAAATATAAATGTTAAGAAAAATATATAATAAATCCATTCACAAAATATATATGAATATATAATTTTGATTTATTTAGTTGTTTATTCATATTATATTAATTAGATTATATAATAAACCGTTTCGGTTCAGTTTTTGGACGAAAACCGAAACCAAACCACATTTTTTGGTTTTTTTAAAAAGTAAAAACCGAACCATCGGTTTTTAGTCTCAGTTGGTTTTTTCGGTTTTCGGTTTGTTTTGCAAGTCTAAAACTAAACTGAATTGAATATGGTCGGTTCGGCTCGGTTTTTTGGTGACAACAAATGTTGTCACAAAAAGTATATCGTTGTCTCTAAAAGTTTCGTGCCAAAATATTTAGCCAAAAGTCAAAAACCCCGCCTAACCTAGCCAAAAACCCCGCCTAATGTGTCGTGACAACATGTTGCCACGAAAGGTAAAATATGTTGTTGCTAAAAATTTGGTACCAAAATCCAGATCTACACATCTACACACACTTATACTTTCTCATTAACTTTTATCTCATTAACTCTTATACAAAAAATCAGATGTCTTCTTCCTCTCCTTAGCACCACCGCCTGCTCCACCTCACACCACCGCCGGCTGCTCCACCGTGAACCACTTTCTCTTCCTCTTTCTTTCCATCTTTCAAAAAGGTATGTGTTTAATTTGATGCAGTTGTGTTTAATTTTTGTTTATCTTTCAAAAAGGTAAAAGATGTCTTCTTCCTCTCCTTAGCACCACCGCTGCTGCTCCACCCTCACACCACCGTCGCCGCTGCTGCTCCACCCTCACTCCACCGTCGCCGCTGCTCCTCCACCCTCACACCACCAGCTGCTGTAAGGTAACAATCATGAGTTTGTCCAATAATTGTTCGATTATTGAATATTGTGAATATTGTGATTGAATGATGAATATTGTGACTGATTGGATGATGAATATTGTGAAACTGTAATTGGTTTGTTGATGTACATTATCGAGATAATGATGTTCGATTATTGAATATTGTGAATATTGTGAAACTGTAATGAGATAATGATGTTTTTGATATTATCTTAGTAGTAATTTTCATTTTTTGTCAAGGATATCTTCAAGCAGAAAACTAATGATTATCACACAATACATTAGGACATACACTTAATTTGTTATAAGCTAGCTTTTAGAACCAGTTTTGTTTGACGTATAGTAAAGCTTATGAGAGCTTGATACTTTATGCTAATAGGAATAAAGGATATATCTTATGAAACATTTAAAAATCATGACAGCTTTTAATATGAGCTTGACCATAATTTACACTTAATATAGAGTATAGCTCTATATTATAGCTCTAGCTTCCAATTTAATATAGAGCTTGAGCTTGAGCTTTTAAATTCAAGCTTTAGTTATGTAGAATATAGGATTTCACAAACACACTAAACCATAATCACAAGAGGCGTTCAAGTAGTTTAGAGAGAGAAAGTTCTAGAGAGAGAAAGGGAAGAGAGTTGGGAACTATGTGAAACAAAGAAAAATGGTATTGAGCTCAACCTCTACCTTGGGAGGTAGAGGTATTTATAGTTTCTTACAAACAAACGCCACCTACGGGCGTGGATCGCATAGAGTGGGTAAAGACCCGTCCGTCCTCCACGGTGTTACATAACAAACTACTTAATAATATAACTTGACTACGACTACGAGCTTTCTAACGAATACATATACTTGAGGTGACCGAATCTTTAACGATCGAATTTTCTAATTCCTAACAATCTCCCCTAAGGAGGTCACCTCAATTTACAATGAATACAAACAGATATTACATTAGATTGTTCTAGGATTCTTGATTAAGTCCTTTGCTCAAGAGCTCGTAGTCTTTGATTCTTCATGTTTTGCATGTTTGGATAATTCAAGTGGAGGTCTTTAACCGATCCACGTGATGATGAGTTTTGAGCCAGCATTGAGATCATCACCAACATAAATCTTTGACTCTTCCATTGTGGTGTTGGTATTATGTGATGTTGTGACATTTGGACCGCATGCTCACATTTCGGATCATGATGTATTCTCATCGAGTGGCGGAAGCTTTTACTTGTTCATGATATTTGCGCAGATAGCGTAAGCATGGAGTGAAAGTATCGAGTCGTTGAAGCACTTATCATGATTTCTTTAGAGATGAATGTGTTGTGTGAGCATGCGGCTATGGATTGAATGCTTCATTCGATCACCACAAACGTCGGGCGCACTCGCATACAACAGTTAGCAATAAAGTACACAAAAGTGTCTTTGATCACTTTCGTTGAATTGAGGTACACGGCCCACGGTTCCCCGCTGATCAAGACATGTACCGCCTTTGATCGTGTATAATTCAAGAATTTCCTTGACAGGTTTCGCAATGCTCTAGCTGTTCTCAAACCGAACGTCTCAAAGAAGATAACACGGAGTGAGTGAACCAAATAATTGAGATTCACCGATTGATGAAAAGAGATTTGAAAACAATCGTGTATCGCTCAATAGAAATTGTTTTTGCAATACAACGAAGGTTTTAATGAAAATCAATTATCAATCATAAACACCTTTTATTTTGATATATTAGTACAATCGATGTGCTAAAGAAAAGAGTTTTAAGCACAACGACCGGTTTTCAAAGGTATCCGTCAATCCATAACTCGAACTGTGATTGATTCAAAAGATTGAATCGCCCCATTGTTTCTGTTCGGTTGTCACATGGTTGATCTATTGAATAGATCTCACATGCCACCCACCAGAGCTTGTTTGATGTTGGCTCGTAAGGCTTTCCATCTTCATTGTGAATATGTTAGCATATCACTCGGATGTTCCGCAATACCACAAGGATAATGCGTAGGACTCAAGATATAATCTCTCTTTCCACATTGTGTGAAAAGAGAGTCTTCATTGAAAGTGTCCTAATGAGATTTATGATGATCTCGTGGCTCTAGACTCAATTTGTGCATATTTGGATCCTATTTTGGAGACTAGTCTCCTTCTTCAATATCAACAATCTCTAGAGAGAGTCGATAGATAATGTCGGTTCCCGTGAGAATGAAACAAGTCCTTTTAAGAGGAACTTGAGTGGTTTGGGAAGTTGAAGTGTAGTGCGTCACCGGGTCCATGACGTCTTGTCTTCAATACCGATGTTACCTTGGTAACCACCAAGAGTATATGAATTGAACCCGATATCGCCCTAAGGTTGAATAATTGGAGGGCTATTTATTTTCACCCTTTTCTCATTCAATTTTTTTCATTCTTCAACCCCTTTGTGCTTACCGAGACTTCATAACTAGAACCTTGTTGGGTTTATTCCAGTTCTAGCTCTATCTTAGTCCGCACTCTTCCCATATCTCACTTTTCTCCCTTTTTCAATATACCTAAGGACTCTACACTATCTAGTGGATTGTCCCTGGGTAGATCCCTCCGGTTCTGGCGGATCAGGGGAATAAATACCTAACCTTATCATCCTTATATCATCATACATAAAATAAAGTTGGTCGGTCTATTTGGTATTGTTCATCTGCCATTGGAACCAATTGAAAACCATTTGAAAAACAATCCAGATACTTGTGATATAATATCAAAGCATTTTGTACCTGAATTGTTTTTGATATTTTTAGAAAAAGAGCTCCCCCTCAACATGTGCCTCATGTATTTGAAATCGTTTTAGCACACGGAGGCAAGAGGAAGAATTAACTTCTTTGATTACCATTTTTTAAAAGATATCAACATCACTTCTCTGATTAAATCAAGTAGATAAAGCATATTGGGGAAGGATGAGGTTTTCAAACGTTTGCTCCCCCTCAATATGTGCATAGATATTTGAAAATGTTTTGCACATATTAAGAAAAGACTGCACATTGAAATAAATTGATCACGTTTCAAATCATAGTGGTTTCATATAGATGCTCCCCTTCAACATGTGCATGGAAAATTTGAAATCGTTTGGCACATGTGGGAAGGAGAGCTTGTACATCCTTATAAAACCAATTACCGAATTATCGCTTTAATCCAATTTAAATCACAAATTCTCCCGATCACAATTATCAAATCATTTGAGATTTGTGATCTCAGAGATTTAAATTGATTTTGAAAGCTTTTAAGGAGAATTGTGACTTGATTATGAAAATGTTTTAACCGATAAGGATCGGATTTTGAGACTTTAAACACCATTGATTAAACATGCATGATTGTCTTTTGAAAACATAACATTAGCAAAGGTTTTGAATCAATCTGATAAAACATTATTCCTTTTGATTTTCAACAATAAACCTTGCTCATTTACATGCCAATTGTTTTGAAAATGACCTTTCAACAATAACCTTTTAATTCGAATAAAATCATTCTCCCCTCAATCAATGACACAAGTTGTTGATTGAGAGATAGAGATTTTGACGGATGATAAGCACAAATGATTTACACGAGTAGTAGAGTACGAGGTATTTTCAAAGCAATTTAGTTTTCATTAGATGGCAAATATTTTCGTAAGAATCATTAGACGGAAAAATATTTGGAAGGATAAGCATTTGTCTTTTAGATGACAAACCTTTGTTTTAAGAATCGAGCATGAGATTTGAAAAAAAAATAAAGCATGGCTCGTTCTTTACTTTTAAAACGGGTTCTTGCTCGAAATGACAATAAACCACCATTTTTCTCCGCCTTTTTTTAAGCAAAACTATGTGCATTCAAGAACATCTAAAACCCGTGACATTCTTTGAATGTCAACACAAAGTCCGTAGATGATATCGAATAAGGAAAAACATGACAAAATAACAATATTTTGGAATTTTTCAAGATTTTCTAATTTTTATGGATTTTGAGAATTTTATATTTTTATATTTTCTTTTTGAGGGTTTTTCAAGTTTTGTATTTTGTTTTTGTTTTGAATAAATATATACAAGAGATAGATGAATAAAGACCTTTACTCCTCGTCTTCCTCTTAAAGACGCTTGAGTGTTTCCTGTTGTAAACTCTTTAGACCAAGACGTGGAAGGATAAACTCAAAACGTTCTCTAGGAAGAGCTTTGGTGAAGATGTCTCGCTAATTGGTATTCGGTCCTCACAAAGTAGAGTTCCACCACACCTTTTCCACTTGTTCCCGATGAAATGATGTCGAATGTCGATATGCTTTGCTCTTGAGTGTTGAACGTTGTTGCATGAGAGAGCAATAGCACTTTTATTATCACGAGATGACAGAGGATTTTGTTGAATACAAAGCCATAGTCGATTAATTGAGATCTCATCCATAGGATTTGAGCACAACAGATGACATGGCTATGTATTCACCTCTGTAGAGGAAATAGAAGTACTCATTTGCTTCTTTGACGACCACTCACAAGCTTATCACCCAAAACCGAGCACCTCCGCACGTATTTCGACGAGTATCTTGACACCGCATGATCTCAGATCGCATATATGTCGTTAGTGACATACCGGTGTCCTTCGGTACCAAAGTCCCATGTTGATGGTTCCTTGGAGGTACCGAAGACCCGCTTAACCGCTTCAAGGTGCTTTTGGTAGGCTTAGCACGGTATCTAGCACACATGCATACAACGAATGAATATCAGTTCATCGGTTGTGAGGTACATAAGGGATCCAATCATACTACGATATTTCGCTTGGTCTACCATGATCCCGAGTGGTCCTCATCCGCTTTAGTACGCTCAATCATGGGAGTGTCAACAGGTCACTAGAATCAAATCCAAATTTCTTTAAAATCTCATTTGCATATTTAGATTGATTTATAAAATGCCTCCGGACTTTGTGAAATTTGTAATCCCAAGAAAATGACATTTGTCCCATCATTGACATTTGAAATTTGGAACCCATTTCATTTGAAAACGATCACATTCATTGGGGTCGGTCGAGGCAAATATGATATCATCAACATATATTTGAACGTGAATTAAATGTTTGCACGACTTCACGGTGAACAATGTCGGATCAATCGCTCCTTTGCAAAATCCGGTAGATAGAAGAAACTTTGATAGCGTATCATACCATGCCCTTGGAGCTTGCTTCAAGGTGTAAAGAGCCTTCTTCAAGCGATAGACATGAGTAGGATGCTCGATTCACAAAACCTTCCGGCTATCGACGATACGACTTCTTTAAGATCTCCGTTAAGAAAAGCCGTCTTTACATCCATCGATAGACAATCATATTCTTACTTGCAAGATTAGCCAGGAAGATTACGATTCGCCTCGATGCGTGCCACAGAGCAAATGATTCTTCAAAGTCAATACCTTCCTCCCGACGGTATCCTTTGCAACCAATCTAGCCTTGTTCTTTAATACATCGCCATGCTCATCAAGCTTCACTTTGAAGATCCACTTTAGAGCAATGATCATAGCACAACTGGAGCGGTACTAATTCCCATACATCAAGTCGATCAAACTCATGAATTTCTTCTTGCATGGCATTGAACCATTGTCTTCATTCATGGCGGTTTAACATCTTTTGTTCGACCTTAGAGAGTACGGAGTTGAAGAAGCACCATAAGGCATCGGTTGCAAGTTGTTTTCGTGTTGATCTTTGGACGAGAGGGTTTCCAATGATGTTGTCCAATGGATGATCATGTGTCCATTTCCTAAGGTGTTCATGTGGTTGTTGTTGAGGGACCAAGTAGCGAGTCGATTTCTCCCGATGAAGATGGTTCGATGATGATTCAGAGCAAATATATTTTCAAACGGAGCATCTTCGGGAGTAGCAAAGGGATTAACTTCATCATTGATGTCGAAACAATTCCATGATGTACATTCAAGATTGATGATTTGTTGATGAGACAGAGTGATCAAGAAGCAGCGCTTCTTGACTTAATGATATTGAGACCAAGGGTTGACTTCATTCACAGGGATAGGAGCAGCCTCTATTGATGGATTTGACATTTCATCAGCATTTGGTTCATAGTGTTCATCAAACATTGGATCGAACAATTTCCTTAAATCATCTTTTGATGGAGGTACATATGGAGCTGCTGGAGAGGGATTTGGTACAAGGGATGAACCAATGGGACTATTTTGAAGTGCGGGTCCAGAACTGGATTGTCTAGGAGCCATTTGACCGGTCAGCTCATCAAACGTAACGTGAATTGTTTCCATGATATTTCGGGTTCTCTTGTTGTTGATTCGGTAACCTTTTCTGCTTGGTGCATATCCAACAAATACTCCAATGTCCGCTTTAGCTTTCAATTTACCTAAATCTTGTCCATCATTAGTTGGATAACATAAAGCTCCAAACACACGAAGATATGATAGATCAGGTTTTCGATTGTGGATAAGTTCGTATGGAGTCTTTCCATGAGATGTGTGAATTAGAGATCGATTTTGAGTGTAACATGCAGTGGCAATAGCTTCAGCCCATAGAAACATTGGAACCTTTGAGTAAATCAGCATTGTTCTTGCAGCTTCTACAAGAGTTCGATTTCGTCTTTCAACTACACCGTTCGTTGAGGAGTTCGAGGAACACTTCTTTGAGGACCGATTCCAACATTTTCATAAAATTCATTGAGTTCTTTATTAACAAACTCGCCCATTGTCGATTCGGACGATTTCGAACCATTTTGTTGAGTCGGATCGAAGTTGTTTAATGAGTTTAATGATGACATCGGAGTTTAGTCCTTTGTCCTCAAAAACTTAACCCAAGTGAATCGGAGTAGTCATCAACCACTACTAGCACATATCTCTTCCCATTAATAGTTTGCACTCTCATTGGGCCTCACCGATCCATATGAAGGGTATGAAGAACTTCCATTACGTGAGTTTGTTGGTTTTGGTTTGTGGGCATATTTCGTGCTTTTTCCCAATTGACAAGTCGAACAAAGATGATCTTTTTCATATTTTAATCTGGGTAAGCCTCTGACAAGATCCTTTCTGGAAAGATTGTTAATGGTGCCAAAGTTCAAGTGATTGAGACGACGATGCCATAACCAAGACTTTGTTTTTGAAGCCTTTGAAAGCAAGCAGATTGGAGAAGACTTCATCATGTCATCGATAGAGATGGTGTATAGGTTTGAACCACGAGTTCCTCTAAGTAGTTCTTTACCATCAAGCTCTCTAACGAAACAAGTATGTTTTCTGAAGGCTACTTCTAGATCAGAATCACAGAATTGACCAACAGAGAACAAGTTGTGACCAAGACCTTCCACATAATATACCCTGGAAATTACACTTTTACCAACCACATAATCTCCATAACCCATAATTGCTCCAAAATGGTCATTCCGAATCTAATCGTCTCCCGATGAATTTACTCACAAAGTTCATGAGCGCGACCGGTCTCTAGTCATATGCTTGGAAAAACTGAGTCCAGTACCACGTAGCGATTTGAACGATCCGCAGTTGAACACAAACAAGAATGGATAATCGGATAATTGGGAACCCCATGCAATAATGGGTTCCACTTGGTTAGTAACATTGATTGGAACACCCACATCGAAATAGAAACATTCATATCGTAAATAGAAGCAATGGAATCATTAGGAATAGATGCAAGGTTGGTGTCCGATTTGACCTATTCAAAGTATGCTCACTTCTTAAAGGAATAGTTCTACCAAGAGGCATCCACTTTCTAGTGGGCATTGTCTTAACAGATTGAGGACATAATCGATTAGCCTTATGACCAAAAGGTATCCATTGATAACCTATCTTACTAAATGTTCTTCCTGGGTTTCCATTGTTTTCTAACTTTCTTTCATCTTTGCCTTTTAGCCTTCTTAGCATGATTTCTAGCATTAACAATTTTAACTCGGCAATTGACAACATTAGATAAAACATTCACACCACATTCATGATTAGCAATGTAATTCAAGCGAGACATCATTACATGGTTTGCAGATAGTATCGAATTTGAATTAATTACAAGACGCCTATGGCTAATACTAGAATCAACACGATTTGTTTTATTCAACACAAACTTAAAGTTCCTAGGTTGGTCTTCTACTCTCTTCCAATGCACATTCTTAGCTTGCGAGGTCCTATCTTGCTTGGTATTGCCCGGAGGCTTTGACCGCTTGCTTTAATGTCACCGATTACTCTCAGAGGGAATTATGGGAACATTAGTTGGTTGATCTACTTTTTGCATTCCTGAACTAGATGTGCAAGGATCTGAACTACTAGAAGGCACATTAGTGTTCACTCTCTTAAAACTAGGCATGGAATGGTTTGTATGCTTGGCACTAGGCATAGAACAAGGCATCACAACTTTACCTTTTGCACCTAAGGATTTAGGACATGTTGCAATTAAACATTCTAGCAGCTCCTGAGATCGTTTGGCACAAATGCAAGCAAACCTAATTTCTCTATCAAGAGGCTTATTTATGAAGTCCTCTTCCACAATCTCACTGGAGACATTCTAGACTATCCTTAAGGTGAGCATGAGTTATTAAACACAAGTTCATTATTCCTAAGATGAGGAGGAATGTATTTAACAATCACAAGATATTTGCAATGAGGATGACTTTGAGCGACATTCTCATTAAAACAAGTGGCGCTTTCTTTTCCCGACCCTCGATTCTCAATTTCCTTTTGTAAAGAAGTTATTTTTCGTTGTTTTGTCACGAGTGACTTTCATTGAATCATATAACTCTTTAAAGTGACGTTTAACTTTTCATTTTCTTCTAGAAAGCTTTCGTTTTCCTTTTGTAAAGCATTTACTAAGTTTTGAAGATGAAAAGTTTGAGAATACCGAGAATCTAAAGGAGGAGGCATTTGAGAGCGGTCACATTGTTCTTTTCACCCTTTAATTGAGAGATTTGGGCTTTCAACTTTTCGATCATGCAAAGAATGAGCTTGAATCTGTTCGTCACGTTTATTTATCCGAAAACTCGCATCAAACTCTGGAACATCTGAGGATGTCTTGATATTTGAGGTTTTAACATTTTCTTTAAGATGTTGATATTTTAGTTGCAAATCAAAATGTTCAACTTCTAGTTTAGAAAGATGTTTTACCAAATTATCGTGATCATCTCGATCAATTTTCTCACTAAGTTATGAGTTTTTGTTTTCAAGCTCAATGACACGATCATGGGAAACTTTCAATGCAATAGATAATTCATGAAATCGATAAGCGAGAATGGAGTGATTCAGTAGCGATGTAAAACACATCTTGAGTAATACATTCGTAAATAAGATTCTCATTTAATGTATGCAAGTTCTTCCTCTCAATCTCATTATATTTTAATTCATGCTCATAGTCACTAACCTCAACTATCATTGCATCAAATTCCTTTTCCATTTCTTTAATATCCGAATCCATCCCTTTTAAGACTCTCAAATTGATCTTTTAGTTGTTTAAAGAAAGGCATGACCTCGGTTAAATAGCATTCTTTAGTTTGCTCAAAACCCTTTCCCTTGATTATCCCAATGGGTGTGATCCTTTTCTTACAAGTTTTCTCAAAATCAACAAATAATTGAAAGATAACATATTGACTGATTAAGGTCTTGCTTTTAGTGGCAATAGTTCTAGGAACTAAATGCATTGGTGTATTTGGAGGATACACAGTAGCTCAAGGCATTTTCCTAAAGGTGGGGTTTGTTACAACAAGATTCTCTGCTTTTTGCTTGTCTAAATCCTTTTTCTAGAACACTTGTTCGGGTGTCAACAATGTTTGAGGCTTAAACTTGTTCAAGGAAATCCAATTTTCCATTTTGTAATCATGTGGTTTGAACGTAATGTTCTTCTCCTTACATTTTGGATTTTCTAGTTTCTTATTCATTTTCTCCCTAGATGCATCATCTAATTCTCTATCTTCCTCAGGACGCTCAGAGCAACTAGGTTTCTGTCTAGGCTTAAGGATTTCATTGCCATCATAAATTACCTTATGAGCAGTTCTAGCCTTTTTAATGACCTCTGGATTTGGTTCCTCAACAAGGGGAATGCTATGCTTATCGCTTAAGACTCTATGCTTAGTGATCAAGTGAGCGATCGAATGGTATTCCTTGTACGCACAACTTATTTTCAAGCTTGTTTTCAAAGTTTTTAGATTGGAAAAATCATTCAAAAGTTTTGATTCCTTAGCATTGAATTCTTGCTTAAGCATTTTAACATTTTCTTGAAGTTCACGTTTTTGCTTAGCAGTTTTAGAAAGCTTTTCTTGTAAGGAGCTTAACTCTTGTTTTAATACTTCTTCTCTAAAATTACTTTTTCGAATAATTGTACGCATTTGGTCAACCATTTCCTGCTCACGTGTGGTTAACTCAAAATTAGCACGCTGTTCATAAATAGCAACTTGTTCTTTATAGGCATTCAGTTCAGAGATAACAGAATCATCGGGGACACATGCGGTGTATTCATCAAAAGCATAGTCATCATTGATGCGGAAGATGCATTACTTGGTACAACCTCACTTTCACTTTGCTTCACATATTGATCATATGGGACAATATTGTTATTTCCTCATCATCAATATCCGATTCATAAGTTTCAAGAGATTGTACTTCATTATGCATCTTTGCTCATCAACTTCATCATATAGTTTTAATACCTCGAGATGATTGATTCTTTGGATGGACCACTTGTTGTGATGATGAGACCTTAGGAGAGACCATTGGAGAAATGCTAGCCATGAAAATTGTTTGTGCAAGAGGTTCATCATCGACGTCGAGTCGTATGCATCACGATCGGCGACTTGGAAGGCATTCGATGATTGTGACCTATCTCCGAATTGGTCGCTCATCCACATCTGCATCATAGGTCTTGGCATTGCCTTCAAGAAGAAACAATAACTCCTCTTCATCCAAAGTCGCTCCATTATCCCGAGCTTGAACAAGCAACATCTTGTCTATGAAGTATTCTCGCATTTCGTGGACGTTTTGGAGATGTGTAGTTCCTAGCAATATGTCCTCACCTCCACAGTTGTAGCACTTAATCGGCTTTGCTTGTCCCCGATTTCCATTCCTTCCCTATTCTAGTTTGCCACATATCCTCTACCAACTCCACCTCTTCCTTGTTCGCATCGCCTTTCTTGAACCGGCCGCACCATAACCTTCCCATCTCGACGGTGGCTTGATTGTGTGGATTGGATGTTGTTCGAGGTTATTGTTGGTGTGTGGAGAGAGTTCATGTTTGACTAATCATGAGAGCCAGTTGATTAATGAAGTTTCCACGGTTGCATCAAGATCGACTTGTTTGAACATTGGATCGGGAATGAGTTTGTGATTACCATTACCCATGGGTATGACTTGAGATGCTTTGGTGGTAATACCAACATTGGTGTAGAAAGTCGTAGAATCATTTGGTGAGCTTGATTCTCCCGATTGGTTTTGAACCGATCCATAATCCTTTTCTCAAACATAGCATGCCTCTCATTCGAAGAAGAAATGCATACAATTGCTCATAGTTTGTATTCTTCAAACCTTTAGTTAGCTTCACGAAGTGACAAACTTGTGCCATTCTTGATTCATGTTGTTCACAAACTTTGAGTTCAAATGAATGTTTGGCATGGTCATTTTGATGTTTCTCATGTCATTCACAAGCTTATGGAATCTCACGTAGTACTCATAGACACTCTCATCCGGTTTCATCTTGAAGTGCTCAAACTCATCATATAGTTGTGATTCTCTGTCTTCAACAGTTAATTCGAACACGAGAGAAGCATCTTGACATTATCCCATATGACCTTTGCTTGATGTTGTGATTGATAAGCTTGTAGATGTCTTTGGAAGACCTTGAAGTATAATGTTAAAAGCCCTGATATCTGCATCGAATCTCTTTTTCTCCTTATCATTGATCTCATCATACGTCTTTGGTCTATCTATTCCATAGATCATTGTTCCATCTGCAGTTGTATCAATTAAGTCTCTAGTAGTCTCAATCTGATAAGGTCCTTCATCGATTGACTTGAGAATGTTGACTCCGTTTTCTTTTCCCAAATAGTACAATCGGATTCGTTGTGCCCATGAGTCATAATCAGTTCTATCAAGCATAGGTGGACGTGTATATGATCCTGCTGCTTGAACGTCCTCAGCTACGGAAGAAACAATAGTAGGAATGATGTTTGCCATGATTAAAAGTTCTACGGGATTTTACTATTCTTTGATTAAAACGGGAAATTGATTCTTTCACGGGATTTTACTAAACCAAAAGAACAACCGTAAGAATGTATCACGAAGAAGTAACAAGTCTAAATAGACAAGTAGCTAAACACTCAACTCGCTTAGTTATCAACTCGCTAAACAACCAACTCGCTCAAAGAAACAAGTCGCTTAAGGAATCAACTTGCTAAATAGCCAAGTCGCATTAGTATCAACTCGCAACACAATCAACTCGCTTAATGAAACAAGTCGCTAAATAGCCAACTCGCTTTAGTATCAACTCGCAACACAATCAACTCGCTTAATGAAACAAGTCGCTTTAAGAATCAACTCGCTTAATAGCAAGTCGCAAACAGACACAACTCGCTTAACCACCAAGTCACTTAAAAGCTTAACTCGCTAAATAGCCAAGTCGCATATATCAACTCGCATCCAGTAACAAAGCAACACGCTTTGAAGAAATAAATATCCGAGACTCAACTCGCTTTGTACAAAGTTCTAAAATAACCACTTTTTCAATCAAAAACAACCAAGCCACAATGATTTAAGCCTTCCAATTCAAAACATAAACACATATGATGATCTTAAACACAAAAGTACAAGCAAACTTCAAACTTTAACACTAGAATTTGTCCAAATGAATCAAACTCTTCTAAATACTTAATACCCCAAAAACCTTATGAAACCCACCAAAACAAAGAGCATGAAAGATGAGTGATCAAACCATGGCTCTTGATACCAATTGTAGAATATAGGATTTCACAAACACACTAAACCATAATCACAAGAGGCGTTCAAGTAGTTTAGAGAGAGAAATTTCTAGAGAGAGAAAGGAAAGAGGGTTGGGAACTATGTGAAACAAAGAAAAATGGCATTGAAGCTCCAACCCTCTACCTTGGGAGGTAGAGGGTATTTATAGTTTCTTACAAACAAACGCCACCTACGGGTGTGGATCGTGCATACTTTGGGTAAAGACCCGTCCGTCCTCCACGGTGTTACATAACAAACTACTTAATAATATAACTTGACTACGACTACGAGATTTCTAACGAATACATATACTTGAGATGACCGACTTTAACGATGAATTTTCTTTAACAAGTTATTTTTCCTAGTGTGTCTAAGAGAATTTTCTAATTCAAGCTGATTTTGCTAACAGTAGTTAAACGCATTACACCATTTTGGACTTTTACGATTTAATTTTTGTTGATGTACATTATCGATTCATGATCAATCATATTTATGGCGCAATATATATGTATAAAATGATGAAGATATGTTTTGGTTTTTTATTACTGCATAATGTGTAAATGTGTATAATGTGTTAATGTTTAAATGAGATAATGATGTTTAGGATTAAAGCTAGTGATTAATTTCGGAAAGTCCCAGTCCGAATGTAATCATCCCATAGGAATGGAGAAAAGAAGGGAGAATGGAAAACCAAAGCTGCTCAAGCGCAATACGTAAGTAATTCTTATAAAAGTCAACGATAATCTACTGCTGTGAACTTCATAATCTACTACCCCAAACAACCCCACTGTTGAAGAAGATATCAAACAACCCTTTGCCGCAATGTGGGTTTGGTGGTTTCATTGTGATAACAAACAACCCCTCACGCAACAGAGGTGTTTGGTTGCTGCTGCAAAGTTGATAGATAGTAGAATTTAATGTTGTTTTGTTCATTCTAATTCAGTCTCAATTTAGTTTATTCATGTTTTGAGTGTTTAGTTGCATTTGGAATTTTAAAGTAGTGTTTGGATCTTGCTTAAATTATGTGTTCAAATGTTTTTGGTTAGTTTTATTAGAGTAAATTAGTGTTAGTAACTTGTTTTAAAGCTATCTCAGTCATAATTTTCAGTTTCATCAAAATATTTTGTGTTTTAAGTTTTTTCCAAATCATCAAAAAGCGATTTTCTCGCTTTTCACAAGCAGTTTGAGTCATTTTCATTTGTCATAAAAATTTTAAAAAAATAAAAATAGCAATTTCAATATCTCTTTTTACTTGTATCAAAAGGAAAAAAATCAAAAAAAATCTTTTACCTAGTCTGCTAGAAGCTTAAAGTTGCTCATTTGCCCATTTTCTCCCCTTCATTAGTATGTTTTCTGTCCACATAGCTTGTTTATAAACTGTTTATCTCTTTTGGCAATGAAAAATATATTCCAACCTACTCATAGAAAAATGCTTATTCCAACCTACTTATAGAAAAAGTTTATAGACGTGATTACATAATGCATTAGAGTTTAATAGATTATGTGCCTACATGTACACATTATGCTAAATTGGGTCAAAATGAGTAAAACGGGTGTAATATAAACGGCAAAGTTACTTATTAGCACACATTTGGGCTAATAAGTAACTTTTTTGTTTATATTACACCCGTTTCACCCATTTTAGCCGATACATGTACTAATAAGTAACTTTCTTGTTTATTTAAGTCATTTAACCCGTTTTGACTCATTTTAGCCCAAACATGTACACGTTATGCTAAAATGGGTCAAAATGGGTGAAACGGGTGTAATATAAATGGCAAAGTTACTTATTAGCACACGTTTGGCCTAATAAGTAACTTTGTCGTTTATATTTCACCCATTTTAGCCAATATATGTACTAATAAGTAATTTTCTTTTTTATTTAATTCATTTAATCCATTTTGACCCATTTTAGCCCTAACATGTACACGTCATGCTAAAATGGGTGAAACGGGTGTAATATAAACGGAAAAGTTACTTATTAGCACACGTTTGGGCTAATAAGTAACTTTGTCGTTTATATTACACCTGTTTCACCCATTTTAGCCGATACATGTACTAATAAGTAACTTTCTTGTTTATTTAAGTCATTTAACCCGTTTTGACCCATTTTAGCCCAAACATGTACATGTTATGCTAAAATGGGTCAAAAAATAAACGGTGTGATATAATGGCAAAGTTACATATTAGCACACGTTTGGGCTAATAAGTAACTTTGTCATTTATATTACACCCGTACCACCCATTTTAGCCGATACATGTACAAATAAGTAACTTTGTCGTTTATTTGATTCGTTTCACCATTTTTGACTCATTTTGACCTATTTCACCCGTTTTGTGACTTTACAGAATCGGATGCTTGAGATCAGAGAAGGCCAACAGGGTGAAGAGCAACAACTCACTGATGCAGAGATTGTAACACGAGTCTTGGGTACTAAGCGAGGGTTTAACCCGAGACGGGGTAGGGTGTTGGCGGGTAGTTCTTCGTCGTCTTCTTCTGTACGCTCCCACCCCGCTCCCGCTCCCGCACCCGCATCACAAATGACTCAAGCTCAAATAGTTGCTTTGGCAAGGTACGTGATAGATACTCGAGAGCATGTTATGAGTCTACATAATCAACTAGCGGACCGTAACGTCATTGATTTGCCACCGCCCCTTGTGACCCTGTGCTTGACCCCTCATTGTTTATGGATGTTGATGAAGAAGAGGATGCGACCGAGCCCGCAAGTTAGTAGGTTGTTTATTTGAACTTTTTTAGTTTGGTGTGTTGAACAACTTCTCGTTTTGGACAATTTATGTTTATGATGTTGAACAATTTACATTTATGTTGTCGAACTAAGTTGTTAAACCATGTAGTCTTTGAACAATTTATGAAATGTAGTTTGCTTTAGTTATTGGTTGTGTTGATTAAAAAATATGGAAAATTTGGTTGCGGAAAAATCTGGAAAACAGGGTCGGAAAACCTGGGGAAGGCGGAAAAACAGCCTAGGTACCAGATGCCACTATTGTT
The DNA here is from genome assembly GCA_022545495.1 of Chrysanthemum lavandulifolium. Taxonomy (NCBI): domain Eukaryota; kingdom Viridiplantae; phylum Streptophyta; class Magnoliopsida; order Asterales; family Asteraceae; genus Chrysanthemum; species Chrysanthemum lavandulifolium. The sequence continues at coordinate 174,742,279 of CM040239.1, forward strand.
GTCGCTACAGGTTGTCACTAAAAGTTGACACTGTAGATTTGGTCAAAAAGTCTAACTTTATAGTGGCTAAAATGTTCGTCGCTAAAAAGTTGTCACAAGAAACTTGGTCAATATAGTCAAACTTCTAGTGACAACAATTGTCACAACAAAGTCGCCACTATAGAAATCGGTCAACGAAAGTCCAATCTTTTAGTGACAACAGTTGTCATGATAACTGTTGTCACAACAAAAATATGAGTCAACAAGTCAACCTTTTGGTCAAACCTGTTGTCACGAGAGGTAGCAAAAGTTGTCACAATAACTTGTAGCGACGCGCTTTTAGAGGCAACGCTTGTTGTGACAACATGTTGTCACAAATATACTTGTTGTGACAAATTTTGGACTTTTAGCGACAACAAACCGTTGTCGCTACATTCGCTGAATGGTGTAGTGTTTGGAACAACAATATTAACCGATTTCCTAATCGCAGGATTCGAAATAACCTCATTTTTTGTTACAGCAACATCATTGTATAAACAGAATAAGCCTTGAGAGCTACCAAGAAAAATCGTGATAAAGTAAATTAATAGACATAGGCATAGTGTGCATAAACTTGTATTGGAGGAAAGTTTCATCATCTAAAACTGAAACATATTTTTGCATGCCTTCTATATCATCATACCTTATATGTAGATGATGATTATGCGGCCGAGTGTGGCGGTAATCACCATTTAAACTCGGAACTAAATGATTTCCATGGTTTTGAAATGGATCCGAACAAAATCAAATATTTTCCCGGAAGCCTTTTTCAGGATTTCAGCATGGATTTCGAAAGGTATGTGATTAGACATTTTATTTTTGAGGGTTATGATTTTTCAGGGTTTTTTATACGACTAAAACCCTCGAAAAGTGACGTATAAGGATATAAAACTTGGGTTTTGATAAATTGTGGTTGTATAGGATTTAACAAACAAACTATTAGGCTATAGGGCTAAAT